>PVJI01000298.1:23933-296876 GCA_004026765.1 Micronycteris hirsuta | reverse complement strand
GCCGTGGGGAGGCATGGCACTGCTCTGAGCATAAGGAACAGAACTCTGGATGGTCATGGGGCCGGTCCCTTCCTCCTCTGTGACTGCTGCCCATGGCGAGGGCGCAGGGCTAGGGCCCTATGGGGCTTGTCATAGCTCCGGGATGTGGCCCCACAGTGTGGGGCGCCTGGGTGGAGCTGAGGCCCCTGCCCATTGCAGGCCTCACCCTGCACACACCCTGCCAGTGTAGTTTCCAACCCTGGAGGGCCGTGGCAGTCCTTCTCAGGACTGCCTTTGCCTGCCTGGTGTGGCCTTTCTCTCTCTTCACTATTCATTCCGGAAGCATCTATTGAGCACTTACTGCATGCAAGTATCTTCTTTGCTATACTGTTTAGCCCTTCCGCCCTTTTGCCCTAGCCAGCCACCCATTTACTCCTGCCAGTGGCCTGATTCACACATTCTCATGAGTGTTCCAAGTTTATGTACATAGTATGTCCTTAAAACTTCGGGCTTCAGAAGGGACTGCAGAGGCGGCTGCCTCCTTCGCGCATTTGTTGTCCTCTCCTGTTCCTCCTTTCACACTCATCTGTGTCGCAGTCCCCGCTCGTGCGTGGCTTCGCCTTTCGCTGTGTCAGTTACCCGCGGTGACCTGTGGTCTGAACATACTCAGTGGAAAATCCCCGCAGTAAGCACTGCCTACATTTTCAATCGCATGCTGCTCTGAGTAGAGGGATGAAATCCTGCACGATCCTACTGCATCCCGCTCCGGGACATGAATCACCCCTTTGTCCAGCTTCTCCGCACTATGTCTGCACCCCACCTGCTAGTCACTGAGGAGCCGTGACAGTGATCGGACCGACGGCCGAGGTATCACAGTGCTTGTGTTCAAGTCACCTTTATTTTGCTTAGTAAGGCCCCAAAGCGTGAGCAGGGATGCTGGCAGTTAGAATATGTGAATGAGAAGCCGTAGAGTGCTCCCCTTTAGTGAAAAAGCATGTTGTGCGTAACAGGGAGTATCAGCCGGCATGCCGTGGCGCACTGGGGTGCCACAATTTTTAAAACAGGCAATACCTGACCTCTTTTCCCTCAGACTGTCAAATTAAAAATGACAATGGTCACCATAATATCCGTCCTGTGTGAATGAATCAAAATTATACCTATTTTTTTGTCAGATTGGCAAAAAATATATTTTTTGGTGTGCTGCAGAATTTTAGTAATTAGCTTATGTGTGCCATGAGATGAAAAAGGTTTAAAATCACTGATATATCAGAAAAATAAGCATCTGTGGGGCTCAATACTATCCATAGTTTCAAGCATCCACTGGGGGTCTTGGACCATTACCACCTCTGTGGACAAGGGGGGACCACTGTTTTTCCTTCAGGACCTTGGTGTGGTTTGGCTGGCATCTGCAAGGCGTGTAGTTGCTATGGTTACCATGAGGCGCATGAGGAAATGTTCTTGGCCTCCTGTGACCGGCCAGGGAGGAGCACAAGAGTGTGGTCAGCATCAGAGCAAGTCGGACCCGGGCCGCCAGCTCGCCTTGGTGGTCAGACACTGCAGCCCCAGCGCGGAGTGGTTAGCAGGAAGCCGTGGCCCTGGTGAGCTGCTGGGTGCTGTGCTCCCCAGAATCGGGGGCCTGGGGTAGAACCAGAGGGCTGAGCTATGAGCCCTCTGCCTGCAGGGACCCGCAGCCCACCCAGCAGACCCCTCCTGTCCTACCCACACAGCCCAGCCCCTTCCCCAATGCACGAGGACTCCTGGGTGCCCGCTGGGCCCCGGAGGCCAATCCTCCTTATCCAGGGGTCGTGCCTGGGCCCCCGGGCCGTCTTGTCTGGGGCAGGACAGGCTAGGGTATGTCCCACTCTGCATTCTCACGGGTCTCCATTCAGATGACGCTAGTGCTGTCAGAAGGCAGGGATCTCAGAGCCTCTTGTCGCCTGTGTCTGGTTTGAGTGGTGGTGGGTGCCAGCCTGCCCGGCACCCGATTCCTGTGGCCAAGCGGAGTGAAGAGGCTGGAGCCGGCTCCCCGCGAACTTGAGAAGCATGGCTTAGCTGAGTCTCTGTTTTGACTTCCCGCTCCGAGAGAGCAGCTGGAGGTGCGGTTTCCCTTTCACACGGCTTGGTCTTCCAGATGTTCAGATTGGCACCACCCACCACCCGTGTCTGAGCCGCTGCGAGCTGTGGGAACTATGCCTTAGAAACCATTAATTTTTGCCGTTAGGGGATCGCTCTGAGCCTCTTAGGGCCATGAGGGGCTGCCTGCCACCCTCCTAGGATTGGCCAGAAGAGCTGCCTCTGCCACCTCCTGGCTCAGTGAGGCCACATCGACTGAATTAGAGAGAAAGGGACCTCTGCTGGCAGCTCAGCTGTGATGATGCCCAAGGCTGTAGCCTATAGGGAACTTGGTGGGGAGGCAGCTATGCCCACACTCACAGGGGCCACTGTGCTCTGCCCTCTTGGCCTTTGTACCCAAAAGCAGGGTTACCAAGCTGATGGCACCAAGGGTGGGTGTGGTGTGCTCTGCCCCTCAGCCCAGGTCTCCTCCCAACTCTGGGGGTCTCCAGGCTGGGGCTGTCTGCTGGGCAACTGCCACAACACACAGGAGGAGGAGCTGAGGGCCTGTGACATGGAGCGGCCGCAGGAACTGGCCTTTAGCCCCACAGAGACCCTGGGCAGGGAGTGAGTTTGTGCATTCTCGCTGCTTGCTCTGGGCTGGCTCCCCGCCATGTGGCACTGGGAACACAAGGCCACAGCCAATCCATGCGAATGGTGTGGTGGCAGGATAGAAGCATAAACCCACCATGAAGTGCCGTCCTGCCCCCAGCTGAGCCTGAGGAGGAGCGCGAGGAGCCCTGGGGTCACAGAGAGCATGGACGCGAGGGCACCCGACCTCAGGAAGGGCCACATAGGGACTCACGAGGCTGTCAGCTCACCTGAGGCCCACAGGCAGGCTCCATGGAGACCGAGACGCCCTCAGGGGAAAATGCACGCT
The DNA here is from genome assembly GCA_004026765.1 of Micronycteris hirsuta. Taxonomy (NCBI): domain Eukaryota; kingdom Metazoa; phylum Chordata; class Mammalia; order Chiroptera; family Phyllostomidae; genus Micronycteris; species Micronycteris hirsuta. The sequence goes on along the minus strand of PVJI01000298.1, from coordinate 293,905 downwards.
CAGGAGCTGCTGTGAGGGGCTGGTTGTGTGTGTCCCATGCCTTCCCCTGGAGCTTGTCTGTAACAGCTGTGTGGCCCTGTCGCACCCTGCCTGTGGCTGCTCTGCCGTGTCCCAGGGCATCTAGGACTGGAGTGGGCTGCGCCCTCCCGTCCTGGCCCCTTCTCTGGGGAGGGTTAGTGATCACAGTCTTGATGCACATCACTCTCAGGCCATCGCTGCTTCTAGACTTGTCTGTGGTCAGAACCAGGAACTTTATAGTTAAAAAAAAAAAATCACGAATCTCCGATTCAAATTTAACATTACGAGGCTTTGAACGGCACACAAGAACTGTTTGCAGCTTTACTTTCTGTTAGGCCGTAGCCCTCTGAGGGTATTCAGTGAAAATGTGGGTTCCTGCAGCTTCCGAACAAACCGTCTTTTTATCGCTCCGTTACCAACATCACACACATGCAGGCCCCTTTGTTCCGGGCTGTTCACAGCCCAGAGGAATTTTTTCCATTTTTGACTTAATTTTATTTTTTTAGTATATAAACTATATATGTGATTAAGAAAACAAAATTCTATCACAGGATGTGCTTGGAGAAGTCCTATTCTTGTCTCTCCCCGCCTCCATTTCCTCCCTTTCTGATGATCCCTGTTTATGTTAGTCCTGCCTCGTCCTTTCATTGATTCTTTGTGCAAAGGTAGGGGTATGTGTGAGTGCTTGTGCCGTGTGTGTGTGTGTGTGTGTGTGTGTGTGTGTGTGTGTGTTTGAGGCCCGTGGAGGCCAGGAGTCCCTTGACAATGTTTGTGTTTGATGTTTAACCAATTCTGAAGTGGGCATTCTGAGAAGTGTTTCCAGGAAACCAAGGGATCTTGGTCAAAACTGCTAAAGAAAACCGCAGTAAATAAACCACTCTTTATTTCCTCCAGGTCGAGTTCCAGAAACCGGAAGTCTGAATTTGGAGAAGGCTGGAGTAAACATTAACCCTGAGAGTAAGAAGGTCCTGGTCGATGCCCAGGAAGCCACCTCCGTCCCTCACATCTATGCCATCGGAGATGTAGCGGAGGTATGGCTGGTGCCTGACGCCTGCCCCACCCCCACCCTGGTCAGCTGGGGACACACGTGGCTGGCAGAGGCTCTGGGCCAAGCCCCAGGGGCTGTTAGACTTGAGCTGGAAAGAACTGGACATTAGCCTCTGCTCTCTCAAATGCTCTTTCTTTCTGTGGAGGGCGGATCGGGGAGGCTTGAAGATGGCTGCAAGCCCCTTAGCAGATTCCTGTTGTGAACCATCGCTGCGTCAGCTCTGAGGGAACAGCACCTGGTCACACACACTGGTGCCAGCCTTACCTCCCTGCAGGCGGGCACAGGTGCAGGGCCCCAGAAATGTTGCTGCTGGACACGGCCTTGGGGCCATGCTGGCCCCAGAGCGCTGGTTCTGACTTCCTTGCCTCCGTTTATGCTCTGATCTCTGGGCGGGTCAATACTCTCCATGGGCCGTCAGGCAGGGGCTGGGCCTGAGGACACCGGAGCCTCATGGGGTATGGTCCCAGCCCCACCCACAGGCCTGCTGCTCCCTCCCCTGGAGAGTAGGGTGCTTACCACCTGTGGGTCCCTGGTGGAAACCCTGCCCTGCCCCACCTCACAGGCTCCTAGCAAGACCTGTGGCTAGTCACTTGTGGGGCCTCTGCTCCCCCAAAGCCTCAGGAGCAGTAGACCTGCCCTACATATTACACAGCATGTCCTGAGGAAGGTGGCTCAGGAGAGTCCCTGGTCAAAGGGGACTGAGGTGGGCACCAGGCCCCCCAGACCCCTGCAACCCTCTTGGCCTTGAGACCTGCTGGCTCCGTTGACATGCATGTTGGTTTCCTGGGGCTGTCACCACAAATCACCGCAGACTGGGTGGCTCAGGACAGCAGGAATTTATTTCCTCTAATTCTGGAGATGAGAATTCTGAGATCTCCCCTCCTGAGCCTCCAGGAGAAGGATCCTTCCTTGCCTCTTCTAGCTGTAGCTTCTGGTGGCCCCAGACGTTCCAGGCTTGGAGCTGAAGCTCTGCCATCTCTGTTCCTTCTTCACTGGGCCCTCCAGGTGGCTGTGTGCTCTTGTTTGTCTCCTATTAGGACGCTGCCGCTGGATTTAGGGCCCACCCTAATCCAGTATGACCTCATCTCCACCCCTCCCTTAGTCGTATCTGCAAAGACCCTTATGTCTAAAAAAGGTCACACACTAAGGTTCCAGGCAGAGGTAAATCAGGGGATGCTCGGAAGCCCACCGTGATGCGTCGATTTACATTCACTCATCAGATACTGAGGGTCCACTGTTCTGGCACCAGGCACTTTTCTGAGTTTTGGGGCCACTGCAGGAACAGATGAAAGCCGCAGCCCTCATAGAGCTACCATTCTGGTAGAGGTCACAGATGACAAATAAGTAAATAGACTATTTACTTCAGATTCAGAAGATGCTTAGTGACCGGGGGTCAGCAGAGACCCAAAGGAGCGGCAGTGAGAGACCTCTGGGCCTGGGAAGAGCTAGCAAAGGCATGGGGTTGCTCAGCGAGGATGCTCATGCCCGCGTGCACCCAGGAATCCACTTGGGGAAATGCCTGGGGGTAGGAGGTGGTTAAGGTGAGCAGATCCCTGGGTGGAGCATCCTGGAGCTGAGAGGGCACAGGGGGCCATTGTCACTGCTGCTGTGGGACCATCCTTCCCTCAGTGTCACCTGCCAGCCTCTGCTGTGATCGTGATATTTAGGGGGTTTCAGGAGAGCTCAGACACATGGGGACAGGCCAGGGCAGGGCCTGGGCATAGGCTGGGACTTCCCTTTGTTCCTAAAGGGACAGTCTTCCCATCTGTCATGGATCTTCAGTGACAGCTCAGCTGGAGTATGTGGTCAGAGCTCTGGCCAGCTCTCCTGCCAGATCGTCTTTGACCATCTAGTCGGCCTGTTGCTGTGGACAGAAGTGAGTGGCTTTATGTGCCCCCAAGTGTCCCATGGACCTGGCCCCCATTGCCGGGCAATGCAGTTGTCAGTGTGATCTCTGAAGGCCTGGACGTGGCATTCTCTGCTAGTGGTCTTCTGCATGCACTCTGTGGGCTGTGCCCTGAGATAGCATCAGGGCCTTGGGAGAGAGCCCAGCTCAAATAGGACACGCTCTCTGCGCACCCCGGGAGCTGAGCGAGTTGGAGTCCCATCAGCGGCAGAGCTCGTGCCAGCGTGGCAGAAACCAATATTTCAGACCATGTTGCCAGGAAAATGTGGTACACACAAAGGCATTATTTATTTAAACATTAAATCCACTTTCCTGAAAAGGTCGCAAGTTAACGCCCCACTGGCCCAGGTGGGGGGGGCGGGCATTGTTTGGTGCAGTACTGTGCCGTGCGCCTGGAGGTTCTGCACCTCGCCAGGCCCGGCGGAATGCACAGCCCGCTCTCCTGAGTTATCTCTGTGGATCTCCATTCATTTCTGGAATGTCAAACAACATCTGCATTTCCTGCTGCCACGGAGGTGATTGGCAGCCTGTCCCAGGCTTATGTGTGCAGGAACGCTGGGGGCTGTGCCCCCACCACGCCCCCAGCAGGACACACACTGGGAGAGGGGCCCCCAGCAGAGCAGCATTTTGATGTGGGATTTGTAATGGGCTGTGATGAGCTGTGTGTCAGGAGCCCGCCAAGGGCTTCGAGGGCCCGTTTCAGCCCGAAGCCCAGTTAATGGGAATGCCTGAACTGCAGCAGCGTCTCTTTCAAGCTTCGTTGTAGGGCCGGCTCTCTAAGGTCCCCAACATGAAGAAGGGGTTCAGACAGGAGCCACAAGGAAGCGTGGGCACTGCGTGGCCTTGTCAGAATCTCACCTCTGCCAGGCAACAGCGTCACCACCACGGGCATCTCCCAGAGCGAGACAGAGGGAGGGAAGAGAGAACCAGCGGACTCGCTAAGGGTCCTGGGTGCTGCAGCCTCAGTGCAGAGACCCAACAGCAAACGGTGTTTGGGGGTTTCTCAAAGGGAGACGCCTCGCTAGGAAGGTGATGGGGGGACTGCACGGTCTCCCTTAGAGGATGGGCTGAACTAACCCCCCTCTTCCTTCCTCTGTCAGGGGCGGCCTGAGCTGACGCCCACAGCTGTCATGGCAGGGAGGCTCCTGGCCCAGAGGCTCTGCGGCCAGTCCTCAGACCTGATGGACTATGACAACGTGAGTGCTCGCTGCCCTGCGCAAGGCTGGGTTCAGCCTGGAGAGGGCTGCGGCTCGTCCTGGGGTGTGGGGATATGTGTGTGTGTGTGTACGCACATCTGTACATGTGCCAGTATGTGTGGGGATGCATGTATGTGCACTTCCCTGTGTGTTCATGTGGGCGTGTGGTGTGTGCAGGTATGCACATGCCTGTATTTTTGTGCATTTCTATGTGTGTGTGCGTGCATATGGGTGTATGTGCACACAGCTGCATGTGCATGTGTGTGGGCATGTACATCAGTGTGCGTGGGTATGCACATCAGTGTGTGTGTGCATGACTGCTTGGGAGGTTTAGCTTTGTGGGTGGGGCCCCAGAATAAGTGAGTGAGTCTACCCACTGCCTGCCAGCACATCTGGGGACTTGGCCTGACTCAGAACCTGCCTTCCAGGTCCCCACGACTGTCTTCACCCCACTGGAATATGGCTGTGTGGGGCTGTCGGAGGAGGAAGCCGTGGCTCGCCACGGAGAGGAGCATGTGGAGGTAAGTCAGGGCCCGAGGAGAAGGGGCTGCCACGACATGACCTCTTTGGCGCTCCTGCCACCGGACACCCATCCCGGACAGGGGCCCAGCAGGTGAGCAGCAGTGCTGGCTCCCTGCTTCCTAGGGCCCGCAGCTGGGCAGGGCAGGGCAGGAGCCGGTGGGGCCTGCAGGCCCAGAGCAATGGCTGTGACGCTGCGATGTGGCAGGAAGGGACTTATAAGGCAGAAGTGTTGGAGGGGGGGTCCCCGAAACTAGGGAGCATTGGGGTGTGGCCTACCTCACAGGGCACTTCTCTCCCTAGGTCTGGAAAGGCTTCTCCTGCACTCTGACCTCTTGTTCCCTTTGTCCCCTATCCTCCTGCCCCAGCCTGGCCCCTCCCCCAGGTACCTCGAATTCCTGGGACTTCCTGACTCCCCTGTGGTTCCTGCAGTCTGTGACCCCTCATCCCACCAGCCCCATGCTAGCTTCTGCCTCTGCTCCTCTTCCCAGATCCTTCTAGTCCCCACAGGCCCCCTGACAGCCCAGGGCAGGGATGTCATCAGACAAGATGAGGCTGCTTCAGGGGTCTGCTCTGCCAGGCCCGCTGTGGCCTAGAGGTGGCCACAAAGCATGCCCCAGGCAGCCTGGCAGGATGCGGGCAGGCTTTGATGCTAGAAGCCTTCAGTGTGACTTCCTCTTGCTGTTGCAGCAGCCTGCAGGCAGGCCAGTGAGAAACCAGACCTCATGTGGCCACCGCCGCAGGGCTTGGTACCCTTTGGGAATGAGTCACTGGATGCCAGGGCCTGCCCCTTGCCCCAGCGCCCCAGTCCCCTCCATCAACGGGCCAGGCCTGACAGGCCAGCCTTTCCCTCAGCACTTTATTTGCTATTTTTGTTTGATTCATCACAAGTACACTGGGACATATGTTCATGGCATTTTATAATGTTGTTTTATGTTTCACAATGTTGAATGGCCAAATACCCTTTGTTTGTTTTTTTTCCAATTCTGTCTTAGTTAGAACAATATTCTCTGAAGCTCCATTAATTAATAATGGCTGTGCAACACATGTGAGGGCCCTGCTCATTTTTTACTCAGCCGCAGCCCTGAGCACACTGTCGATCCCTTCTCGGGTGCTGAAAGCCTTTGTCCGACAGCTCCAGTGTGGGCCGGGGGCCACCCTGCGCCTGCCCCCTCCTCCTTGCTCAAGCGAGGGCCCACCAAGCACCAGGGTTCCTGAGGGAGGCCAGATGGCCACCCGCTAACCCACCCCTGTCCCGGACTGCCTCAGTCACCCTGTTCACTCTGCAGCATCCACCCGATCTGCACTCCTGGGTGAGGCCCGTGCCTTGTGCATAGCCTTGGGCTCGGGGATCAGTCACAGCGGGCTGTGCTGAGCCGGCGCCTGCTCTGCCGCTGTGGTTCATGGGGGTCTCCGCCTGCATGGGACAGCTTCTGTCCTGCAGTGTGGCTCTGGCCACAGACCGCCTGTGCACAGGTCTCTGCTGTGTTCACACAGCCTGTCAGAGCTGGAAAATGTCCAGGGGGTTTGATTGGCTGCAGCTGCTGATGCCAGGGATCGGTACCTTATCACCCAGGTTTATCACGCCTATTATAAACCATTGGAGTTCACGGTGGCTGAACGGGATGCGTCCCAGTGTTACATAAAGGTGAGTGTCCTTGTGGGCCTGAGTCGGGTCATCCCAGGAGGTGAGGGGGAAGGAAAGAGTGGGCCCCGGGGCTGGGGAAGCCCCAAATACAGCCCCAGGGTCCCACCTCCAGCCAGGTGACAGCTGACCATGTGGCTTTCAGATGGTGTGCCTGCGGGAGCCCCCGCAGCTGGTGCTGGGCCTGCACTTCCTTGGCCCCAACGCAGGTGAAGTTACTCAAGGATTTGCTCTGGGGATCAAGTAAGTCCCAAAGAATGTCAGCCATTACACGAGGCTCAGACTGGTGTCCCTCGGAATATTGGCAGCACCACACCGGAACATCCGCTGCGTTGATGCTGCCTTTGTGTAGTGTTGTCTGTGTGTCCGGCAGAGCCTCTCCTTACACGGGGCAGGTTCAGCCAGACCCTGTTAAGCCAGCCACACTGAGTGTCTGTCTATGGCCAGGCCACCTGGGGGACACTGGGAGAGCCTCATGTCCCTGGTGACCCTTGGGGAGTCAGTCTTTGGGTCTTTTCTACTCAGAATGAGCAAAGTTGGGGTACTTGTTCTTGGGGCCCAGTGCCCAGAAGGTCACAAGCAAGGTCTCAGCCTCAAGTGTACTGTGGGAGCTGCACCCCGCTGCGTGGGCGTTCGTCTGCTGGAGCCCCGGCCATTGCCTGTGTCTTGGGCACAGGCTGTGCACTGTGGGGCCCAAGGCTCCATGGAGCCTTTGCCGACAGGGGCTCTGAGTGTGAGTGGGTCGTCCAGGGCAGTGAGGAGTTTGGGCAGCTGGGTGTGGGCCCGTCGGAGGCCGGAGGGTGGGATGAAGCAGAGGAGAGAGGCTGAACTCCTAGAGGAAGAAGCATGTGCCGCCTGGATCCCCACATGTGCTTGGGGTGTGTGGAGGTGGAGGTCTGAGGATAGGGTGGAATTCAAGCAGCAGGGTTGATACACAGAGAAGCTGACGATAGAGGGGCTGCAAAGGCAAGGGTCTAATCCAGATGCCCCAGGGGCACCTCCCACGTGGGTAGCACGGGCCCTCGGATAGGGGCACCCCATCACGGGTCAGCGAGCTTCGGGCCCCACCTCTGCCTTCCTAGCCCTTCACACACACATCAGGGTGATCACTGGGTTGTGGGTTCAGGTTCTCCCCGGAGGGGTAGGCACACTGAGCCTTGGAGGAGAGGAGAGCAGGCAGGGCTGGATCCAGGCTTGGACTCCCATCCTTGGAACATGTGTCTGTGGTCCTTAATCACGGGATTCAGGTTACACTGTGTTCAGTCCAGAGTGACCACTGGAAGGAAGCCTATGGGACTGGTACGAGGCTCTGCTGCATCTTGCCAGAGCCCGTTGTGGGGAGGGCCATCCACCCTGGGCACAAGGAGAACAGCTAAGGGTGACCCCTGGAACCTGGCCCACTGGGCTGTGTGTGCGTGCTGGCAGGCCAGGCTGCCCACGACTTCAGCCCAGAGGATCTCCAGGGCCAGCAGGACAGGGAAAGCCATGGCTCTCCCACGAAGCCATCTCCATCATACTCTGGCATGCCGGGGCTCTGGCCAGGACTGACGCTCAGCTTCTGGAACAATGTCTGGAGAGACTCTTTCAAATGCAGCAGCTTATTAAAATAATGCAACTGCAAAGAGCTGATTTTTCAAACATACACAGAACTCTTAGAAATCAGCAGTTGTAATTATAGGACGAATCCAATAGAAAGATGGAGAACGTGAATAGGCAATTCAGTAGAAATGAAGATAACAGTAAGTCGAAAGCTGTTGTGTCTCGATCAGAATTTTAAAATATAATTGAAACACCAAGAAGCCCTTTGGGTTGATGAAGGTGACAGTTTCTTAGCGTCTGCACGGTGGAGCTGTTGAGGTCTGAGCAAGTGGGCGGAGTGATGAGGGTGATGTGTACGGCACAGTCGGGGAGAAGGACCAGCCCCTCCATTGTGGGGCCTTCCGTCCACATTGGAAATGAACACACCAGTCATTCATGCTGGGACCCTTCCCACCAGACAGGCCTTCCAGCACCCGCGTGCCGACGTAGCGCAGTGCCCTGTGGGTGCCCAGACACAGTGTGCCAAGGAGTGAACCGTGCACGGGGGATGGTGGTTGCTGAGTGTGCAGGAGGCACACATGTGACAAGTACCGGGTGCCAACCAGAAGGGCGGGCCAGGAGGGGGAGCTGGGCCAGTGCCGGCTGCGGTAATGAAAAGTGGGCTCAGGCAGAGGGAGGAAGTGGGCCCCCCCAGAAGGACCAGCTGGAACCCCAGCCCAAGTAGAGCTACGTCTGGTGGGCCAGGAACAGCAGGAGACCAGGCTGGAGCAAGTGAGGGACGGGTCAGGTGTGATGCAGGCTTGAGGTGGGGCTGCTTGGCCACTGCAGGCACTGGGCATTTTCTTGGAGGGAGATGGGGTGGGCCGAACAGGTGTTTCTGGCTGCTGGCTGGAGGAAAGAGGGTGGGAGCCAGGGCTGGGCAATGCTGAGAAGAGCGAGACTTCCGAGGCGCTGCCCCACGTACCCCCTTCCCAAGGATAGGGTAACATGAACATGTCTCCCTGCACTGCCTGACTCCTCCTTCCCCTGCATGTAGGTGTGGGGCCTCCTACGCACAGGTGATGCGGACAGTGGGCATCCATCCCACTTGTGCCGAGGAGGTGACCAAGCTGCGCATCACTAAGCGCTTGGGCCAGGACCCCACCGTGACTGGCTGCTGAGGTTAAGCCACCATCCCTGCCAGGCCCAGGGCACACCACACACCAGCATCCCCCACAGCTAGGCCCTTCGGAGGTTCGGATCCAGGTATGTGGGGGTGGGGCGGGGCTTTGTGTAACAATACAGTGGTGACGGGAAGGGGGAGGGTGCCACTTCAAGGGTGTGGCAGGCTGTACCTGCTGTGCCACTTCAGACAGGCGAGCCCTGGGCCCAGGCCACAGTAGCCACGACACAAGACTAGGACGGGAGGCCAGAGGGCCCCCGTTCCCTGGCCTGGCTGCCACTGCTCCCACATGCTCCCTCACGCCCATCGCAGGTAGCCTGTCCCAGGTGGGACACTGGGTGTGGACAGCGTCCCCCAGGCTGAGCTCAGCGGGCCACTGGGTGGGAGGAGAGGGCCTCTCTCTCCTGCCTTACTCCACGCAGAGCAGCACCAGCTCATTTCTCTCCCGCCCAGAAGGTGGAGATACTGCCTTGTGCACAGCTGCTCCGCACAGCTGGTTCCGTTCGAGCTTCGCGAAGCCAGGCTGGGCCAGCGGCTGCCGGAAGCCTCTGGCTACATTGTTGACCCAGCCCGCTTCTGAGGAGGAAGGCACTAGCGAGACCCTCCCTGACCCCTGCCAAGGGGACGCCTGTGGTCAGGGCCTTTCATCTCTCAGCCTGAGCACCCTCCAGCCCCAGCGTGAGGGGCCGAGCCCTGGCCGAGCGTCCCACGCGCGGTGGGCTCAGGGCCTCTCCTGGGGCTCTCTGGGCACCAGCTCCATCGTGGTCCCCCAACCAGGGCTGCCTTTGATACAGACAAAGGGCATCCTGAGGAAACTCTTATCTGAGTGTCACACCTAAAAGAGCTATTTTGTTAAGAGCCTGCCATAAATTTTTATCATCACAAAATATTTTTCACAGTACAATGCTCCCTGTGACTCATCGTCCTGGGGGGAGCGCTCTTTGGGGCTCGTTTCCCTTCTGCCCTGAGAGGCTCCCTGTGTGTGGCCACTGGAGATGTGGCCAGGCGTATGTGGGGGTGGTGTGGCCACCTCATGCTGACTCCCCATCTTTGGCAGGACATTGGAGACCCTAGCCCCTGCCTGGAGAGCCTCAGCCTGGAGAGCCCCCGAGGTGGCTGGCGTGGGGCAGTGTGTCTGGATGGACTACCCCTGTGCCCTGCAGGGATGGTTCCCGGGGGTGTCAGCCCCCTCACCTGCACCGTCCACCCCCTCCTGCCTGGGCCGGCCCTGTCCAGCCCCCGACACCAGATGATGACGACCTGCGCAGAAACCCACCCTGCGGGCTGCCCATGTCAGAACCCCCTGGTGTTTCTGGACTGCAAATAAAGAGGGTGTTTTCCTGAAGCGTTCCTGTGATGTCCTCTACCGGCCCCAGGATGGCCCAGGTGGAGGTGAGGCCTGGCCACCCACCCCATCAACCCCCCCATCACCTCCCTCTATCATTTGGGAGCTGCTTCCACGTCGTTCTGCAATGGGAACTGGGGTAGCATCACTGCACTTCCAGCATCAGTGCCTCGGAAGACCATGACCCTTCCTTCCCGGCACAGACTGCAGAGAATCCCTCCTGGGACCCTCTGTGTGCCTTACAGGTGCCCTCTGTGTGCCCTGAGCTCCCACTAGGTGCTCAGGAGGGACAGGGAGCCTCTGGCTTTGTTCCAGAGCATCCTGCCAGTGGTGTGACCCAGCAACAGGAGTGGGCAGAGGTTTTAGAAGCTTTCTGTCCCCTGAATGTCTGGCACCTCGTTGTGTTTTCATGGTGGCCTCCAAGTCAGCATGTCTGCTGTGCTCAGGCTAATCCTGCACATTGAGGCTTGATGGGCCCAGGGAGCGTCCGTCTGCACCGGCTGCACCTGTCAGTCACTGCAGAGAGATAGCGCTGACAGCGATGGGCAGGGCCTGGCATTGTGCTGAGGCTTTAGTGGCGGTTAATCTCGTGTCTTTCTTAAGAAAACATCACTTAGTCTGCCGGCCCGGGAGCCCTGGATGGGACCCTGCTTGTCAGCAAACAAAGGAATGTCTTTGCACCTTAATGGGCCTGCGGGAGCCTCAGCCTCTGTGTGCAGCGCGTGCAGGAGCTCTCAGACGCCCAATTAAGATGCCAAGTGCTGGGCTGGGCCGGGCCCTCTCGACAAGTGCAGTGCGAGATCAGCCGTGTCCCATTTAACGCACGGCTGGCGGCGCGCCCCGTCCCGGATCCTGCTCAGAGGGCCAGAGGGCCGCCTCTCCGCTGGGAGGAGGTGTGCCCCTGTCTTGGAGGCAAAGACAAGGTCTGCAGAGGTCAGCTGACACTTGGGCCGCCCAGGCAGCAAGAGGGGCCCCTTGTAGGCAGGGGCTTGCTGACACAGCCTCTGCCTTAGGGCAAAAGAGGAACCTGAAATGGCCTTGTTGCTTTTTGTGAGGATGGAAATGATGCTGCCTGGGTGGGAGCCCTCAGCACACACTGGGCGCGGCGCGGTGTGTGCACGGCGCGGTGGCGAGGGTCCGTCGTGCCCATCACCGGCAGCCAGAGTGCCACCCACATGTGCCTCCCTCCACAACCCCCGGCGGTTTTCTTTGCACGCACCTTCCCCCAGCGTGAACCTTGCTCCAGCACACCTGCTGTGTCCGCAGCACCCACTTCTGTGCTGGGTCTGGCCTGTGCTGTCACCTGGGGGAGAACAAGGCATCCATGGTACTGGGAACCCCCAGCCACCCTGTCCGGCCCTGCGGGTGCTCAGGCCAACTCTTGGGGGATGCTGCCTATGTGGCCTTGAAGCTCTACGGCATCCATCCCGGAGACCCCAGGCCCGCTGGCTCCCCTGCATGGGGGCTCACAGCCTTCCAGTAAACGGTGGGCAGGGGCCTAGCCCAGTTCATGAGCAGAGGGTGTTCCAGGTGGAGGCCTGCCACATAGGGCCTGGCCTTGGCGACTGCTGTCACCTGGGCTACCTTCCTGCCACATGCTGTGTCAGTATGCAGTTACCAGCTATGGGGCTTGTAACCTCGACATCCCACATGTACCCACTGCTCTGGCCTGGGGACCAGATTCCAGGGCCACTGGCCAGGCAGGGTGTTCTGATAGTTGCTTCACTCAGAACAGGGCCCGCTTGCATGTGGGTCTCCAGTCTAAATGCAAGCGTGGGTGGCAGGACAGAGCGAGCTGCAGTGTTCTCTCTCCTGCTTGCCGCCTGGCTCCAGGTTCACTGCATGGCCTGAGGCCCCTCTCTAGGCCCACCCATACCCTGTGCCCTCCTCCCAGGGACTGAGGGAGGGGCCAGAGCGCCACAGGGCCAGGTGCTCTCCACCTGGCCTGAGGGCCGCCTTCCCACCGCCCTTGCATGTTTTTATGGTGCAATGAAAATATGATTTTAATTCCTCAGATTGTTTTGTAACCTACAATTACCCCCAGCGACATCCTGCACGCTTCTGCTTATGGCTCAGATTGTGCAACGACATGGAAGGGTGGAGGGGCCCCCTGCTCAGGGGCCACACCACCCCCTCCCACCTCACCCTTGGCTCTGAAGCTGGGCAAGTCACCGTCTGGCTGGCCACCATTCCGCTTCCTTTTCCAGCCCCAGAAGGTCCGAGGCCCCCAGGGAGGCAGGTACACAGAGGAGGGGTGACAAGCAGTTACTGAGGGCTAGACTGAGGACAAAATAGGCGAGGCAAGGGAGGGGTGGTCCTTGTCAGAAGAGGGATATAGGACTGACAGCTGGGGGTACAGAGGGGGCACCAGCTCACAGGAGGTGGCCAAAATGCTCAGGCTGCAGTCCCCCTCCAAACCCTCTGCAGGCTGCTGGTGTCTTCCCACAGCCGTGCCAAGACCCCCAGCTTTTCTCAGAAATAGCGGGGAACACCTGCCCCCATGCATGCTTCAGCCATGCTTTAATGTGGTGGGGAGGCCTGGCTTAGGAAGTGACCACTGAGCTGGGCCAGGGGCTCTTGCAGGCAGAGCTGTCCCAGGAGAAACAGGTCTAGGTCAGGTGGTCCCTATGGTTCAGGGTGTCTCTGTCTGTGGTTTCAGGTTTGGGCTTGCCCCTGAGGACCCTGGGGTAGCTTGTCCCACAGTGTCTGAGCCACATGCAGCAGCTTGGTGGCAGAGGCAGTGCCCCAGGTGGCAGCCCACTCCCCAGCCTGAGCCCCTCACCTACTGCCGCTGCTGGGTGCAGAGCTGCTGGGGCTGCTGCAGTGCAAGTGACCCAGGACCCTGCAAGAGGAGCACTCTGAGTCGGCCGGCTAGTGTGCTCCTCAGGGCCTGTGCCATCTTGAGAGACCCATGACTTCGAGGCCACATCACTGAGCCCTCTGGGCCCTGTTCACACTCCAGGTGCCCGTGAGGGAGCTCCTTGCATGGCCTCAATGCCCTACACTCATGTCGCTTACTGGACATGTGCACATTGGCATCAGGCTCTTATGACTACATCAGGGTCCAGGCCAGGGTGCTCAGGGATTAGCCACCAGGAGCCACTCCTGCCTCCCTGAGTTCCTCACAGCTGGCTAAGCCTCCCAGGTGCCCTCTGGGAGCCCCTTCCCCTCCCTCCCAACCCCAGGGGTCCCAACCAGGCAGAGGAGGGGCTGAGTGACTGCAAGAGTGATTCCCCAGGGAGGGGGCAGGGGAGACAGGGGTTTGGACTGGTTTTACAGGTGCTGCTTCTTGTTCCACATGCACTTGACCATGGGATGGCCAGGGCCACGACCTTCAGACCTGGGTGTGACACCTGCAGGACAGGGCAGCCCGGTGCCCTCCCCTGCACACCTGCTCTGAGCAGACCTGATCTGCTGCGTACTCTGCCCTGTCCCCACTCTTCCCCCATCTACCTCCCCAGCTTCCAGCAGTCTCTCGGGTTTCTGGTACTGCCACTGAGGGCTCCGGGAGCCCTGCACATCCTGGTCCCCGGCCAAGCACCTGTGCCTGCAAGGGCAGCAAAGAGGCCGTGGAGTGGGCCCCATGGGGCCCAGCAAAGCATCTTGGAGCTGAGCTCACCTAATCCCAGCCCCAGCGTGCTATGGTGCTCGGGTTTCCCTAATCCCGAAACCCAAACCGGGGCCCAGCAGCCTTCCCAGCGCCGTGTGCAGGGGCAGCAAGAAGACCCCCACTGTGTGCCTGTTGTGTTTAGAGCTGACCCCCACCAGGACAGCACAGGGAGGTGAGCACCCAGAAGGTGAAGAGCCAACCCTGACGAGCCTGGTGAGCTCAGGAAACAGCTGAGCCCTCGCCTGCCTGGTCCCGGCAGGAAATTCAAAGCTGGTGGCGACAGCAGAAATAACGGGCAAGGCAGGCCCACCTCAAGCCTGCTGAGGTCCCGGCCTCTAGGGTTTCATGGGACAGTGATCTGGCCATGAAATTAAGCTTTTTTTTCCCTAATAAAATCGGGATTTTTTGGCTTATAACCGATGATCAAATAACACCAAGTGCTTGGGAATAAAGTGGAACCATAAACAAGAGACTGTGACCTTGTTATGTAACAGCTGGGGGTCAGGAGCCAGCTGGGCCCAGCTCCCTGCCCTGACCACTGACCACTGACCCAGCCAAGGCTCACAGGGGACTGGGCATCAGGCAGGCATGTGTGGACAACCCAGCACGGGGCACCCCGCAGGCTCCTCTTTCACAGTTCTATTAGCGAGGCACGCAGGCCGTGTCTGGTGAGAACAGTTAATGGCACCTCGTGGTCTTCGGCATCTTTGAAGAATTTTCGTACCCAAAATTTCCCCAGAGCAGATGTAATTAGCTCTTGAACCCACCAGGGTCAAGATAGGAGGCAGAATGTGAGGAGATCAAAGCAACATCTAAATGTATTTGCGGGGGTCTCCCACTTGATGAATGAGAAAACCTGTGCTCAGACTCCCCGGAAGTCTCCGTGGGGCCCAGTGTTTTAGCCGCACCGCTGCCTTGTCCACCCGGCCTCGGTGCCAGGCCCCTGCCTGTGGGAGAGGGTGGGTGGGGGGTGAGACCTCCAGAGCGGCTTCAGTGGCTCATTGTTCAGCCCGTGTGGCTGGAATTGGGCTGGGTGATGATAGTAATAAAGCCCCAACAATGAACAGAGGTTGGGTTTCCACAGCTTGGGGAGTGTTTGATTTTCAAAGTCTTTGGGAGGGGAGAAGGTGTATAAATGGAGTATGTTGTTCACATCAGCCCACTCTTTGCAAGTCGGCGTTCCATCCAGCGCCTCACATCTCTCCAAAGGTGGGACACCTATCAGCTCCCTGGTGCCTGAGCAGGTCAGGGCGGGAAGCTGCCCAGGAGGCCCAGGCACAGCCTGAATGAGTGTTGCCTTGACCAGCTCAGACAAGCTCAGACCCCCACCCCACCCACTGAGGGTCGCTGGGGGGCCGGATGCCTCAGTGAGTGGGGCTGCTCCTCCCACTGCTGCCTTGTACTCCCTCCCACAGCACACCGCTGGCCCTCAGCCTGTGTCCATGCTGTTCCCTTAGCCCAAAGCGGTGCACCCACCCTCTGCCCGTCTCTTTAGTTAAGATTCAGCACCGAGCTCCCCTTCCAGGAAGCCTTCCCCGACACCTGGCAAGGGGCCAGCTTAGGGCTTCCACGGAATCCTGGTTCTTTATTACCATCTTTTCCTCTCTTGCCCCAAAGGAGCCTCCTTCTCACATCTTTGCCTCCAGCACGTGACTGGTGCTCAGAGAACGGCAGCCCAGCAAATGTTGGTGCGAAGTCTTTATGTGACGTTTCCTACTCTGAAATGCCCACGGTGCCCTGCTCCGCAAGATCTGAGTGCATGTGCTCCACACACTGGATGTCCATGGAAAGGGGGTGTGGCTTAGAATCTGACCTGACTTCCTTCAGCTTCCCTACCCTCAGTGCTGACGTGCCAGAACCACACCAGGAGGGCACAACAGCAGGTCTGTTCCAACATCTCACCAGGCACTGAGTGTCCTGACCACAAAGGCAGGCACAACTGGGTTGAGGCTTGTAAGGCAAATGGGTGGAGGGGCTGGTCTGGGCACTAACTGAGCAGGTTGGAGAGAGCTAACTTTTCCACAGATAGAAACGACCAACTCCAGACAAAATAGAAAAGATAACCCTTTGAAAGCACTGAAGATCACCCCAAAGCAGCCAGAAACTAGAGGGAATCCCACTAGTGGAAGAAGAGAAATGCACTAAGATCCTTGTTTATACTGCTTTTACCCTGAGGGCCCGCTTTAGGGCATGGCATAGGTGACAGCGTATGAGAAGCTGCAGTCCTCTGGGTTCAAGGTGCCAGAGACAGAGTCTGGATCAGCCAGAGCATCTGAGAATGAAGGAGGGAATCCTCGAGAACCTGCATATAAATCCCCTCGAACCCTTGGTAGAGTGCTGAACTGCACACGCATGACCAAGATGCAACAAGTGTGGGAGATAACAGCTGCACAGAGACCCAGCGCTCACCTACCACAGGGAGGACAGGGCTTGGGCTGCAAGTCCTGCCCCGTTACAGGGGCTCTCCACTGGAACCACAGAAAGTCCACGCTGTGGGAGAAGAAACTATGCCCCAGGACTAGAGGGTTTGCATTAGGACTAGAGGCAAAACTGCAAGAGATGCACCCTAGCAAACATAAAACCAATCAAACTCTTAAAATCCAAAGGTTAGAGAAAACCTTGAAAGCAGCAGGAGACATGAGAACATATTACATACATATGTCTGCTTTCACATCAGGGGAAAAAATGTGGATCAGAAGCAATGAAACAAGGTTCAGAAAAGAAAAGCCAACCTAGAAATGGATGTACAGTAAAGATATTTTTCAGTGAGGGAGAAAGGAAAACACTTTTGGATAAATGACAGCCGAGGCGATTCCTCGTCAGAAGGTTCTCCCTGTAAGAGCTGCGACAGGAAGTTCTTCAGGTTGAAGAGAAACCACAGCCGGTTTGGACACTGAGGCTGATGACCATAAGCAATGAGGAAAACCAGAAATGGTGGAAAATGCAGGTAAATTTAAAAGATTATTTTTCCCTTCTTTTTTTTTTTTTAAGATTTCATTTATTTACTTCAGAGAGAGGGAAAGGGAGGGAGAGAAACAGCAATGTATGGTTGCCTCTCACATGGCCCTCACTGGGGACCAGGCCCGCAACCCAGGCATGTGCCCCGACTGGGAATCGAACCGGGACCCTCTGGCTCCCAGCCCGCGCTCAATCCACTGAGCCACACCAGCCAGGGCAATATTTTTCCCTTCTCTTGTTTTCTTTAAAAGCACCGATTACTTAAAGTAAGAATTAGAACCACGTACAGTGGTCTAATGTGCATAAAGAACAGATGCCAACAGCAAAAAGATGGCTGCAAGCGAGCCCTGGCTGGTGTAGCTCAGTGGATTGAGCGCGGGCTGGGAACCGGAGGGTCCTGGTTCGATTCCCGGTCGGGGCGCATGCCTGGGTTGCGGGCCAGGTCCCCAGTGAGGTCCCCAGTGAGAGCCATGTGAGAGGCAACCATACGTTGCTGTTTCTCTCCCTCTCTTTCAAAGCAAAAAAAAAAAAAAAAAAAAAAAAAAAAAAAAAAAAAAAAAAGATGGCTGCAAGCGGAACAGGCAGTCACAGAGTTCTCGCAGTCGGTGCGAGGCGGTACAGCGTTGATTCTATGTAGGTGACAGTAAACTAAATATGTGTTGTGACCCCTAAAGCAACCACTGAATATAACACAAAGAGGTGCAGCTAAAAGCCAATAGAGGAATTAAAATGAAATACTAAAAGAATTGATATAACCAAAAGAGGAAACAAAAGGAGTAACAGAAAAGAAAAAAGGAGAAAGGAAGGAAGGAAGGAAGGAAGGGAGAAAGGGATGGAGGGAGACAATAAAATGACAAACGTGGCAGATGAAAGAGGTAACACTGTTACAGAGCCTGACAGGCATTAAAGAGATAATAAGGCAACATTATGAACACAATGTGATACATTTAACAAGTTAGACATGGACACATTACTTTCACAAGAAGTAGAAAATATGAATAACTTTGTATCGCAAGAATTACATTCTTTACTAAAAGTATTCCATAAAGAAAACTCTAGGCCCAGGTGGTTTCACGGATGAATTTTAGCAAACATTTAAGGAAGCAAACGTATAGACATATAGACAACATAATGCCAACCTACACCAATTATTTCAGAATGTAGAGGAGGAAGAAAACTCCTCCCAAGTCAGTTTATGAGGCCAGTATCACCCTGATATAAAACCAGACAAAGACATTACAGGAAAAGAAAATAACAAACCAATATCCCTTAAGTATGTAGATCAAGGTCCTTAGCAAAAGATGAGTGCTTGAACCTAGCACCACATGCAAAGAATCCATTATGGCCAAGTGGGGTTTATCCCAGGAATGCAAGTGGTTTTACATTCAACACCCAGTCCTTGTCATTTGTCACATTAACAGAATGAAAAAAACAAAACACTGTGATCATAGCAAAGATGGAGCAAAAGCATTTGACCAAATTCAACACCCATTTATGAAAAAACAAAACTTCTGCAAACTAGGACTCAAAGGAAACTCCCTCAACCTGATAAAAAGGCATCTATGAAAAACATCAACAGCTAACAGCAGACTTAACGGTGAAAGATCAAACAGTCTCCTTCTAAGATTAGGAAGAGGGCGAGGATGCCTACTCCTACCATTTTCACTGAACTTGATTACTGAAAGTCCTGGCCATTGCAATAGGCCAATTAACAAATCATACATTTATAAGTACATATATGTAGGTATGCACACTCTACATATAGATATACGAATGTCATATATATAAAAGAAAGAAGGATAATTGTCTTTATTTGTAGATGACATGGTTGTGTACATAGAAAATCCTAAGGAAACTTATAGATTTATAAACAACTACTAGCACTATTAAGTGAATGTGGCAAGAGCATAAGATAAAATGTCAATTCTATTTTTACACACTAGCAAAGAACAACTGGAAAATAAAAATTTTAAAATACTATTTACAATAGTATCTATACCCTTAAAATGTTGAGAGATAAATTTAACAAAATCCTTGCACATCTGTGCACTGAAAACTATAACACTTCCTGAAATTAACGAAGACCTAAAAAATGAAGATATAATCTGTTCACAGATTGGAAGATTTGATATTGTTAAGCTGTTTTACAAGGGCAATAGTCCCATTTATGAGGACTCCACCCTCACGACATATCCATCTCTGAAAGCCCCACCTAATATCATCACACATGGGGGGAGGGGGCAGTGAGGATTTCAACACATGGATAGGGTGGGGGGCACAAACATTCAGTCCATAACAAGGCTGAAGCACGAGGAACCCCAGGGGCACGAGGCTCAGGTGCCCAGCCCACTGGCTAGGTTGGAAGGGTCTCTGAGGCATCCATACTAATCATGTGGGGCACAGCCCACCAGCAGGACAGGAAAGAGACCCCTTTCTGGAAAATGACACTGGAGCCTCTGAGAAGGCACCAAAAGGTTCAAATTCTATTAGAGCAAAAAGGGGCTCGATGAACAGAGAGACTCTGCCTCTCTTGTTTCTGGGCTCTGAATGTGTAGCAGCTCACTCCAGGGAAGGGCTCTGATAAAGGTCCAAGGACAAGAAACACAGGTAGGCTTGAGAGGCTGAAGTCCTTGCGAAGCTGGTGGCAGCTCTCTTGGCAGCTGCATGTCCCTGCTTTCTTGCTGCCCCCTGTCTCTGGGGGGCCACAGTGCTGACGTCAACCCCAAACACTTCAGAACCAAAGTCCTTGCTCCAATCTCCCCTGCCTGACCACTGCCTCCGGGCCTCCCGATTCAAACCCTCACGTGTAGCACCCAAGACAAATGGGGGCACTCCCAAAGGAGGGGCTGCAAGCTGGGTAGGAATTCTCAAGTTTACCATTACTCAGGCAAGTCCTGGCCTTCACAAAGCCTAGCTTCTCCATCTGTGAAATGAGCTGACTCCTGCCTCATCGTTGGATGAGAAGCTTGAGATCACATGCTGTGCCCTCGATGCGCTCTCAGCAAAGTTAGCTCACCCTGCTACGTGGCTGAAAAGGCAGCACTGGATCCTCCTAAGGATCCAGCTCACAGGGAAGTTAAAACCATTTGAAAAATATATATCACAGCCCTGGCTGGTGTAGCTCAGTGGATTGGGCGCGGGCTGGGAACCAAAGGGTCCTGGTTTGATTCCCAGTCAGGGCACATGCCTGGGTTGCAGGCTAGGTCCCCAGTGGGGGCCATGTGAGAGGCAACCATACATTGCTGTTTCTCTCCCTCTCTTTCTCCCTCCCTTCTCTAAAAAAATAAATAAAATCTTTAAAAAATTTTTAATAAAAAATAAAAAATATATATATATTACAGTTGATGTAACACAACATATCAATAGAAAGAAAGGAAGAAGCCACGTGATTATGGTACAGAAAAAAGCATTTGATAAAATTCAATATTTTTTCATAATACAATACTCAATAAACTAGGAATAGAAGGGCACTTCCTCGATATGATTAAGGTCATATGTAAAAAACCTACAGCCGAATCACACTCAATGGTGAAAAACTGGAAGCTCTTCCTGCTCTTACTACTTCTAGTGAACTTACTGCTGGAAATCCTAGCCAGAGCAGTAAGGCAAGAAAAAGAAAGGCATTCAAATTGGAAAGGAAGAAGTAAAATTATTGTTTAGAGACGATATGACCTTCTACTGTGAAAACCCAAAAGATTTCACAAAAACACTGCTGGAGGTAATAAATGCATTGAGCAAAGTCTCAGGATACAAAATCAACACATAAAGGTCAGCATGTCTCTATACACTGACCATGAACAATTCCAAAAAGGAAATTAAGAAAGCAATTCCACTTACAATAACATCAAAGAGAATAAAATATATAGAAATAAATTTAACCCTAGAGGCAAAAGACTTGTGCACTAAAAACTACAAAAAATCACTGAAAGAAATGAAAGAAGTCCTAAATAAATGGAAAGTCATCCTAAACTCATGGAGTGGAAGACAATATTATTAAAATATCCAAATATACAAAGTAATATACAGAATAAATGCAATCCCTATCAAAGTCCCAACAGTTTTTGTTTCCAGAAATAGAAAAACCCATTCCCTAAGGGACCTCAATAACCAAAACAATCTTTAAAAAAAAGAACAACGTTGGAGGACTCACACCTCCTGATTTCAAAACTTATTATGAAGCTGCAGTAACCATGAATGTCTGACATAAAGGTAGACATTACAGACCAATGGATTAAAATAGAGATTCCAGCCCGGCTGGTGTAGCTCAGTGGATTGAGCGCGAGCTGGGAACCAGAGGGTCCCGGTTTGATTCCCAATCAGGGCACATGCTTGGGTTGCAGGCCAGGTCCCCAGTGAGGGCCATGTGAGAGGCAACCATACATTGCTCTTTCTCTCTCCCTTCTCCTCTCTCTGAAAATAAATAAA
This sequence comes from Micronycteris hirsuta, assembly GCA_004026765.1. Classification (NCBI taxonomy): domain Eukaryota; kingdom Metazoa; phylum Chordata; class Mammalia; order Chiroptera; family Phyllostomidae; genus Micronycteris; species Micronycteris hirsuta. The sequence goes on along the minus strand of PVJI01000298.1, from coordinate 272,534 downwards.
AATAAAATCTAAAAAATAAAAATAAAAAAAAAGATTCCAGCAAAAACCTTTGCATTTATCATCAACTGATTTTTTAAAAGATTTTATTTATTTACTTTTAGAGAGAGTGGAAGGGAAGAAGAGAGGGAGAGAGACATCAATTGGTTGCCTCTCATATGCACCCTGACCACAGGGACCGAACCTGCAACCCAGGCATGTGCCCTGACTGGGATTCGAACCAGCGAGCTTTTGCTTTGTGGAACTGTCAACATCCAAGCAACTGACTGACACGGGTCAGGGCTATCGTCAACTGATTTTTGACAAGGGTGCCAAAGACCCTTCAATGGGGAAGGACAGTCTTTTCAGCAAATGGTGCTGCAAAAACTGGATATCCACATGCAAAAAATGAAGTTGGATCGTAACTTTACAGCAAGTTATATAAAAATAACCCAAAATAGATCCAAGACCTAGAGCTAAAACTATAAAACCCTTAAAAGAAAACAAGGGAAAATCTCCACAATATTGGATTTGGCAATGATTTCATGGATGTGACACCAAAACAACAAAAGAAAAAATGGGTAATTCTATGGGTAATTTTATCAAAATTAAAAGATTTGTGCATCAAAGAAAACCATCAAAAGAGTGAAGAGATAATTCACAGAGTAGGAAAAATATCTGCAAATCACACATCTGATAAGACAATCAAAATATATCAAAAAACCCTTCCTACAATTCAACAACAAAACAACCCAATTTTAAAATGGGCAAACACTTGAATAGACATTTTTCCAAAGAAGACATACATACAGCCAACAAGCACATGAAAAGATGCTGAATATTACTAGTCACTAGGGAAATGCAAATCAAAACCTCGAGATACCACTGCACATCCATTAGGATGGCTATTATCAAAAAAGCAGAAGAGAGCAAATGATTGTGAGGATGTGGAGCAATTAGAAACTTTGTGCATTGCTGGAAGGAATGCAAAATGGTGCAGCTGCTGTGGAAAAGTTTGGCAGTTTCTCAAAAAGTAAACGTAGGATTATCATATGATTCTGCAATTCCACTTCAGGGTATATACTTAAAAGACTTGAAAGCAGGTCCTCAAACAGATATTTGAGTACTGATGTTCCTAACAGCATTAGTCACAACAGCCAAAAGATAAAAGCAACCCAAGCATCCACTAACAGATAAATGGATAAACAAAATGTGGTATGTACACATAATGGAACATTATTCGGCCTTAACAAGAAACAAAATTCTGATAGATGCTACAACATACATGAACCTTTAAAACACTATTCTAAGTGAGCCTGGCTGGTGTAGTTCAGTGGATTGAGCGTGGGCTAGGAACCAAAGGGTCCCGGTTTGATTCCCAGTCAGGGCACATGCCTGGGTTGTGGGCCAGGTTCCCAGTGAGGGCCATGTGAGAGGCAACCACACATTGATGTTTCTTTCCCTCTCTTTCTCCCTACCTTCCCCTCTCTTTTCAAAATAAATAAAATCTTTAAAAAACCCACACTATTCTAAGTGAAATGACAATGTATGCTTCCACTTATAGAAAGTACCTAGAATAGGCAAATTAATATACACGAAGTAGAACAGAGGTTACCAGGGGCTGGGGAAAGGGTGGTGGTGAGGAGTTGGTGTTTCAGGGGGACAGTTTCTGTTTGGAAGGATGAAAAGTGCTGGAGCTGGATAGTGGTGAAAGGCTGCACAGCAATGTGAGTGCAATTAGTGCCACCAAACTGCGTACCTACAAATAGTTAAAATGGTAAATTTTATGTTATGTATATTTTACCACAATTAAAATATATATACTCGTATACCTAGCTGGCCTGAAATTTTTTAAAAAACCAAAAACCAATTTGGAGCAAAAATGTCTTTTTCTGATGGCCTGGCCCAGCTGAATTAGTCTTTTGCACAAGCCTGCTGATGGACCCTGAGTTGGCCTTTGCTGCCTATCGCCTGAGGTAAGCCAAATTGTCGGGAACTCCCCCTCTCCTTTGAGGCAGGAAGTTTAAATTATCAGGTCAATTAGGAAAGATACAACCGAAAAATACAAGTTTCATTCACGCTTCAAGGAGGCGTTTCCTGGCCGGGTGCCACTTTTATTATTTTTGGCGGAGGCCGCTGAAAGCCCCACAGACCCGGTGAAGGTACAATGTGATCTTTGATTTGTGTTTCAAAGATCAAAGAAAGTGAGTTTGGGTGTAAATGCAGATAACATTTCAGAGATCCTTTCATGAAAGGAGTCACTAGACCAGGGCAAAAAGGGAGCTGGTGTGTTACGTGTGTGTTCGCCTTGGGAAAGATCATTTTCCAGTAAATTCGGCTGTCTGTGGCCCCAGTAACTCCTGGCCTGCATCCAGGTCCTTGGCCCACGGGATATTAGGTCCTTGAGCTGGGGGCTGGCACCTTCTCCCACCACTTGTCTAGGCACTGTGAGGGCGGGAGGAGGAGGCATGCGGTCGTGCATGCGAGAAGCCCCCAATCTCATCCTCCAAGGGCTTTTCCAACATCTCTGGGTGCTGACCGGCACTCCACTCCTGGGCAGCAGGCTTGGCCTTTGCAGCCTACCCTCGTCCTCTCCGGGCCCAGCCTCGGCTGGGGAAGCGGTAAACCCACAGGCCCTGCCTGGCAGAACGCAGGTGAAAGGTCCTTAGGGAAATCGCTGCTTGGCCCGCTAGCTCGGAGCTGCAGATGTGTAGAACCAGGCTCTTTGAACATGGGGTACTGGGTGATGAGAGAAACTTTACAAAAGGCAGCGGCGGTCCCTCTATGCCCAAACCCTCCCTAATGCCCGCAGGCCCCAGCTGCAGTGGCATCAGCCCCCGCCCCTCTACGGAAGCCAGGTGGGCGCCGTGGCCCCTCCCGCTAGCTACTGAGTGTTCACCGGCGGCGTATTCCCGGTCAGCAAGCCCGCGTAGCTCCGCCTACTCCGTCTGCCCCGCGCCTGCGCACGCGACCCAGTGTGCTCTCGTGGCACTTGGCGCAGAGCGGGGCTGAGAGCGATCCCATCACCCCTCGCGCTTCGCTGCCGCGCTGGCAGGACCAGGGAGCGTCTGCGCGGACGCGGCCCCACGGCGCACGGCGCAGGCGCGGCCCGGTTAGGAGGCCAGCGTGCGGTGGGCAGAGAGCCAGTGCGGGGACGTACAGGGAGGCCTTGCGCGCGCAGGGGGTGTGGCTGCACCTCGCAGTGGAGCTCTAAGCTCCTCTCTGCTCGGAGTTGGAGTTGCTATCTTCGGCTCGAGGGTCAGTGGGGTGGTGAGCCCCCGGGCGTCCGGCGTTGGGATCCCTCCCTCCGTCCCTTCCCAAATCCCCTTCTGCAGAGAAGTACTCGGAGCCCTCCGACTGGGTCCCCGCCGTCCTGGCTAGTGGGCCTCAGTTTATCAGTCATCACCGGGGACTGAGGGGGCGCCTGGAATCATTTTTGGTTGGTTTCCCCCGTCTCCGTCCCTAAAGGTAGCGCCCTTCACTCTTCTCACGGCGGTCGATCTTGTTCTCCACTTTCTAGGTGACACTTGGACTCTCGCCCCCGGAGGGAAACGCGTCCGCAAGGTCTCTGGCTGCAGATTCTTGGGCCCTCTTCGTGGGCGCCTGGCGTAGCTGTAGGTGGGTCACCTTCTTATTGCGTTGGAGCTTGTGAGCTCAAGTCCCCACGGTTTTCTGCATGGTGGTTGCTGGAGGGGTGGTGCAGTGGTCTGCCCTAAAGTAGAGGCACTTGCTATGAGGCTTTGGACAAGTAATTCTATTCCTGGGGCCTCGGGGTCTCCTCGGAGCAGAGAATGTTCCAGTGTTCCAGGGTGCTGGCTTTGACTTTGCGGAGGCAAGTGCGCATGAGCTGCGTTACCTGCTTCTTGATAGAATGCTGTCCAGTCCACGAGAAGGGCCCAAATTCTTCAGCGTCAGGCAGGGTGGGGAGAGAAATGAGAGAGACCAATAGACTGATAGGCGTGGGAGAGCCAAGGTTCTCTCACCAGTCAGGCCCAGGCTTAGGAAGGTTCAGGCGCACGCAGGACTGGCTGTTTGGCACAGTTTTCTTCCTGAGGTTGCAGAGGACACACAGGAATGCTGATGAGCAGCGAGGGTGACAAGCTAGGGTTCTGAGTGAGGGTGTGAGGTCCGGACTGGGAGAAAGGGAGGGCAGAGACCTGGGTAGTACGTTGGCTCCTGGGCATGGGATGTGTGTGGTCTCTGTGGGCGGCCTGGCACCTAACTTCAGATTGGTGATAGGAGCTGCAATGTGGTTGTTGCTTTTCAGAGCTTGGTGAGGGACTGGACTGGACTCTGAGTATACTGCGTTCCTGTGCTTCTCCTTGGGCTACTGCTGCTGGCAGGCCCTAACATATTTTTTCCTTGTATTAGGATGGGAAGGGCTTTTCACATGGAAGACCACCCCCAGAGTAGAAGATGTGTCTGAGAGGTTCCGTAATGCTGGGGTGGCGACAGGAGGGGTTGGTGGCCCTGGCAGCGTCGAGTGCTGCAGACCACCCTGGGAAGTTCTGGACAGGAAGACAGGGCTGTGCTTTCCTGGGGGAACTCACTCTCATTAGGGGTAGATGAGCACCTAGCAAACTGCACGTGAAGGTGTGGGCAGGCCGTGGTGCCCCTACGTCTGAACTGATGGGGCATTGGGGGAATGAGTGGAGGCGTTGTTGGAGAAACTGTACAAGTTGGGGTGAAGCAGAGAGTTCTATGGAGGCCGTGAGTGGACCTCCCTTTGCAGAGAGCCTGGGGAGGTGGCTACCATTAGTCTAGACAGTGTGAGAGCCTGTGGGGAGGGCTGCTTGCACTGGAAGAGAACTGTGCCTGCTGATGGTTGTAGCCTCCTTCCCCACTTCAGGGCTCTTTGGGCTACTCAGGACTGATGGTTGTCGCTGTGCAGGCCCTTTGCAGGAGGGAGGTGAGAGAAGATGAAACCAGTGGGTTTGAACTTGGGGTATCAGATGCTGGGCTTTTGACAGGGAAGGAGGTGCAGGGAGGTGGTGTTCGGGGTTGGGGTACCATTGCCTGTAGGCCGTACTCTGAGTGGTGAGGTGAGTCTGGAAGACCTGGGCTTCTGTCACACACATAGGCAGCATCTGCCATGCTCCCGATGCTGTGATGTAAAAGAACCTTAGGACCATCTGTGTCGTAAGTTAGTGTTTGAGGCAGCTAGAAAATCCCTCCTAAGCAGACTATGTAGTGCATCATTGGTGTGGTGAAGGTGATGGTTAAGTGTTTGGTCTCTAGAACCAAGTTCAGCTGCCTATGCCCCTTACTGGTTGGTGTGCAGCTGCAGACAAGTGACTTCACTTACTGCTCTGCCTCGGGGACCATTATTATGGTACCAGTCTTATGAGAGGGTCAGTGTTTGGGGTGGATAGAGCACTCAGGAAAAGGTTGCTACTGTCATTCTCCTGAAATTCCCAGATAGCCTGGCTGCTCAGGGAAGCCCAGGGGGTTCCGATCTGGCCCCCTTTCCTTCTCCTGGAACTGACAGCATCTGCCATCACACCTTGTCCTTGAAATGTCACAGGTGGCATTTGCCCGCCTTCTTGGACCTCCCAGGCCCTCCTTCCATTCAGAGCTCCTTGTGGGTTACCTAGGGTTTGCCTGCTTATTGTCTCCTCTTGCAACCCGGTGGTGATGATTGGGCCTAGCCTCCGCTCTTCCCCACCTTGTTTTTGGACAGATTGCCCTGGATGGTGACCTGCGTCTGACAGTCCCATCACCTCTTCTCAGCTGTCCTGAGGCTGCAGCTGTCAGCTCCCCTGACCCTCAGCACTTGTCTGGACCACCTGGGGTTTGCCGCGCCCCTCTCCAGCCCATCTCTGTTCTCTTGTGTCCTAAGTATCGCTTCTGACCACCCTCCCCTCCCACGCCATCTCTTCCTCCCTTCTTCCCTCCTTTGTAGTAGTTGCTGCGGCAGCCTCCCTCCACTCCCAGCATGCTTCGTGGCTGGCGCCGGCGGCAGGGTCCTCGAAATCCCATCCGGGCTGCAGCCAATTATGCCAACGCACACCCTTGGCAGGAGATCGACTGGGCCTCTCCTGGGGCTGCATATGCCCCCCTAGTGGATCCCTGGATTGAGCAACCCTGCTGTGGGGACCCTGTGTGCGTGCGCACAACCATGGAGCAGAAGAGCACAGTGAATGGTGAGGCCACAGAAAGGGGTCCCCCCACTGTGCACATGCCCGGCCCACGACCCTTCAGGGTGGACTTCCACTGGGTGCCAGGCTCAGACCCAGGCACCTTTGATGGCTCCCCATGGCTGCTGGACCGCTTTTTGGCTCAGCTCGGTGATTACATGTCTTTCCGCTTCGAGCACTACCAGGACAACCTCAGCCGTGTCTGCGAGATCCTCGGGCGCCTGACAGGCCGAGCTCGGGCATGGGCAGCCCCCTACCTTGATGGGGACCTACCCCTGCCTGATGATTATGAGCGCTTTTGCCAGGATCTCGAGGAGGTTATTCAGGACCCGAACAATTTTGCTGAGTACCATGCTGCAGTCCCCTGCCCCTTGCCCCCCGCCTCAAGCCAGCCTCCAGTGGCCCCACAGCTGCCTGTGGTGAGGCAGTACTTAGCTAGGTTCTCGGACGCCCTGGCACTCAATATGGGCTCTACCCCCAGGCCTGTCCCGGCCACTCTGGCCATGCCTGCGGTTCCCAGTTCCAACTCTGCATTCAGAAATGCTCTGCCTGAGCAGCAGCTGGCCAAGAAAAGCAGCCCTGGGCCCACTGAGCCTCCCGCCTTGTCCAGTTCTGCATGCAGCACCAAACCTGGTCTGGTGGGGCCCGCCTCCTCCCAGCCAAGGGAGGGGGCCCCCAAAACTGTCCTTGCAGAATCTGCTAACCCCCCTGCCCAGAAACTAGATCCAGCTCTCCCAGGGAGTCCAGAACCCCAGAAGACAGAGGAGGAGGTTTCTGAGGCACAGGAAGACCAGGAGGCATCTTTAGGTGACCCACAGGGGCCGGTGGAGACCCCTGGAGAGCCATCATTTTCTCCTGTTCTCCATCCCACAACCCTGGATTCTAAACAGGGTCCAGGCAGGTGCAGCAGTGGCCCTCGTGATGAAGTGGCCTGCATAGCCAAGGAGCTCCACAGCCCCTCATCAGGACCCGGTGGCATTGCCAGGTGACTTTAGACATAGTGCTACCATGTGTTGCGCTGTCCACTTGCCCCATTGCTGGGCAGGAGGTGCACCTGTTTGGACTCTGCCTTGTCTGAGTACAGATAACCCCCTCGCCCACCACAGCAGAACGTTGGCCTCTGCTCTGTACTCATTCTCTGACTTCCCTGGTGTCCCAGAGGCTGCTTTCTGCTAGGCTCTCTATAGCGTCCCCACAGTTGCCCTGGGAGGGCCACCTCACACGGGCTTGTTCCTGCTGGTTGGGCAGAGTTCCGGAGATTGGTCCCCATCAGATATTTGCACCGTCTTTGTAAACCCTACCCACCCTTCAATCCTGGCTGCAACTGGACTGGGTCTGCCAGCCCTGTTTGGATCTGGTCCCTGGATGGCCTTTGCTTTGTCCCCTTCCCCCCAAGTCTCTGCTTTCTGTGGCCTGCCCTCTGGGCTGGAATTGAAGGAAGGTTGCATGGAGGAAGTGACCACTCTCATTGTTGAGTGTGAGTCAGATGGTCTTGGTGGAGAAAGATGCTTTTCTGTGGGTTATCAGTAGCCCTGGTCAGCTAGGAAGGCTCAGTACAGGAAGGGGAGATGCAAGCCACCTTTTAGTCTCAACTCCATTCCAGACATTTTCTCCCTCTGTATGTTAATATTCTAGTCACCTGGTTTTCTTGGATTTTTCATGTCAGTGCCTTTACCCCTGCTGCCTTCCTGCTTTTCAGCAGCCCCTGCCTTCTTGCCCACTCTTGCACATTGCTGATTCAGCACTGAAACCCCCATACTACATTACTTGTACCTCTGGGTAGACTGAGAGCCACTAGGGCAGGGGCTCCTCCTAGCTTGTGTCCCTGGTACACAACCGGTGCTCATTAAATGTGTGTTGTATCCATAGCTGAGCCTGCAGTGTGGTGGCTGCTGACAAGCAGAGCCTGTCCCAACACTGCCCATTCTGTCAGGGACAGAGAGGCTAGGCCCCAGGCATGAGCACGCCAGGTCAGTGTCGCATGTGCGGTTGGGAGCTTTGAGGATGGAAGGATCTGGTTGAGGAGTTGGGCTGACTGGGTGGGAACAGGAGGCTTGACAGGTGGAGTGCGGCCTTGAAAACCGACTTCTGAGAGGGAAGGTGAAATGAGGAGCAAGCAGCAGAGAGCTGCAAGGCCCCCGGGGGCCAGAGGATTGGAATGAAGAAAGACCTGTTTAGTATAAGGATGGGTTTTCTAATAATGAGTGCTGAGCTGGGGAGCTCCCTCAAGCCAGACTGAACGTAGGTTTGGTGCCCTGCTCCTACTCAGAGGAGTGGTTAGGCAGGAATTGCAAGCCCCTTTCAGTTTTATAATCATGTAAACAAAACAAGAGAACACCTTCCTGGAAAGTAGGAGGAAGACATAAGTGGAAACAGGAGCTGCAACTAAAACTAGTTATTTTAGGAAAAATTGTAATAAGCAAACATATGGTAAAAAAACTTTAAGTAAAGTACATTGTTGGGGTTATTTTATTTAGTAACTACCACTTAAAAAGGCCCTGGGTTCAGAGGGTTTTATGCGTGAGTTAATTTAAGGCACACATATCTTGTAAGTAAACCAGTTGCAAATCTTGGAAATAGGTGGGAAGCTGATACAACCCTAAAAGCAAAACAAGCAAGCTGACAAAAGCAATCACGTGCAGTCTGATTCTGCTCAGATGTGGAGAACCCCTGAATGTCCCAGCCAGCCCGAGCCACAGTGCTCCAGTGAGGGGTAGTGCTACCGCCCCTCCGTGCTGTTGCCCAGGCACGGGTCTGACTGCCCCCGCTGACCCCCGTCAGCTGCGGCCCTGCTGTCTGCGGGTCTGGTGTGCTTGGTGATGATCAGAAGGGCCCTCATTTGAGCTAGCAAAACAGCTCTGGCAGTAGGACCTGGAGCTGCTTTCTGGGACCTATGGCCCAGCTGACGCCCCTGTTATGTGACTGGCTCTGCACAGGCTGCCTTTCCTGTCTCCGTTCAGTGGACCCTCAGCTCAGGGTTGTCATTTTCCCTTCCGACCCCCTGTCTCACTGGGGCCTTTTCTCTCTCAGGCCCCAGGCAATTCCTGTGGGCTTGGATTATAGTCTGACATGCCTTTCCTGAGGACCTGCTCTGCTGAGGCAGGCCCAGGGGGATTTGGGGAGAGGCCTGATGACCTGTTTTTAATTTGGGGAATGGGTCTTAGGGTGGTTGGTCTGCCTTCACAAAAGGAAAGGAGAGGGCAGAGCCTTAGTGGTGTTGGCAAAGTCACTGGTTCCTGGGTGGCATCAGGAGAGGACAGGAGGACTCTGGCCTGACCTGCCACTACAAGGAATGGGTATGGTGTTACAAAGTGACAACTTCTGCCTTTGGGCAGATGCAATGACCTAGGTACTTCCCCACTCTGGGCAAGCAGGCACGTGGAGGGCCAGGAGAGGAGGCCCTGCCGTGCTTGGGAGGAGGGCCCTTTGGGCATTCACCACCCCTGGCTCTCCACGCAGGCCGGCAACCCCAAGGAGAGCACTCCCGTGGCAGCCTTTGTGGACGTGCTCAGGGACAGGCTGAGGTGCTAGGGCCTGCCTTCTAGATCATGTCTGTCTTTCACGTCCCTTGGAAATACCCACAGATTTTATTTCTTAAGGACGGGACACAGTGGGCACTATGGGAGAGTTTTTTTTTAAGTACCTATGTCCAAAGAAAATTCTAGCACCGGAAGTATTAAGGAAAAGGTCCTATGAGATACTTTATAAAACTGCAATAAAGAAGGTGCTTGGAAATTGGTGCGGACAGATGAACAAAGGAGAATAGAGAACTTTGGAACAAAGCCAACTAAATAAGGAATTTAATTCCGACTAGAGGTGTTTCAAATTAATGGGGGTAAAGTGGATTATTCAATAAAACGAGTTGAACAACTGGTTAGCCATCTGGGAAATAATACAACTGGACACTTTCCTCACTGTTTATACCAGCCTGTACTCCAGACGAATTAAAGATTTCAACATTTAAAAAAATCATTAAAGTAGTGGGGGTGATTTTTTTCCAGTCTGTGATTCTAGGACTTACTTTAAAAGTTTAGCTACCGGAATTGCTGAGCATGGAGAAACAGACTTCTTCATGCTGTTAGTTGGAGTATCAAATGCTGCTTTTGGCGCACGTGACGTTTCTAGGCACGTAGACACTGACCACTTGCCGGCATGCAGGTGGTCACTGCTCGTTCCTCGGTAGGTATGGGGCTTCAGATCGTGGACTCAAGCTTGGTTACCCCTTGCCTGTCACATTTGGAAGCTGACAGTCCTCAGTGTGTCACCTGACCTGTCTGAGCTGTTAGAATAGTTTATCCTCATAGGGCATGGGGCGGGGGTGTTGAGTGAGATAAGGCCCACACAGTGGCCTGAGCCTTAGCAACTGCCATGTGAACCTCCCTGCAGCAAAACCGGCGGCAGCCCAGAGGCCCAGCAGCATGGAGTAAGGTCACTGGAGCTGTTGTCTGTTGTTTCAGTCAGGATATGCCAGGCTGTGCTGCAGTAACAAACTTCTAGCATCTTAGCCACCCTCATGTCACAGATCAACTCTGCCTTTTCTAGTCCCTTACAGACCCGTGCCAACAGGCGCCCCACTGGATGTGTTTCTGCATGACCACAGGGGAAACACCACAGTGAACCACAAGTAATATGTGTGTCTCCCCTGCTGTTGCCGTTACCATGGCGACAAGCACACCTGAGTGTGGATGGATGAGAGCGGCTGGTCCTCCCGTGGGGTGGGCCAGGGCACTCAGCATGACTCTCAGCAGTGCAGCCATCCAGGCAGTGGGTGGCGGGCGGCTTCAGTGCCTGGAAAGAAGCCTGTGCCTTTGCTAGGGCTGCCTGGCTCAAACAACAAATACCTTTTTTCACAATTCTTGAGGCTAAAAGTCTGAAACAAAGGCATCTACAGGGGTGATTCCTCCTGAGACCCCGCCCCCTAGCTTGTGATGGCTGTCTTCTCCCCCTTCACATGGTTGTCCCTCTGTGCCTGTGTCCTGATCTGCTGTGATGACACCAGTCATATTACTAGGGCCCACCCATTTGACCTAATTTGACTTTAATTACCGCTTTAAAGGCCCTGTCTCCAAATAGAGTCACATTCTGAGGTGCTGGGGGGTAGAATTCTAAATTGGGGGGTGGGAGGGAGACACAATTTAGGCCATCATACTATCCAATATGGAATTCTTTGCTGTTGTTTTTATTTTTGCAATGCTGGGCAGTGCTGTCATGAGAACCCTTCTGAGAGTCACGGAAGGCCGTGTGCAGAGCCTCTGGGCCCCTGGAGCAGAAAGTGACCAGTTCTGTATGCAGGACTCCTCTTACTTAAGAAACATTTCCTAACGAGGGTCAAAGACCCGACACCATGCTCCCAAGTCTCAGTGCTTTGCCTTTTACATTGACTGTGGAGTCTGGTGGCGCGGTGTGCAGAGGGGTCTGCTGTCCGCATCAGAGAGCCAGAGAAGGGAGCCAGGCGTGTATGAGGGATGGCACGCAGCACTACAGGCTGACAGTCACCTGCCCTGTGGGAAAGGTGAAGCCGGGTCCTCGATGGGTTAGGATAGAAGAGGTCCTGCTGTGGAGAACACAAGCCTCGAACTCGGCAGCTTCACACATCCATCCGTTTCCCACTCCCGTTACACGTTCAGTGCAGGCGAGGGCCTGCACCCTGGGAGACCAGGAGGTGTGTTGGCTGGGCACCTGATGAGTATGCCGTCCCCTGGGGCACCATGGAGTCCCTGTGTTCCTCCCCTGAAAATCAGGACACAGATGGGAGCCTTGAGCTGGTGGTAGCCGGGAGGGTGACCCAGTGCTAGTGCAGTTCTGCCCCTGGGCACCCACCCTGCCTGCCCCAGGTGCACACTTCATGATGCCTACTTCAGCCTCCTGGTCCCCGTTGGTGTCCCCCCACTCCCAGCAAGTTGTTGAATTCCTAAAGGCACTTTTGCCACCTGTAAGTTAGAACTTCTACCCTCCATGTGCCTGGGAAACAGCAGGCCCCTCGGGGCTGTGATCACTGTCCCTGACCCCTCTCTCCCTCAGACTTCAACCATGCACTGGCGGCAGCCATCAGTGCGAGTGTACATATGTGGGTGTGTGCCCATAGATACGTGTGTGTGTGTGTGTGTGTACACACCTGCGGCCTGTTGTGAACACGCACGCATCTGCAGGTATGTTTGCATGTCTGGTAGATCACTGGGGGGACTCCTCCATCAAAGATGGCCTCTGCCGCAGGGGCAACCACGTGGATCCCTATCAGAGAGTATGTCACCACCGCCATGGTTGGGACCCCTCTCCAAGTGGGACTGGGTTCCTAGAAGCTGCCTGGGCGCCAGCCTGCAGGGGTTGGCCCCCTACTCCATGTCCTAGGTGAGTGCTGTCCGGGTGTCGCCATCAGTGCTGGGCAGACGGCCACTGTGCACCAGGCCCCATTGCAGAAGTGGTCCCCAAAGGGTGGCACTGGCACAGGATGGTCACCCTTCTTGTAAAACAACACGCTTTTCCATGTGTTCACCAGGGACAAAAAGGCTGATGGCCCGTCGTTGGCCAGGTTCCCACCCCTGCCCGTAAGTACTTTGGGGCAGGCTGGCAGAAAACGCCCCTCAGTCGGGCTTCCTTCCTGCCATCTCGCCAGGCTCCTTGGACCCGCTCCTGGGGGTCACGGATGTCCTCGGCTGCAGCTTGAGACGCCAGTTCATAGAGAGGCCCCGCCCACTCATCCTGCCTGCCCCTGCAGCCCAGCGGCCCCTCACCCTGGCATTTCCTTCCTTTCAGCCCACTCCTGAGGAGAAGTCTGTGACTCTCGACCTCAGCATCCACAGCTGTGGGAGACCCTTGCTGGCTGTGGGCAAACTGGGCGTTCACACCTCATACCTCCAGCCTTACTGTGAGACACCGCCATGCCTTCACCTCCTGAAGGCTCACTCCTCTGCCAGCCCAGCCTGGCCCTGCCAGGGCATTGTCTGTGGCACGGCAGGGGAGAATAGACCGAGGTGGGCTGGCGGGCTCACTCTGCTTGGGCACTGACCACACCATGTGGGCCTTGACTATGGCAGGGGGTCCTGGTCCTGGGAGACTCGGCTATAACCCAGCCTCCATTTCCCTCTCCCCTAAACACAGTTTGGGGGAGATCTGGAAAGGGGTGCTTTTAGACCTGGTGGGTGAGTGTCCAGGCGCTGGAGGCAACGCCTAACTCACTACAGGCCAGGAGGCTCCTTAGGCCTTCACAGGAATCTCTGGCAGCCAGCCCCAGTGGGCCTGGGACACCGTCCTCAGGGAGCTGAAGGCCTGCATGCTCCTGCCTGAGGGAATGTATTTTGCTGGGGGCGGGGGCGCGGGTACTGAGACTTGCGAGAGCAGAAGGTCTGTCAGTTACGAAGCAAATGACTCGCTTTTCGTGGATGAAAAGGGAGGTTTCAGGCCAAGGACAGAGGTGGGTGGCTGTCCTAACCCCAGGGCCTTCAGGAGTGTGACACTCTTGGCTCCACCACCAAAACCTGTCTCCAGCTGTACCCCGAGTTCTGCTTCGGGGACTCACCGGCTCATAGGGAGATGCCTTACCTGCAGGGGTGCCCAGGCTGTCAGAGGGGGCTCCTGGCAGCAGGGCTCGGGGGGTTTCCCTGTGTACTCACAGAATAAGGCCTTGCCCAACCTTAGGCCCAGATCCGTCAGTCAAGGCCAAGGCCAAGGCCACTGCCTGCTGCTCCTGGGAGCCAGATGTGCAGAAAGCAGGCAGGCCTGGATGGGCCTGAGGTCCTTTAGGGAAAGGGCTGTTGGGGGTGTGCCTGTCACCCCCTGCTCCCACACAGTTATATCAGTGGCCTGGGGAGTTGGAAATGGCTGTGGTCAGGGTGTGCACTTGCTGCTGTGGGGGAGGCGTGTGCAGGGACAGCAGCGCTGGGCTCCCTCCCACCTTCCCACTGGGCTCTGAAGCCCGAGGTGTGCGGGGTTGGGCTGCTTGTGGCACCAGCATCTCTCGCTCCCTCCCTCTCTCCCTCTCTCCCTTCCTCTCTCCCTCCCTCCCTCCCTCTGGGGCAGGGTTGGCCAGGCTGCATCCCGGAACCCTCCCCAGGATCTGCATCTTTGAAGCCATGGATACTGACAGAGGATTCAATGAATCCAAGGTCGCCAGCCGGGCGTTGACAGATGCCCGGCCATGATACTATTTCTGATTTAATAACCGAATGGGAGGCTGGCCCTTGGTAATAATTAGGGCTAATTACTGAGGAGGTGTTGACAGACGGGCTGAGAGGAAACAAACTACCTTTATCCCGGGGCTTAGAGTCAGATTACCGGCCCGTGCTATCTGCCCCTCAGAAAGTAGACGCTTCAATCACTCACCAAGGCTTCAAAGGGGCAAGGGCCCTGACAATGCACGGGGTTTGGAAAGGAGCTATGAAGTGCGCCTTTGACTTCAACTCACCAACGGAGCCCCATTCCAGAAATGGTTTCTTTGTGAAGTTTGAGTTACCCTGGGCAAACCTGCCTCCAAGCTCAGGCTGGTTGGGGCCCTGGCTGGCCCGCCCACCTGCCCAGGTCCTTCCATGTGGTGTTTCCTTGGCCTGGGAGTGTGTCCAGTTCTTTATATGTCCCTGAGCTGCAGGTAAGGGGATCAGATCTTATCCCAGCAGGCTGTTTCTTCCCTTGCCTCATCTGGACACAGCTTTTCTGTAGCCTCGCTGCAGGGGGCCTGATTTATGGTAGGACCACCCCTCAGGGGCCCAGGTGTCACTCATGGGGCTGCCCCACCCCCAACTTGGGCAGTGAGCCAATATTGTGGACAGGACACCGACCCCCAGGGGCTCACTGACTGCAAGGTGAAGGGTTGTTCTAAGTCACGATGTGTCACACGTACCTGATGACTCCCCTGGGTCCCTGTGCACATCAGAGATGGTGGGGGTGCTGTGATCAGACCTCCATGTCCTGATGTGAAGCAGCAGACCTGGGAAGTCTCCCAGGGTCTTGGCCTACACCTCAAGCCTGTGGTGCAACTTTGAGGGACCAGCTGGAAGAACAAGGTCGCCAGCTAAGGCCATTGTGGCTGAGTGCCAGGGCCCGTTCTGGGATTCTGGGCTTGGCTATGGTCTGTCCTGATCAGGAAGGTGGAGGGCAATGAGGCCTCACTCAGGCCTAGCCTGTGCGGAGAATGTCTCAGCTTCCATTGGTGGCCCTGGAGGTGCAGAGGGAGTGGGCATCCATTCCTGCCAGGCTAGAGGACCAGCCAATCCAGAATTTTCCTGCCAGGATGGTTGTGCTACTTCAAAGAAGGAATGAGTAGGTCAGGCTGGTATAGGGCACTATTGTTCAATCGGTGTTCTTCCTTTCCCTGGCTTGCTGCTCTACTTCCAGACATAACAGTGATGATACAGCAAAGGTCACCACTAATTTGCTTAACTGAATACTGACTGCCTTGTACTGGGGACACTACTGATGAATTTAAATCTATTTAAATTAGGGCAAAGATGGTACGTTATTTTAAATGGGAGATGCACTTAAAAATTGGCATTAAATCTGCTGGAAGTCACCTTGAGTAGCATTAGAAATTGGCCCTAAATCTGAAAGACTCTAAGCAGGAAGCTGGGTTTTCACAATACGTTAGTGGTAAATTAAATGCCATTACCCATAGCGTGAGAAAAAATAGCACAAAGATATTGTACAATGTATTTTAACTGAAAAAAGCACCCCCCTGAAAATGGCCAAGAAAACAGTGTGTGACCTTGTCCACAGAGCATGCCTGAGCCCTGCTCCTGCTTTATTAACATCTTACATTAGTATGGTATAGTCGTCACAAAATAGCACAGATGCATTGTTATTGACTGAAGTCCATACTTTATTCAGATTTTTTGAGTTTTTACCCAATGTCCTCTTTCTGCCCCAGGATGCCGCCCAGGACACCGTGTGGGATTAGCCGTCATGTCTCCTTAGTCTCCTCTGGCCTCTCACAGCATCTTAAACACTCCTTATTTTTACGTCCTTGACAGTTTTGAGGGGTACTAGTCAGGCCTTTCGTAGACTCTCCCTGAGCTGAGATTCGTCACGAGTTTTTGTCATGGTTAGACATGGGTTGTGGGCTCCTGGGAGCCAGAACTCAAAGACCGGTGCCGTCTCATCACGTCGCATCACTGCTGCGTGCTGCCAGCACGGCATCCCTGGGGGTGCTGGCCTTGGTGCCGGGCCGAGGTGGTGGTTGTGAGGTGTCTCCACTGTGAAGTTGCTGGTGGCGCCCCCTCCACGTTGCCCTCTTGGGGAGGAAGTCACTTTTCCTAGCCACTCAGCAGGGGAGGATGTTCTGCCCCGCCTCCTTGAGGGTGGAGCATCTGCCAGCGTTATTTGGCGTTCTGTGTGGGAGATTCGTCCACTTTCCTGCCTTTGCATTAGTATGAACTCATGAATCTCTATTATTACTCTGTTATGGTTATTGTGAAATGTACTTACAGTGAGTCTTAACACCTGCCCACACCAGCATTGCCAGTCTGGATACAGAAACTGTTCCATTACCTTGAAACTCTCCCCAGGCTGCCCCTTGGTAGTCAGCCCCTGCCCTGCCCCCTGCCCCCTGCCCCCCTGCCCTACATTTGTCAATAGTTTGTTCCTTTTTATTGCTCAAGAGTGTTCCATTCACCCATGGATATCATTTGGGTTCTTTCCCCTTTGGGGCAACGTGAATACAGTAGAACCGCTGTCAACATTCATGTACAGGCATTTGCTCGTGAGTTTTCACTTCTCTAGAAAAAATATGTAGGAGTAGGATTGTTGGGCAATATGATACACGTATATTTTATTTTATAAGAAGCTGCCCGACTGTTTCCCGGAATGCTTGGCCTCACAGCATTTTGCATTCTCACCAACAACGTGTGAGAATTCCAGTTGCTCCACATTCTAGTGGGCACTTGGTTTTGTCGGATCTTTTTCTTTTTTGTTTTAGCCATTCTAATTGTCCGTGGTCTTCAGTTCCATCTCTCTGAGTTGTTGAGTTTATGTATGTTGGATTGTCTGTAGCGTTTCCTTGTCATCCTTTCAGTGCGGGTGGTGTCCGCAGTGACTGCCAGCCCTTCTATTATCATCACGGTTTGTTTCTTCTCTCTCCTTTTTGGTTGTCAGTCTAGCTAGATTGATCAATTTTATTGATTTTTTTTAAAAAACCAGTCTCTGGTTTTGGTGATTTTCTCTATTGTATTACTTTTCTCTATTTATTTTTTTTAAAGATTCTATTTATTTATTTTCAGAGAGAGGGGAAGGGAAGGAGGAAGAAAGGGAAACATCAATCAGTTGCCTTTCACACGTGCCCCAACTGTGGATGGCCAGCAACTCAGGCATGTGTCCTGACTGGGAATCGAACCGGCGACCTTTGGGTTTGTGAGACGACGCCCAACCAACTGAGCCACACCAGCCAGGGCACTGTTCTCCATTTTACTTCTGCTCTCACCTTATTTTCCTCCTTTGACTTGCTTTGGGCTTATTTTGCTCCTCTTCTAGTTTCTTAAGGTGGAAGCTAGGTCGTTGTTTTAAGTCTCCTCTTCTTTTCTAACGTAAGCATTTAATGCTATTAATTTTTCTCTAAATCCTACAAGTTTTGATATTTTATTTTTTCTTCAGGTCAAAATATGTTCTGATTTCTCTTGGGACTGCATCTTTGACTTATTTAAAATAACCCGTTGGTCATTTAAAATTGTGTTGCTTATTTTCCAAATAGTTGGAGATTTTTCCAGTTTTCTTTCTGTTACTGATTGATTTCCAGGTTAGTTCCATAAGCTAGAGAAGGTACTTCGTATGCTTTTTTGGTTTTCTTCGTTTTTAAAGGTCTGTTTTATGACCCAGGGTGTGGCCTGCCTTGCTGAGTGTTGCATGTGCGTTGAGAAACATGTTTTTCTGTTGGGTGGAGCGTTTTCGTGATGTCACCTCAGTCAGGTGGTAGGGACTATGACTTGGGGCTCCAGTGTGATTTTCTGGCCATGTCTCGGTCTGTTACTAAGGAGTAGTTTAAGTTTCCAGCTGTAATTATGTATTTGCTTATTTCTGCTCTCAGTTCCACAAGTTTTTCCTTCATCCATTTTGAAGTTTTGTTGTTAGATGAATACAATATTTATGACTTTTATGTCTTCTTGATGAACTGATGCCTTTTATTTTTAAATATCCTTCTTATCCCTGATGATAGTCCTTATTCTGAGGTCTACTTTGTCTGACATTAATATATCCACTCCATCTTCTTTTATCTATGGTTTTTTTTTTGAAATATTTTATTTACTTATTTTCAGAGAGAAGAAAAGGGAGGGAGAAAGAACAATGTATGGTTGCCTCTCACACGGTCCTCACTGGGGACCTAGCCCGCAACCCAGGTGTGTGCCCCGACTGGGAATTGAACCGGGACCCTCTGGTTCCCAGCCCACGCTCAATCCACTGAGCTACACCAGCCGGGCCTTTTATCTATGTTTTTAAATTAAAATGGGTTTCTTCTAGGTATCGTTGGATTTTTTCCCAATAGCTCATAAGTGTTGGGTCTTAACAATTAACATCTTGGGAGCATTTACATTTATTATAATCATTGATAGGGTTCTGTTTGGTTTACCCTTTTGTTTTCTCTGTTTCCTCTGATTTTTTGTTCTTCTATCCCCTTTTCTGCCTTCTTTTGGATTATTTTGATATTTTCAAATAGTTTAAATTTTTCTGTTGGCTTTGTGGCTCTACTTTTTGCTATTATATATTATGTTTTTAATGTTTGCTCTAGAGATTACAGTGTACGTACATACTTAACCTTTGACAGTCTTCGTAGGGTTAATTTTTTTATTCATTTCAAGTAAAATATAGAAGTCTTACAACCCTATGGGTCCCCTTTCTCTTCTGCCTTCATGTTGTAGCGGTTATATTGAAAAAAACCCACCAATATTATAACTTTAACAATGTACATGTTCACTTGAGAGGTGAAAACTTGTATTTTATATTCTCCCAGATATTTACCGTTTCTCTTGCTCTGCTTTCTTGAAGTTCCACATTTGTTTCTGATTTCTTTAGAGCTATAGAACCTTGTTTGGTATTTCTTTTGGAGTACATCTGCTGGCAAGAAATTCTCTTAGTTTTTCTCCATCTGAGAATATCTTTATTTTGCCTTTTTCCCAAAGAATCATTTGCTGGATACAGAGCTCTCTTCTTTCAGTACTTTAAAGGTGTTCTACCGTCCCCTGGCTCCCACAGTTTCTGATGAGAAATCCACAGCCATTCAAATTATTATTTTTTTATGTATAATGTGTCATTACTGTCAAGATTTTTAAAAACTATTTTTAGACATTTAATTATATCTTTGAGCATGGCTTTATCCTGCTTAGAGTCATTTAAGTTTCTTGAATCTCTAAATTTGTCTTTTCCCAAATTTGTGAAATTTCAGGAATTGGTCAAGTAATTTTTATACTTCACTCTCTTTCTCTTTTTCTCAGATTCCAGTAACGTGAATGCCAGACCATTTGCTATTATTCCACAAGTCCCTGATGCTCTAATCATTTATTTTAATCTTTTTTCCTTTGGATCTTACTTGGATACTTTTGTGGATCAAGCCTTCCTGCTCATTGACTCTTTCCTTTGTCCTCTCCCATTCCATTCTTTTTTGGTGTGTTTGTTTCAGATTCTGTAGTATTAAGTTGTGGAATTTCCTCTTAAAAAAAATAATTCTTATATCTCTGCTGAAAACTTTCCTTCCATCCACCTTTGCTTCGTGGAGTGTAATCATAAAAGCTGTTTTAAAATCCTTATCTGATATTTGCAGCATCTGAATCATCTCTTTTTAAATTATATTTTATTGTTTATGCTATTACAGTTGTCCCAATTTTTCCTCCTTTGCCCCCCTCCACCCAGCCCCCACCCCACTGCCTCAGGCAATCCCCACACCCTTGTCCTGAATCATCTTAAGGTTGGCATCTGTAAGTTGTTTTTCCCTTGAGAATTGGTGCCATTTTCTGGTTCTTGGAACGCTGAATAATTTTGTATTGTATCCTAGACATATCCTGGGTTGAGTATTACGTTGGCTCCTTTGGAGAATGTGTTTTGTGTTAGCAGGTGGTCAGCCCAGTTAGCTTTGCATCACAAGTTCTGTCTCGCCCTCTGGAGACCATGATTTTAATCTCATTTCAATTTTCAAAGCTTTTGAGGTGCTGCTTGGGTCTGTCCCACACATCAGCCTCTTGGAGGTCAGTCTGAGACTTGGGTGGTGGTTGAATTAAATCTTAGTCCACTTCTTAAAGCCGGTGCTGCTTTGGGCCTGTCCCAGGCATATGCAGCTCAGGAATGAGCCTGGGACTTTTAAGGCTTCATTTGCAGAATTAAGGAGTTTGTCTTTATCTCTCTCCTCTCTCCAGTTCTCCCCTGTGCACACGCGCACACGCACACATGCCCACACGCTTCATCCTGCAGGGTCCCCTTCCCTTGGTTACTCTGGCCAGAGAGATGGGAGTTTCCCACAGAGCCACTTCTCCCGCACAGCTCCCCAGCTGGGGCCTGTCCCTGGGACCGCACTGAAAGGGGAGAGGAACATGAACCGTCAGGGATTTCCTCCCACATTCTTCAGACTTTTCTCTGTACAGAAATTAGGGGTTTCTATCTAATTTCCAGCCACTGCTATCTTGTGGCTATGCAGCTAAAAACAGGAAGAAATTCCCCCAGTACAGGTCACTTCTGTCAGTTTTTGCTTGCCTCCAAAATCTGTCTGTCGTTCACACTTCAGAGTGTTCAGGTAATTGCTTTCTTGTATTTTGTCCGGAGTTTTTAGCTGTAGTTAGCCATAGAGCGAGGCTTCAGTGAGCTTACTTCATCCTGGCCAGAACCGGAAGCCTCTCAATGTAGTTTAGTATGCATTTCTTCATGGTGTCGTTAAGTGTCTCTTCATATGTTTAAGGACCATTTTCATGTCTTTTTTGGTGACTTGTCTGTTAATGTTTTTTGCCCATTCTTCTATTTGGCTTTAGTCTTTCTTTTCTTAATTTTGAAGAGTTCTATATATTTTTACAGATATTAGACTTTTATCTCTTTTTTTAAAAGGATTTATTTATTTATTTTTAGATAGAGGGGAAGGGAGGGAGAGAGGGAGAGAAATGTCAATGTGTGCCTCTTGCACGCCCCCAACTGGGGACCTGGCCCACAACCCAGGCATGTGCCCTGACTGGGACTTGAACCGGCGACCCATTGATTCACAGGCTGGCATTCAAACCCTGAGCCATGCCAGCCAGGGTGACTTTTATCTCTTTTGACATGCAAAAGTTAAAAAATTTGTTGTTGAATATTTATCTTCATAGTTGGTATTTTAAATGGAATTTTCTTTTTAACAGGCTATTGTTTGTGAATGGAAGCTTGAGCTCTTATTTAGAAAAATAAGATGTTTTTAATGTATTTATTTTTCAACTTATATTCAATATTATTTTGTGTGAGTTTCAGGTGTACAGCACAGTGGTTAGACAATCATATACTTTACAGAGTGGCCCCCCTAATACTTCATGTACCCACCTGGCACCACACACAGTTATTACAGCATTGTCGACTGTATTCCCGTGCTGTGCTTGACATCCCTTGACTGTTTTGTGACTACCAATTTGTACTTATTAATCCCTTTGCCTTTCTCACCCAACCCCCCTCACCTCTGGCTACCATCAGTCTTTTCTCCGTTATCAGTGAGGGTTTCAAGTTTATTTGTTTGTTTATTCTGTTCCTTGGATTCCACATATAAGTGAAATCATATGGTATTTGTCTTTCTCTGAATTATTTCACTGAGCATAATACCCTCTAGGTTCCTCTATGCTGTCATGAATGGTAAGATTTCATTCTCTTTATGGCCAAGTAATGTTCCGTTTTATATGTATACCACAGCTTTTTTATTTACTCATCTATTGATGGGCACTTGGGTAGCTTCCATTTCTTGGCTGTGATAAATAGCACTGCAGTAAATATATACGTTTTCATATTAGTGTTTTGGGTTTCTTCGGATAAATGCCCAGAAGTGGAATCGCTGGGTCATAAGATAGTTCCATTTTTAATTTTTATTTATTTATTTAAATTGTATTTTATTTTTATCCTCACCTGAGGACGTGCTTATTGATTACAGAGAGAGGGGAAGGGAGGGAGGGAGAAGGGAAGGGAGGGAGAGAGAGGGGGAGAGAACCATTGATGTGAAAGAGAAACATCAATCAGTTTCCTCTCATACGCGCCCAACAAGGGACCGAACCCACAGCCTAGGCATGTGCCCTGACCAGGACCTGAGCCCTGTGCCCTGACCAGACCTTTTGGTTTACTGGACAGCGCTCCAACCAACTGAACCACATCGGCCAGGGCCCATTTTTTAATTTTTTGAGGAGACTCCATACTGTTTTCCACAGTGGCTTCACAGTCTGCATTCCCACCAAGAATGCACGAGGGTTCCCCTTTCTCCACATCCTCACCAGCACTTGTTGTTTGTTGATTTACTGATGATGGCCATTCTGACAGGTGTGAAGTGATAGCTCATTGTGGTTTTAATTTGCATCTCTCTGATGGCTAATGATATTGAGCATCTTTTTGTATGTCTATTGGTCATCTGTATGTCTTTAGAGAAGTGCCTATTTAGGTCCTCTGTCCATTTTTTAATTGGATTTTTTTTGGGGGGGTTGTGTTGATGTGTTTGAGTTCTTTATAAATGTTGGATATTAACCTCTTATTGGATGTATCATTGGTGAATATCTTCTTCCGTTCAGTAGGTTGTTTTTTGTTTTGTTGATGGTTTCCTTTGCTGTCCAAAAACTTTAGTTTGATATAGTCTCATTTGTCTATTCTTCTGTTTCCTTGCCTGAGGAGATATATCAGAAAAAATGCTGCTCAGAGAAATGTCAGAGGTTTCCTTGACTATGTTTTCCTCTAGGATTTTAATGGCTTTGAGCCTTACATTTAAGTCTTTAATCCATTTTGAGATTATTCTTGTATATGGTGTAAGAAGGTGGCCTAGTTTCATTATTTTCCATGTATCTGTCCAATTTTCCCACCATCATTTATTGAATAGACTGTCTTTACCCCATTGTATGTTCTTGCCTCCTTTGTCATATATTAATTGACCCTATAGGTATGGGTTTATTTCTGGGCTGTCTATTCGATTCTATTGATCTGTATATCTGTTCTTATGTCAGTACCATACTGATTTGAGTACTACACCTTGTAGGATAGTTTGATGCCAGGTAACATGATGCCTCCACCTTTGTTCTTTCTGAACTCTTTTTGTTTTATTTCCTGCTACCAGATGAAAATATTTTTAGTGTTTGAATCTGACTTATCATTGGCTCTTGTGTATACCATCATGTCATCTGGAAAATAGTATAAATTATTCTTTTCCAATTCATATACCTCTGATTAACTTTTCTTAGTTAATTGCATTGGCTTAAACCTCAATTACAGTGTTGAGAACATTGGATATTCTCATCTTAGTGGAAATACTTCCAATATTTCTTCATAAAGTAATGTGTTGGTTTTAGAACTAAGGAGGGTTTGTGTGTGCGTGTGTAGTTTTTTAAAACCCAAGGATATAGTTCTTGATTTTAGAGAGAGAGGAACATGGGGTTGGGGGGTGGGGGAAGAGAGAGAAAGAAAAAGAGAAGGAGGAAGAGAAAGAAACATCAATGTGAGAGAAACATTGATGGGTTTCCTCCCCTATGCTCCCCAACTGGGATTCAAACCTGCAACCTTTCAGTGCACGGACAATACACCGACCAACCGAGCCCCCTGGGCAGGGCTGTGTGTGCATGCGTCATCATTTTTATGAAACCTGTCAGTTTCTGTTTGCTCAACTGGGTGAAAAATGGGTAGTGAATGTTGTCAAAGGCTTTTCAGCATCATTGGAGGTGATTGCTTACATGCGTTTTCTCTGTGGCTCTATTAATATGGTGTATGCCATGAATGGATTTCCTAATTGAACCAGCCTTGCATTCCTAGGATAAATTCCACATGGTCATTTTCTAAATTTGATGTTGCATTTTGTTCACTAATATTTTATTTACTATTTTTGTGTGATATTTGTAAGTGATATTGGTCCCTACTTCTGATCAAAAGTTTAATTATACCTCATGAATCTGGCATGTCCTGTTTTTCATTGTCTTTTCTCTTCTTACTGATTTTATGGAGGGTGGGAGAGAGAGATCAAAAGAGAGAGAGAGATCAGTTGGTTGTTCACCTCTTTATGCACTCAGTGGTTGGTTCCTGCGTGTGCCCTCACGGGGGTTGAACCCACAACCTTGGTGCATCGGGACAACACTAACCAACTGAACTTTCTGGCCAGGACTCATTCTTAAAATTTGTGGTTTAACTATTTTCCCTTTTCACCTAAAATTCATTTAATACATGGTTTAAAATTTTTAGTTGCAACAATCTTTTGGTTTTTATTTTGTTAATTTCTGGTTTAATTGCACTATAGTCATAGGATATTGTCTATTAGATTTCTTACTTATGGAACTTACTGATGTTTTCTTTGTGGCACCCAAGATACAATCGTTTTTTACAGATGTTCATGGGCAGTTGGGAAGAAGGCGTAGTCTCTGTCATCAGAGTGCAAGGTTCCTTCTAGATCCATAATATCTTTCCTGTTGAGTCTTCCTTCCCCTTATGTATCACTGTCTACTGAATCTGACTAGTACAATGTTAAGAGCAACTAGTGAGTTTTTCTGACTCCTTGTATCTCCTGTGGTTTTTGTAGAGATGGTATCTCTATTATTTAGATATTCATATTTGCTTTATAAAGATGGTATCTCTGTTACATAAATATTCATAAGTGTTATATATTCATTGTGAATTTCAGCTTTTAGTGTTAGAAAGTATCTGGCTTTGTCAAATGTAATGCTTTTTGCCTAGAATTCACCTTTGTTGATATCAGTATTTCAATCTCTGCTTTCTTATCGTTTCTGTTTACTTGATAAAACTTTGTCTATCTCTACGTTTAGCCTTTTTGAATCACTTTAATTTTTTGTTTCATATTGACTTCCATAAAATTCAGAGTCTTAGCCTATTAGATACATTTTTATGAATATTTTCTCCCTGTCTGTAGCCTTGTTTTTGTTGTCATTTTGTAGCCCGGTTTTTACTTCTTTAATGTGTCTTGATGAGAATTAGGATTTTGAGCTTCATCCACGTGAGACTGGAGTTTATTCATTTTCAGCTTTGTGGAGTATTCTATTATATGAATGTACCACAGCTACCCATTCTGCAGTCGATGGTCATTTGGGTGTTTCTAGTTTTTTTTTTTTTAATTATTATGTACACTATTGCTATGAACATTCTTGTACAAATCTCTTTGTGTACCTGTGTGAGAATTCCTTTAGGGTGTTTATCTAGGAGTGGGACGGCTGAGTCATGAGCTGTGCAAATTGTCCCAGATTGTTTTCCAAACTGATAGTGTCGGTTTATACTGCCTCTGGCATTTGCTTTACCTCTCCGCCTGTGCACTTGTATGCCGATAGAGATAAAGGAAACTTTTTACTGAAACATCTGCAACAGATTGCAGACATCATGACATTCATCTCAAAAATCCTGTAGCCTAGGAATAAGTACATTCTTCTACCCAAAATACCATTATCCTTCCCAAGAAAATTAACAATACTCCCATATTATCTGCCGCCCGTATTCAGATTTCCTCAGCTGTCCCAAGCAGTTCCTTTGTAGGGGCCCCCTTTTTGATCCAGGACCTAATCAAGCCTCCCAAGCTGCCTTTGGTTGTGATGCCTCTTCAGTCTCTTAATTCAGAAGAGTTGCCCTGCTTTTTGCTATTGTTGTTTTCTTGACCATGACCTTTCGATAAGTACGAGCTGGTTGTCTAGCCCCATAATCTGGATGTGTCAGCGTGTTTCCTGCACAGCGTTGGCACAGAGGTACGGGGATGGCGCCAAGTCGTCTTGCATCACCTCGGGCGATAAGTGATGTCAGTTTGTTAACTATTGGCAGAGCCGGTTTTGATCAGATGGTGAAGGTGGTGACAGCCAGATATCTCCATTGTAAAGGAATCTTTTCCTTTTATGATCAGTAAATTATCAGTAGAGTAATACCTTGGCACTGTGCAGATCACCTGTTTCCCAACAACCTTTTTACCCAGTTGGGCCGCTTTTCAAATCTGATGGGTAATTTTTTATATTCTCTTGCTCTCTACTTACAGTTTTAGTTCCCTCTTGTTCTTTAAAACCATTGAGCATCTTTATTTTAAAGATACCTGAATGCTTTGCTCTAGGGCTCTAGTTCCACTTCCTGTCATTTCCGATGGCTCTCACTCATGGTGCTGTATTTCCTTGTTGGTTTTTATGAGTTTTGACTGCGAGCCTACATTTTGTGGGGCTGTATCTGTGAATGCGTGGAGGCCTGGGTTGCGGGGTGGGCTCCTTCTGAGAGACTTCCCAGGTGGAAGTTTTAGGGACCTCCCAGGGTGGTGTGAATTAGACTTGAAACTTGTTTTGGCCCCTCTGGGTGCAGCTTTAGTTCCAGTTCAGCCTAATACTGAGCACGTGGCCCGGTGGGGTCTCACCTTTCTGCAGATGCTCCTTTAAGGTTACTGACCTGGGGAGGGCCCTGCATGTTGTCTTTCGTGGGCCCAGGGGCCTTGAGAGAAGGAGCTCCTGGTCGCCGGTACAGCAGACATTCTCAGGGTAGGAGCCAGCCGCAGACTCCACAGACCTCACTAGGTTTGACTTTTTCCCTTCGTGTTTATCTTCTGAAGGTTCCAGACTTTTTGAAAATCAACTTAGTGATATATTGAAGATTTTGTGGTTTTTATTTTATCGGCATTTTCACTTGTTTTGTGGGGGAAGAGGGCCAGTCAGGACATGTATCCTTCTGGGAAGCAGTGCCTCACCAGTCTGGGCTGGCTGTGGGATGCTCAGTGGCCTTGAGGGCCTGCTGGAGGTGGTTCATGTGGGGCCGGGCTTCCGGTCTGAGGCGTTTCCAGAATCCGTGCTGTCTGTCCTTGCTCTCTCATGCACACACAGTCAGTGGACCCAGTGGGCTGGGGCAGTGCCCAGCATCGCTGGGTGGTGCCGTCCCCCCCACCTTGGCTCACTTCTGCTGCTCCTTCTCGATTTCCAGGCTTCTTCACGGAACCAGGGTCCTGTTGCAACAACAGGAAAGCGGTGTGTGACTCAGTGAGGGGCAGATGCCCAGGGCAGTCCACCCCGTTGGTGGATCAGGCTGAGGCACACAGAGGTGTGAACCCCTCGTAGCTCCAGAGTGTCAGGTCGGGAGCTGTGGTCTCTGGGCATCTGCCTCTGGCATCGCATGGTTCTGTCTGCTGGTGCAGCCCCCATGGGTTGTGGCCGGTTTCCACCAGTGCCTGGTTGTTTGGGTACATGCTCCTGCCTCTGCTACAAGGGGTGTCTGCCCAAGGTGTGTGACCTTAGTGGGAGGGTGAGTGCACCTGCCCACTGCTCCCCACACCTGGGGGAGGGCTTGAGTCCCCTCTCCAGGGGATAACCCTGAGACCTGCCAGGCTGCTGCTGCTGAGGGGACACAGGGGGACACTGACATCGTCCATCTGTGGGCTGAGGGCCTTCAGGGCTTTTGGGGGGATTTGTAGCACCAGTTGGAAAGGCTTGTCAGAGTTGTGCAAATTGTGTCAGATTATCTTTCTTTTTAATTTTTAAAAGAATGTGTCTCACTTTGACATCTTGAAGAGCAGGCAGAATACGAAGTTGTGCTCAGTGGATTAAGTTTCATGTTCCTTCGCCCTCCGGGAGGAAGAGACAAGTGATAGAACAGGGAAAGGAGGGGGCGTCGGCCGTATCGCACATCGGCCTTGCGCAAGGGGCTGCGGCCTGCGCTCCGGGCAGCTGGTGCCAGGGGAGATAGGATAATGCGATTATTCTCAATTAGATAAATAAAGAATAATTAGATGTCATAAATCAAGCAATCATAGGATATTGTCATGGGAAAAATATGTAGCTAGAATTAATTAGTTTTCAAATAAAGCATTTATTTTAATTGCTTGAAATGATGGAGCCCTTAATTGCCGATGCATCATTTTGGCCTGAGCATTTCGGTGGTTGTAACAGCGTGACGGGTTTATTCCCTGCACTTCTGGGGAAACAATAGAGGAGAACTCGATTTCATCACCTCAGAGTGAACCTTGTGCTGGTGAGGTTCTGGAAATTCCTCTCAGGCCCCAAGCAGGTGGCAAGTGCAGGCTGGGCTTTAGCTGGCACTGCATGTGTATGTGTGTGTGCATGCCTGTGTGTGCCAACAAGTGTGTGCGTGCATGCGTGGGGGGACCCACAAAAAAACAGAATTATCTTCTAAAGGGCAGGCACCTTGTAGTACAGGCTTCCTCTGCTAGGTGAGTGTTCTAGGAGCCCATCTGTATCAGTGTACCAGCTGGTGGTGTTGTGAGAGGCTGCGTTTGGCTTCAGTGAAATTTTTTTGAAGACTCTTTTAACACGTTGGCCTGTTTCATGACGGGTGATTTGTGAGCGCACCTGCCCACACCACACTGAGTGTTCTGCAGCTTTTGACCCAAAATGGCATGACCCCCGTGCCCCATCCTCCCTATTCACTCGATCTCACTCCTATTGACTTTTTGTTTGTTTCCCAGATGAAAAAAGTCCTCAAAGGGGAATGTTTTGCCCATGTGGAAAAGGTGAAACAAAAAATGGCAGAAGCACTAAAAGGCATCAAAATTAACAAGTTCAAAAACTGTTTTGAGCCGTGGGAAAAACGTCTTGATAGGTGTATTGCATGAGATGGAGAGTACTTTGAAGGTGGCCAAGGTTTAAACATGAGAATAAATACACAATTTTTTATAAATAAATTCCAGGGTGTTTGGGGTGCCCCCTCGTATGTATGCGTGTGTGCGTGTGCATGAATGGGAACATAGTGGGTGTGTGCATGTCAGGACTGTGCAGTGGGATCCCCGCAAAGGTGTCCTGTTGGGCTCTGTGGCTTGGACTATGTGGAGGGGTGACCCCCCATCCTGAACTGGAGCTTTCACCTGGGTTGAGGTGCTTTAGCAGGGCCTACATTCTTGGGTTTTTCTGAGTCTGGGGCCTAGTACCCCTGTGCCTGTCTCCAACCAGCTGTCCTCAGGGGCTGGCACAGCACAGGCAGGCAGAGACTCTCCGGGCCCAACTGCTGCTCCTCTGAACGTGCCCACAGGCCAGCCGGCCCAGGGGCGGCCCCTGCAGGGTTTGCGGCCCTGGCCTGGCGGGCATCTCTAGGTGGCTAACCTGTCCCATGCCAGAGCAGAGGCCATGGCCATGAAGCAGTGTGGGGTGGGGTCCTCTGCTCCCCACTGGAGGCCATTCCTGCGTTTCGGAAGAGTCTGTTGGCCTTTAGCCAAAGGTGGGAAAGTTTGAAAGAGAGAGAAGCAGAGACTTGGCCACTTGTGAAGCATGTTCCTAGGGACCCCTTCCTCTTCTTTAAAACCCCATGACAGAGGCATGGTCTAGTGGTAGAGTGGCCAGTAAGGGTGACTGTCCACCCTGGAGTCAGAGGCTGGGGCCACCCTTCCTGGCCTTGGCCCTGGAGTATCGTTCTCAGTCGTTAGGATCTAGGACCCAGCTCTGCTTCCACTGGCCTCGTGGTGACCAGGCCTCAGTTGGGCACTGACAGTGACCTCCCGCAGGTCTCTGTGTCCAGGTCCTCCCGCCCCCTTGCACAGGCCCTGATGGTCTACAGGCTCTGGTTGCTGCTCTCAGGTGACCTAGAGTCCTGTGGGGTCCCCAGCTGCTTCAATAGTGGCATTTCTTAGGTGTTTTGAACCTTTTTCTCCAGTCAAGCTGCTCCTGGCTCTCTTCCGAAGACAGACTAGAAGGAAAGGGCCTGGATGCTTTAGAGGAGGGGAGGTGCAGGGCTTGCTGGTTGAGGGTGCAGCTGACGTGGGGCCTGGACCAGCGCCCACAGCCCTGCTGCCCGTGCATGTACGCAGCCTCGGCCTGCGGCCCCTCCTGCATGGGCCTCTGTCCTAGGCCTGGAACCCTCTCAACCCCTGGCAGCGGCAGGCTCTGGAGCACGCCAGACCTGAGCCTCAGGAGCCCGGGGCAGCCCACTGGACTGTCCTGTCCCCAGCAGTGGAGGGTGCTGCCTCCTTGAAGGGTGGCAGTGACAGTTAGCCATTGTAGGTGTTCAGGCTCAAGACCCAGTGGCAGCATTTGCAGCGCCCGTGAGGAAGAGGTTCCACTCCACCTGCTGGTCCTGCCCACCCCTCTGGCAGCCCGGGACCTCCCGCACCCTGAATGCACTGGGAGGGTTAGATGGGGAGCGCTCCCTGAGGGAGAAGCTGGAGTGAGGCCTGGACCGAAGGCAGGACTCAGCCAGGCCCAGAGTCAGGATGACCTCTGCTCAGCCTGGGCAAGGAAGGCCGCTCCAGTGGCCAGAGGGAGCTAGAAGGTGTAGCTGGTGGCTGGGCTGGAATTCCTAGAGGCCAGTGGATGGCTCTGTACTGGGCAGGTGTGACCCTGGGATGACACATGTTGGAACGAGGGTGGTCCTGCTAGGTGCAGAGGCTAATAGGCAGATGGAAGAGGGGGTGGGCAGTGTCCAGGGAGGCTTCCTGCTGCTTTTCTGAAGGCAGACAGGTGGGTCACTTGCATACCCTCTCTCAGTTCCCAGGTGACTGCACCCCCTCCCAGCATGGCAGCCCGGCCGTCCCTGCCGCCAGACCCGCAGTTTGTCCTCCGAGGAACCCAGTCGGCAGTGCATGCGCTGCATTTCTGTGGAGGAGCCCAGGGACAGGGGCAGCCGCTCCTTCTCTCAGGGTGAGTAGCTGCTGGGGACCCAACCCCGGGGCTAGCCCAGGGGAAGTTTGGGGGTGCTAACAATGAACTCAGTGCTTGTTTGAAGGTCCTACTGAGGGACTCAGGCTGCCTGTTGCCCGGGCACACTTTTAGAGCCCTCTCGACATGCTGTCCCCTGGGGCCTCACCCCCTTGGGGATGCAGGGACACACCCCAGTGCTGTTATAGGTGCCACCCAGGGTGCACTGTCAGTGGCAGCCCTCCCTCCCTCTACTGAGAGGCAGGCCCTGCCTGAGGGGCCCTCGGAGGCCCCTGCGGGCCCCTTGGAAGAGAAGCATGTGCACTTTTACCCTTAGTTCATATTTAGAGCTCTCGCCTGAGCTAAAATCTCAAGCAGCTAGAACACCTGGTCCACCAGTGGTGTGGCCTCCAGACCAGCCCTGCGGAGTGTGCTGGGCATGTCCACCCTCCCCCGACACTTCCTCCTGACCCTGTGCCTACACTTGTCTCAACAGGTCCCTGAGCGGGCTGGTGCACATCTGGAGCCTGCAGACACGGAGGGCGCTCGCCACCCTGGATGGGCACGGGGGTCAGTGTGTGATCTGGCTGCAGACACTGCCCCAGGGGCCCCAGCTCCTCAGGTAGGTCTCAGTGGCGGTCCCAAAGGAGCCAGGTGTGGCCCTCAGTGGGGGCCAGGTTGAGACCCTCATGGCCTCCCCCAGCCACTCGGGCTGCCCTTCCCCCAACAACAGAACAGAGTGTGACCTCTCAGCCCATCCTGAGACAGTGTGTCTGGGGTGTGCCGCGTGCTGTCCCGGCTGGTACCCCCTATGGAGGGCCTGACGAACGTGTAGGATGGCTCTGTGGCCTGGGCAGAGCCTGCCTGGCCTGCTACAGCTCCCCAGTGGTGGGAGCCAGGTCCCAAGGCTGAACTCGAGCCTCTCATTGGAGGAGCCTCAGCTTCCCTCCTGCAGACCCTGGGGTCTGGTATCACGGCACCACTCAGCCAGGTGACTTTCTCCTGCCATGAAGCCACCGTCCTTCAAGGTGGTGAAGACTGGGCACCAGGGCAGCACACTGACCCTGAGCCTAAAGCTCGCCAGGCTGGTCAGGGAGATGCTCTGCATACCTCCAGTGGCACTGGGAGCATCGCATGGCTGCCCACATCTACATCCCTCAGGGCTAGCCAGCCAGGGGTCAGCAGGAAATGGCAGGAGCGAGGGCGTTTGCTGAGGCTGTGGCGGGCCCAGCCTGTGAGCGTCACAAGAGGCTGCGAGGTGCTGAGGGCTGGGCAGCAGAGTGGCTCTGTTCCTGCACTGCTGCTTTGGCCGTGTGGAGGTGACAGGCCAGGGACTCCAGACAGAAGTGGGCCAGGAGGTGACAAGAAGGGGCAGGTGGGTGAGAGAGCAAGTTGGGAGGGATTTCCCTGCTTCCCGTGGTGAGAGAGGACAGGACAGGGCACAGACCAGAAGAGTGTGCAGGGAGTCGGATGCCTACGTAGCTGCCAGAGCTGATCAGCGTCTTGGGTCATGCTGACATCTGTCCCCATTTGGGGATGGCTGCCCCAGCGCAGGGATCCACTGAATGGCAGTGCCACTCTCCTGAGCCCTCTGTGCCCCTCCACTCCAGGACTGGCCTGCTTTCCTGCTCTGGACTTGGAGCCTAGACATCTGTCTGTGCACCATGGAGCCGGTCCCCAGAGCACAAGGCCTGCTAGGACTCACCTGGTGTGCAAAGCACTTCTCTGCCAGACTCATGTTGCTCCCACCAACCTGAAGGTGACTCGAAGGTGACTCAGAGACCAGAGGTGTTCTGGAAGGCTGTGGCCCTAGACGTGTGTGTGCGTGGAGCCCTGGCACGGCCTTGTCTCCCGGGCCAGCAGCCCAGATGCCCCCCCCCTCCCACACGTGGTACACAGGGCCCCACAGTGTGGGTCTTTGCCTGATAATTCAATAGATGTCATGTCTGAATACCCCACTAAGCCATTGTACTGGGAACTGCCATTTATAAATGTTCCTGCAGAATTTTCAGCTCAGGTGTACACCCTTCTGGGCCTCCTGTTTTTCCAGGGCCCAGGCACCTTGGGCTGTCATGTGGGAGGCCCTGGCCGTGAGTGCTCGGTGCCTGACGCCCTACTCTGAGGCTTCACTCCACAGAAATATGGGCCAGCACAGTGCAGGGTGGTAAGCTCCTGGTGAGGGGATATTGGATGGCACCCCTCCTTCTAATTGGGATGGCACTGTAGTGGTCCCACTCCAGGCAGGGGACCTGCAGGTTAGGAGGTCTCCAGTACAGACTGTGCAGGTGCTTGGAATGCACAGGTGCATTTACGTTGCACAAGAGGCCATGAGCCCAGCTGTGTTTGGAAGCCAAGTCTCCGAAGTGGCTCTTGAGAGAGGAAAGTGAGATTTCATGTCAAGGGGAGGCTGGAGGACAGAAAGCGAGGAGCGAGGGCCCCGGCTCTCACCAGGCTATACACAGGGCTTCAGAAAGCCCAGGGGCAGCTCCACAGACACCCCCAGCCCCATCCACAGACTCGAGGACGCACCTGTGCTCGCGACAGCCACCTGGGTGGGTATGTCTCCGGCCTATTTTATTGTGAGATGTAATGTACTCACAGGAGAGTGCACAGAACAAGTTTGCAGACTGCTGTATTATCAGAGTGGACACCTGTGTCACTACTCCGAGCAGGAAGCAGAGCTCCGCCAGCCTGCTGTCTGCCGTGCCCCAGGGTGGCAGCCTCTCTTGCCTCGTTGGTCTGTACCATCTGAATGTTCCTCTCCAAAAGGCAGAGACTCATTTTGTCTGTGTGTATTTTTTTCTTAACTCAAAAAAGCAGAACCATACAGAACAGCTTCCAGTGTGTCTGACTTTTTCACTCACCTGTCTTTGTGGCACCCACCAAGGTGCATGTGGCTGCAGAGCCCTATGCAGGCTTTTTCCGTGTGTGTCCTACGGATGTGTGTGCCCAGATGATCTGTATTGTGTTGTCCGTGGAGATCTGAGTTGCCCACTTTGGCCTGCTGTGGATCAGGTGGGAGAAGGCTCTCGGCTAGGCCTCCTGGTGCAGGCACACACGTGTCTGCAGGGTGGACCCCGTGCCCACGGGTGGGACGTCCTGTGTGCACACGCTGGGCTGTTCAGGAGCTCCAGGCTGCGTTCATTCGAGTGCAGTGAGAGCTCCCACCCGCCACCGCCACCTGGGGCGGAGGTGCTTCTGGGTGCGGCTCTCCCTGCGTGAGGATCATCCGGGGTGATGGGCATGAGGCCAGGAGACAATGTGTACAGCGTTAGCAATTAGGGGACGAGTGACAGAGGTGTGGGAGGTCGTGCTACCATCCTCACAGCTGTTCTGTGGGTTCAAAACATTCCAAATGAAAAGTGACTTAAAAATAGGCCAGGCCTTTGCTTACGGTGTGACTGCCATCTTGACCGTGAGTCAGACGCCTCCAGGTGTGAACGCATCTCCCTTGCGCCAGGCTCTGGTCCGTCCTGTGTCGAGGACACTGCCACACCTGTCTCCCTCATAGTCCAGCAGGGCGCAGCGTCAGCCCATTCCTTAGGAATGCCGCGTCGTTCTTCATCCTCCAAATGTGCAGGCATTTTAACGTCAGCTTGCTGGGTTCTCCAAAATGGAGTCGAGATGTGGACAGGCACTGAGCTGCTGTGGGTGGCCTGGGGAAGCTGTCCTCTGCTCAGCAGCAAGTCCTGGCGGCCGGGACATCTCCTGGTCTGTCAACACAGGTGGCCACACCGACAATAAGACATTCGGCCTTGTGCAGGCTTCCTGGTCCCCCACAATATCCTTTTCTCCCCCAGGACCCACCGAGTGCTCTCGGCTCCTTAGTCCCCTGTGGTCTGGGTTCGCTTCTCTTCCCCTTGTCTTTCCTGACCTCGCCCCTTGGGAAGAGGGGCTGGCCAGCAGTTTTGTGGAATGCCCCTCATGTTGGGTTCGCCTCGCGGTTTCTCAGGGTTAGATGGGTTGATGCTCTTTCAGGAGGAAACCTGCAGAGGCCAAGGAGTCTCATCCCACTGTCTTGGGGTCTGTGACGTCCGCAGGAGTCATCTCTGGTGAGGATCACTTTGGTCACATGGACAGGGCGTGTCTGCGTTCAGGGACATTTCCCTCTGCTTACCAGCCTCCTTGGAGATGAGTCCCTATGTCCAGCAAGGACCTTCCTCAAGGGCCAGGGAAGTGAGAATTAAGGCAGGTCACAGACTGTGTGGTTGTGTCCAAGCCTCCACAGCGAGTGGTAAGCATCTGGGAGACACTCGGAGGTGATGCACGTGTCCTGTTTCTCCTTAAGTTTTGCCCACTGATCTTAGCATCCATCAGCAGGTTCTGCCCCCACAGTTATCACTGGGGCGTTCTCACGGGCGCTTCGTGTGTCCCACACCCCTACCTTTGGTAGCGTTTTAATTTAATTAGAATTCTGTAAGGTAGGTTTTTCTCCTCCTCATGTATTTATCATGAGTGTGGGCTCATGGAGATTTAGTGTATTCTTCGGTTATAATTCCACACCGCGGCTATTTCTTTCATTGCTCAGATTGTTCCAGCTTTGGCGCCTGGGTCCTTTGGGTGTGCTCCCATCCCTTATTTTATTTTAAAAATATTTCTTATTTTCTGGCCACAAGAGGCTCAGAACTCCTCTTGGCCTCCCCCCCACCCCAACACTCCAGCCATTTCTGCTGAAACCTTTTTAAAGCAAGGGGAAGAGAGCAGACCAGGGTGCGAGGCACACCCGTCACTCACTGCTGGGGTGCTGTTGCTTCCAGGCCCTCTCAGGCGCAGTCCGTGTGCACCTTTGTGTCTGTCCAGCTGAATATGATTGGGATAAACATACATTTATACCGGCATCTCTGATTTGAATCCAAAACTAAGGGTCCATCTCGCCTTCCCTGGGTCTCTTGGTGACCGCTTTTCTGTGATGGGAGAAACCTGGCCCCAGCTCCCTACCGCTTACATACTTCTCTGTCCAACCCCGCTGTGTCCAGAAAGAGGTTTCAGAATTGCCAGCCCACAGCCCTGTGGGAAACAGGTGGACCAAATAGAGTCCTGTGTTCCTGTTCAGTTTTTTGCCTTTAACCTTGCAGTAAGTATCGAGTGGACACACTTGTCCCCAACGCCTCAGGTTGGACCCTGTCTGCCCTCCCTCTGCATGCAGTGCGCCCCACATCTGTCACGGCCTGCAGTTCACTCTGGGACCCTGGCATCCAGGTTGTTGTTTCTGATGTGTACACAGTGAAGCTTGCTCTTCGTGGCAGAGATCTGTGGGCCTGATGGTGCCAACAGTCATGTCTAGGCCACCCAGGGCCACACAGAGCAGGCCGCACCCTGCAGAGACCTGTGCCACAGCTCCGCGGGCAGTGCCCTGTCGGCCTCCCTCCCGACCTCTTCTACAAGGTCACACCACTGGAATCACGCAGCGTGTGGCCTCTTGCCTCTGGCTCCCGTCACTTGGCAAGATGCAGCCAAGATTTGGGCAGGTTGTTGCGTGTGGCCCAGTCTGTTCCTCTGCTGCTGAGTGGAATCGCAGGGTGCGGATCCACTGCAGCTCCTCATCCAGTCTCCTGCTGAACAGTCCTTTCCAGCTGGGGCCATTATGCACAGGACTGCCGTGCGCATTCGTGTGCAGGCTTCTGTGCAAATGCAGTTTTTAAGCTCTCTTGGGAGAATACCCCAGGGTGGGATTGCCAGGTGGTCCAGGGAGGGAAGTGGGGAGGGCACTCACTTTGGCTGCATGGGACATGGCAGGAAAACCACAGCGGGCCTCCGTCTGCGGTGCATCCCTGGGATGCCCACGAGTGTGCTCGGCACTGAGCGTCACGGACACAGACACACATGTGAATGCCAGGGCTGAGAAGCCCGTCCTCAGCTGAGGCGCCCCAGCCCCGTGATCTGGGGCGAACTGCAGCCTCTCTGGAAAGTGCCCCCTGCCTTTCTGTGGCCTCAGGCTGGTGACAGCATGTGGACGTTTGGCCAGGTGGGGCATGCGGTCTGCAGGTGGGAGGCTCATGGCCGTCTCTCCGCTCGGTTTTGCAGTCAGGGCCGGGACCTGAAGCTGTGCCTGTGGGACCTGGCGGAGGGCAGAAACACCATCGTGGACTCTGTGGGCCTGGAGAGCGTGGGCTTCTGCAAGGGCTCCGTCCTGGCCAGGGGCCCGCAGCACTGGACGCTGGCAGTGCCCGGGAGAGGCAGCGATGAGGTGAGCACCAGCTCCTGTTCATGAGTCCCTGGAGGCTCAGTTTCCCCTACGTGGCCACACCCATTGTTGACGCCTGATTGCAGGAACGCTGGGCTGGCCCCAGGCCCCTGGGGAGCTGTGGGGCAGGTCTGAGTCTGTCTGTTGGATCGCAGCTCCGAGGGCCTGGGGATGGGCATTCGCCTGGTCACCTGTGAGGTGGCCCTGGTGGTGAGAGGGGTGACTGGTACCTGTGGCAGGACCAGGCACCCAGCCCAGTGCAGGTGGATGAGTGTCAAGGCCGAGGCCATCAGGAGTGCTGGGGGAGAGGCCACCCAGACAGATCCTCAGGGGGCTCAGGAGCAGGCGTGTATGCCAGCAGGTCCCCAGCAGGCCAGCAGGAGGTGGTGGAAGACAGACCAAGGCCCTGGTAAAGCTGAAGTGAGCCTGGGAGCCAGGACAGTAGGGGAGGGCAGTCTTTTGGGGAGCAGAACGGGGCCCTGGCGTGAGAGGCCACGGGCAGGACTAGGACCTGGGGAGTAAGGGCTGGCACCTGGATGGTGACTG
Source organism: Micronycteris hirsuta (assembly GCA_004026765.1). Taxonomy (NCBI): domain Eukaryota; kingdom Metazoa; phylum Chordata; class Mammalia; order Chiroptera; family Phyllostomidae; genus Micronycteris; species Micronycteris hirsuta. Next base: position 235,002 of record PVJI01000298.1, on the reverse strand, counting down.
TAGTACAGAGGGACACAGGTGAGCAGGGGAGCATCAGAGGATGGGGCTGGAGAGTGAGGTGGGTGTGACGGAGCCTTGGAGGTCGCTGTCAGATGGCACTCATGCCAGAGTGGGCAGCAGTGGTTAGCGGTGGGGGGCTGGTCAGACTGCACAGTGGTGTCCACAACCCGGGGGCTGAAGAGGCAGAATCCCCCAAGGGAAGCAGTGCCCCACGTGGGGACAGGTATCAGGAAGCCTGGTAGAGGAGGAGTGTGGCTGGAGGCACCAGCTCCTGGGGAAGCTGAAATGGGAGAAGAAACTCTGGTGAGAAGTGATTGGATGGCCTGGAGAGTGTGGGGTCCTGCTGCGGGTGGGGGCGGAGTGGTGGACAGGAAACGGGAGCCTTCTGTCTACCGCCCACTCCCATCTTCTCCTGGTGTCCCCTGCCGGCCCGGAGAGCCTGCTCGGCAGGCAGCGCTGGGCAGGGACCTGAGGCCCGTACACATGGGGCGGTTTGGCCCCCGCCCAGGAAGGGCCGTTTGTCTTAAAGCACATTCAGCTCATAAATAATGAGATAGGAACAGGCATTTATTTGTTCATGATTGCATTTAAATCACCAATTAGGAGCTACATACACTTCTCTTGCCAATTTGCCAAAACCCTGTTAAAAGCTTTATAACTGTGAAGAGAGGTGTGCTTCCCCCGGGAGGGCAGGAGCCGGGCCGCCCGGCCTCCCTCCTGGGCCGCACACGCCGAGACGGGCCTGCGGCCTGTCCCTCCTCCTGCCCTCACCCTGCAGCCCCACCCTCCTCTCCCAGGCCTGGTCCCGAAGACCACGCGTCCCTTCTGCTTGCGGCTGATTTTAGCTGACCTCCTGGCCCCCAGCTCTGGCAGCGTCTGTGTTTTCAGGAGCAGCCAGTCCAGGGACCTTGCACATCCTGGGAAAATGGTCATTTTCCGTGTTCCCACCTGGAACCTGCTCAGGCTGGACCCTGGAAAAGCATCCCTGGCCTGTGCCCAGACAATGCCAGGGGAGGACGTGCCCCCGCCCCACTCGGCTGACCAGGGGCCACGCTTGCTCAAACCAAACATTTCCCTTCTGGTAGCAGAAGTCGCAGTTGAGTGCCAGATGGAAAGCTCACCAGTGACTGCAGGAGGCTCCGAGCACAGGCCACGGGGCCTGCCCTGGTCCTTGGACCGCAGCTCCTTGGTCCCTGTGCCCCTCGCTCCCTCCCACAGCCCTACCTCAGGCCCCGGGGCTGTCTTCATTCCCCCTTGGCCCCTCTCCTCCCGACCAGAGCAGATTGCTGGATAACTGACGCCCGTCCCATCCCCGTTCTTCTGCGTGCATCACTGAGAGCAGCTCGGCCACACTCGCACAACTGAAGCTCGCCTCCAGTTCTCCATGCTGGGGGTTCCGTGTTCTGGGTATCAGGCAGTAGGCCAGCTGTCCCCTCAACATCCTTGACTCCTCTGGAGCTCAGGCCCCTCGTCTGCAAACCAGAGGACACCTCTGTGTCAGCAAGGGGTGGCGTATGGCTCTGCAGTGGCCACACATTGCCGCTGTGACATTGGCAGAGCTGCTCACAGCCTGGGGAGCTGAGGGCCTGCTGAACCCTCTCCCACCTCCCCCCACAGAGCAGCAGCCTGGGTCTCATGGGAGCCCCTCTCCTCTTCCAGGCCCTGCAGGAGCGGCACCCTGGTCCCTCCTGGGCTGATGAGGGAGCTGAGGCATGAGGGATACGGATGGCTGGGAGCCCAGTTCCAGTCTGTGGGGCTTCAGCTCCTGAGCCTGTTCCTCGTGGCCTCAGCTGTCCCCTGCTGTTGCCGGGGGCAGAGCCTGGCCCAGCTCGGTGGACAGGCCCGAATGTGAACTGGCTGTGCAGGGCGGCGAGGCACACCTGCCAGCCCAGTTCAGGTGACAGAAAACACAGCCACGGCACCCAGGGTGGAGGCACGGGGTACCGGATACAGCCAGACTCCAAACAGAACTTCCCATGGCGCATGCCATGGTTATTTCCTAGGCAGGGCGGTGGGTTCCCAAGTGGTCCCCGTACAAGTCTTTGCACCATTGGCTGTGCCCGAGAGTGCAGAGTGTAAAACCCACGGCAGGAACGTGAAACAAGCAGAGGTCAGGAGAGGGGCGAGCTGGGGCAGTGCTCTGCGGGCTGGGCCTCTTGCTCGGCAGGGAGGTAAAATTGGGCAAGGCCGGAGGCAGCCGCTGGGTGGGAATGCTACTCAGAGGGATGTGCCGGTCACTCAGGAATGACGCCATGCACGTTGTTTCGCAAGGCTGGTAGCGCCGGAGCCCGTGAGCCTGTGCGGCCTAATTAGGAGGCCGGGCTCCCAGGTTCCTACCGGGAGCAGACAGAAACTCGCAGCAGTCTTGGCTAATCGCCTTAAAATTCTCTTGTTTGTATAGAACAGACTCAACTTGGCGCCAGCCCAAATCAACTTGTTTTCTTACTGTCAGATTCAGATTCTGGAGATGCCATCCAAGACGTCAGTGTGCGCCCTGAAGCCAGAGGCAGATGCCAAGCTAGGCATGCCCATGTGCCTGGAGCTGTGGCAGGTAAGGCCCAGTGCACGTCAGCCACGCCCTGTCGGCCACGCCCGCCAGGCCCTGAATCATGCCCCATTCAGAATTTGGTTTGTCCTGGAACCAGAAGGACAATTAGCCCCTTGGGAGAATGTGTGCTCACTGATTCCACGGCAGCCTGTTGCTGGCAGCCCCTGCTACCCTCATGCTGCTTTGAAGGATGCTTCTGCAAACTGCCCCAGGGCCAGCGTCACTTGTGCTATGCTCCACAGGCTGGGCTGGGGGTAGTGGGGGCACCCCCTGCCAGTGCCGTGAGGAGAGACAGCTGGGTCAGCTGAGATGGCCCCTCCTGGGAAGGGGCTCTGCTCCTATCCTCACACTGGTCTGTGGCCCTGCACAGGCCTAACCCTGCAAGCCTGCACAGCCGGCTATGCTTGGGATTCTCATTTTTGTGACTTTTTGTGTCAGAGAGGCAGGAGGGGCTTAATATGCTGACTTTCCCCACAGCCACACTTGGAATTTCTGATCCACTGCCGTTTTCTTCTCAACTGTTCTTTCTGACTAGCGAGGGTCAGGAGGCTTCCCCTGGGGCTGGTAGCAGAAGCTGGGAGGCCAGGGGGTGAGGAGGACGGTCACAGTCCCCAGGCCCAGCAGGAAGGGTTTCTGCTCCTGAAGCCTGGGCATGGGTCCTCTTGGGCCTGCCCACTTCCACCAGAGGCCCTGGCTCCCCTCAAGGCCAAACCCCAGTGCCCCAGAGGTCAACACTGGCTCAAAGTGGGCACGCCCACTCTTTGGGTCGCTCATGTTTGGCTCAGCAGAGCAAATGGTCTGGTGTGTTCACTTAGAAAGAATCCCGGGCAGCGTCTCGGCCATGGCAGACACCAGGATTAGCAGGTCACTGACCAGTGCCCATCCCACGAGTACTGCCCACAGCCGTTTTCTCAGCGTTGTCCAATTGACCAGCACCTTCTGAGGGCCGCCCTGTACCAGTCCAGAATCAGGTGCAGGCGACTCCTGCCTTGCGCCTCAGTATTTGTTTGAACTCTCCCTCAGATTCAGACCAGGTGGGCTCAGGCACTTTGTACGCGTGACCAGCAGGGTTCCTGGGGACAGGCATCCCAGAGACCCGGGCCCCAGCCTTCTGCCATCTAAGGACCGGAAACGTTCCCCGGCCTTTCTAGTAGTTGGTTTCCTCCTGTAGTTTCTTCCCCGATAACTTTCCAGTTAGGGGCGGGGGATCTCTGTGTTGCTGCTGCCGCAGTCCCTCAGAGGAGCCCCTGGGGGTGAGGAGGCGAGGCTCCAAGGGTCACCTGGAAGACTAAGCTGCTGGCGCCAGCAGGTTTGTGGCCATACCCCCGAGGCCCTGGCGCTGCTGCCGGTGTGGTGCTTGCGGCCCCGGGGCCGGACGTCGGGGACTGCATCCGCTCAGACTCCACTCCCTGGAAGCGGTGTCATTGCGTAATCATGTAAAAATTCCTGCAGAAAAATGTGTAGAAATGGGATGTACAAACTTGTTAAGGTAATTAATATAGTTGACAGAGAACAAATCACGTTTTTGTTGGTTGATACGGATCCAACACGAAAGAAAAGTCTGCGTTAATCTTAAATGTCCCTTTTTTCTTTCCGAACCTGGAAACCCAGGTTCCAGTTCATTAATCTGAGCGTGGCAGGATGGCTGCAGCGGCGCTTTTTCCTGAAGCTTTCAGAGGCAGTCTCAGTTTTGCCCCCAGGGAGGCTGACCTGTGTTGTTGTGATGATGATCGTGCACAGCGTCAGGACCGGAATGCACCTGCGCAGTTGTTCACCCCGACCTCAGAGCTGGGGCCCCGCCTGAGCCGGGGGCTCCCCACAACACCCGGAGGTGCTGCAGGCGGGACCTGCCTGCTGGGGTCCCTCCAGGCTGACCCAACCACATATGGGAGGGGTCACCGGGCAAATCCTTGTAGTAACTTAAGGTCCTCACCCCATGGAGGTCAGCCTGGCACTGTGGGTGTGGCCACCAAAGGCCTGTGGCCAGAGGAGCACTGTCATACCTGCAGTCTGTCACAGGGGTGGGAGGCCTCAGGGACCCTGCCTGCTAGGAAAGAAGCTGGAGAGGTGTGCAGTGCAGGCAGGGGTTGCAGGCCGGAGCGCAGCGTCTGGGCCCCCTGGCAGCTGCTGGGTGAGCCCCTGCAGGCCAGTCTGGCTCCTGCTCTGGCCTCCCTGTAACACCTCAGCCGGTGGGTCGGTAGTGTGTAGCCCCTGAATTAGTTGAGGTGCACAGAACCCGGCCACCACAGGCATCATCGTGTGGGCTTGGGCTGTAGAGACGACAGAAAAAAATGTGTCCTCAGTGTCAGGAGGCCTTGGTGAGGGAAGAATGTGCTCAGGGAGCCAGGGGGGCAGGCTGGGCCAAGGCAGCGTGGGTGGGGACACGTCAGAGTGCTGTCCCAAAGGCAACAGACCCAAGTGGGCCCCAGACGAGTTCCTCGCAGCCAGCCTCTGAGTTGGGGTCTGGCAGGTGTGGTCTCAGGCTCCATACGAGTTCCTGGTTGGGGTTCAGACAGCACATCCTGGCTGTTTTCACCTGGCCCTCCCCCTGCCTTGGGTCCAGATCGGTTGCTCGAGGGTGAGGCCCGCTTTAGACAGGCACAGCTGTTTTGAGCAGCTACCTGAGCACGGGGCCTGACCATTGCTTAAAGCACTCCGTACTTCAGAAACAAGTGGTATAAAAAATTTTCACCAAAAGAGCCAAAGTGAAGATCTTCCCTGTTACAGAACTATAGGGAAAGTGCGCCAGTACCATCAGGGGCGCTGCAGGTAAGGGCGCTCTGCTCCTCCCAGCCTGTGCTGCTCAGTGGCGGAGGCCACCAGGCTCTGCGCACAAGCCAGTGGGGGGCTGCGTGGCCCCTCACGGATCACAGTCTCAGGGCCGGTCTTGGGACACTCACGCAGTCAGGCCCAAGAGGGGAGCGTATAGCAGTCAGCTTGCAGGGCCCCAGGGAGGAGCATGGGATGTTGCAGGCCCCTTCCCAGGACCTCCACTCACTTCCTTAGGCTCCTCCTTTATGTTTTTATTTGTGTGAACACATCACAGAAAAAAATGACTGTACAAGCATTTTCAGGAACGTGCAAGAAGTGTCCACTGACGCAGCCTGGTCTGGGAGGGTTGCTGTGGCTGCGTATGGCTCTCAGGGCTGTGTGCCTTGTCCCCTGGCACAGCTGTCTCCTCCAGACCCACAAGCTGGTCTACGTCAGCTCCCCTGACTCCCATCGCCAGCCGGGCCCCACGACGCACACGCCACCCAAAGCCTCAGTTTCCCTCTGATGCTCGGAGAACACTGTGCTTCCTGGGTTGAGGATGTGGTGTCCACTCACATTACTCACACACCCTCGTGCCTCTGGTTAACCCACGGCACCTGCTTGGCCAAAGGAGGGTTCTTTCTGAGCACTCAGAACACTGTGGGGAGGTGCTCTGCGTGGTATGTGCAGCATCTGCGCCCAGATCCCTCCAGGTGGGCTCAAGCGCCCACACAGCACATCAACAGCAGCTCCAGCAGGTGGGCGAGCAGGGCCTGTGTGATGCCCTGTGTTGGCCCACACCAAGTGAGACTCAGACGCTCTGTTCAGTGCCAGCCTTGCCCACCAGCCGTGGACCATCCTCGAGTTGCACGTGACCGGGGGGGCAGTCTCACTGACCAGCCGCCCCTGGGCCCCATTATCAGCGCTGACCAGCCAGAGGCTAAGGGCCAGGCCCAGCTGGAGCTCAGTTGGAGGGGATGTGCTCAGTTTTTTCTCACACTCACATGAGGCCAACCCCAGGCAGCTCAGCAGAGAATTCCGTGACAAGTGAAGGGCAAAAGGCATCAACGTGTGCTCTTTGTCCCAAAGGCAACCTGGACACCAGTCCTGGAGGTGTTTCCTGTTGGTAGCTTCTGAGGACGGGGCACCAAGCATGGTGTCGCCACTCTCGGTGCCCGGGTGACTTGGAATCCCGCAGCGCTCTTCTGGAGTTGATACAGAGGCTAGATAAACGAGGCGTCTGCCCAGGGCGCAGGCCCTCTGACCTGTGCCCTCATTTATCACAATAGCTCAGCGCCACGGCGGCTCACCCAGCCCAGGGATCGGGGTGGGGGCGGGGGGCTTCCGCAGCGACGTTGACAAAGCACAGAAAGTTCATTTTTCATTGACAAAGAGCTCACAATTTTCTTTGGTTGGTGGCTGTAGACAGGTGACTGGCACTACCAAGGGGTGGTCAAGAGTCTCAGGCCTGTGGAAGGGGCCTGGCAGTACCCCGCGATCCTGGCGGGACCTGGGCTGGTCAGCAAGGGCGTGGCAGTGTCAGGTAGGGACGTGCCAAGCTACCCGGAGCTCTGTGCCCTCCAGTCCCAGTCCTTGGGGTGCCCCAACACCAGCCCGTGCAGGCCCTGTACCAATGGGATCGGCCATCCACGGGGTGTGCAGAGCCTCTGAACTGATATTGCTGTGTGAAGAACACGGGAAACAGCTCCCCAGCTGGGCCACCCCCAGGAGAGACAGCCCATTATTCAAGTCCCTTGCTCCCAAAACGCACCAGGACCCTTCCGGAGCTGACCTGTGCTGCTCCCCGCAGGGTGACTCCAGCTCCCGCCCGCTCCTCCTGGCCGGCTACGAGGATGGATCGGTGGCCCTGTGGGATGTCTCTGAGCGGAAGGTGTGCAGCCGCGTCGCCTGCCACACAGAGCCCGTCATGGGCCTTGACTTTGACTCCCAGAAGGCCAGGGGCGTCTCAGGCTCCGCGGAGAAGGCGCTGGCTGTCTGGAGCCTGGATGAGCAGCAGGCCCTGCAGGTCAGTGCGCCAGACCCGAGGTGTCATTTATCCTACTCTGCACTAACAGTCTGATAGGCTGAAACAATATTTAGGCATGAAGAGGAGTTGTTGCAGATCGCTGGCTAATTAATCACTCTGAGGCGGGGTGCAGGCGGGCCTGTCTGCGGGGCCCGCGCAGGAAGAGGGGGCGTGGGCGTTTGTGAACCGTTCACATGGTTTGGGTTTCTCTTAGACCTTGGGTTAATAGCAGTCACGTCTTGTCCATCTAGAGAAAAGGCATGTAGAGTCCAGGAGTAAGTACACAAGCCCATTTGCAAAAACTCAGAGGAATTTGGTCAGTAAGGAACTGATTAATCAAAAAACAAAAATAGCCCAATGTGGAGAAATCCACGGAGTCACGCCCGGGTGGCGGTCTGTAAGCAGGCCCCAGAGAGGCCGTTCCTCACGGGCAGCGGGGAAGGGATGCAGGGCCTCAGGGTGGAGTGTGGCATTGCTGAAAACCTCCCCATAATGTCCCGGTAAACCTCATGATGTCCCAGTGGACTTTTCCATCTAGCATGCCTGCGGAGCACCTGGGGGCCACGTCTGAGCCTGTGCCTGGTGCTCAGAACAGGTTGGCCCAGCCTGCTTAATCAGCCCTGTTTGGGTTGGGATGGATGGAGTTTGGGGATGGGGGCCTCCTTTCCAGGTTTCACTCTGGATCAGGGCTGCAGGCCGTGGGGGATGAGATGCTGCTGGGTGTGTTCTGTGCCTCCCAGCCCCCAGGGGGTCGCCTGGGTGCACACTGGCTTCTAGGGGTGGGCGAGGAGCCCTCATTAGCCAGGGAGTCTTGGACAGCTGAGGCTTGACCATAGCCAGCAAGTAGAGGCTCCTTGGAAAGGCAGCTCTATGACCCCAGGTCTGGTAGGGAGCAGAGCTCCAGGGGGTGCCAGGAGAAGCAGCAGCGTCCCAGCTCCAGGCTTGGGCTCTCATCAATGGAGCCCTGGAGGACCAGCCCTGAGGGCTGCCTTCTCTGCAGGCCTGTGTGGTCTAGGCTGCCCCCCATAGACAGGAGTCTGAAGAACATGTCTCGGGGCTCCTCTCCAGGTGGGGAAGCCTTGCCCAGCAGCCCACCAGGCCTGCCTCACACTTGCCCAGACCAGATCCCCACAACCAGGGGAGGTGGCCCTGGGTGGGTACCATTGGACTCCTGAGGCACATGGGTGGAATAGGGGAGGGATGTGCCCCAGGGGAAAGTCAGGACATACTGCAGTGCCCCAGTGTGTCTCCGTGTTCTGGCTGCAGCCTGGGGGTGCCACAATGTCACCAGGTCATCCCAAAGGGAACAGAGTGAAAACAACCAGGGGCAGAAGGGCGTGCCAGAGAGCGGTGATGTGAAGGTCAAAGGACAGACACTGAGGCCGGGTGGAGTGAGACTGGGAGGTACCCATTCAAATTAGAGCTGAAAGGGCCACTGGCATCTCATAAAGAGCAGCCTTGCCGGAGACCCAGGGTTAGTGTCAGAGCATGCTGTGGGCAGCAGCAGGGGTGGGCTGTGCCCACTGCCCAGGCATGAGACCACCCCATGGCTCTGCACGCTGGAGCTGAGGGTCTGTCTCGAGCCCTGTGAGTCGCGAGGAGCCGCAGGTCAGAGCTCAGCAAGACAAGAGAAGGAGGAGGTTACATGTTATGTTTGGGGACAGGGACAAGTTCACACTTCTTTGGCATCACCCCTCCCAACTTTCCAACCATTCCTCCATCCTTCCGTCATCCCAGGGAGCCCACGGAGACCCTGAGGCAGGAGGTGATCAGACAGGCCTCCTGGGGGGCCCAGCCCAGCAGGTTCTCATGCCTTCCTCCCGGAAAAGGGGGCCTGTGGACCTGCCGGGAGTGGCAATGAAAGTCATAGTGATGGTGGTCACCTCCAGAAGCTGGAACAGTACCAGGCTGGTGCTGGGTCCTCAGCAGCTGAGTCAGCCTAGCTGGATGCAGAGCCTTCCCCGCCTCCTGCAGCATCAGGGTGCTCCCTCACGCCCTTCCCTCCTGATCCTTGAGCCTCCCCGAGACCCACTCACTGTGGAGTCCCGTGCTCTACTTCTCTGTGCCTTGAACTTCATCAGCCTGACTTTGCAAATGGCTGAGGACCCAGGTGGCTTCCCCGAGCACCCCTGCCCAGGCTGCAGCACCCCAAGGTTCCCAGGAGTGGGCCTTCCTGCCGTTCTGGCTCAGATCGGCCTGGTCTCTCCTGGCTTATTTGGAAAATAGCTGCTGGAACTTAAGACAAATTTATGGGGCATGTTCCAGAGATGAACTTTTACTGTACTGATAAGTTGAAAAGTTAAAGCAGAGGGTGTTCTTAATGAATTGGAAGGTTATGGCAGACGGGGAGCAATGGATGTAGTTGGTGTGCTTGGGCCAGGACCTCGCTCAGCAGTGAGCGTCCAAGCCGGGGAGAGCTCCGCCCGCTGAGCACAGCCACCTCACCCAGAGAGAGCTGGGCATGACGTTGGAAGTTCGGCCCAGAGGCCCTGAGGACTTTCAGGCTGTGCAGTGCCAGCCCCTGAGGAGGAAGCATCTGGGGGCCTCCAGCCCTTGGTGTCCATAGGCATCCTTGGCGCAGGGGCCCTTGGTGCACCGTGCCCAGCCCTGCAGTGGGCATTGTGATGTGGCTACCCACCAGCCCTTAAGCCACGCGGGCACAGATGTGCCTCACCTTTCGGCCTGCTGCCGAAGTCTCTAATGAGCCCAAATCAATCTCTCCCAGGCGGCGCTGGGCGCGGAGACGCAGATGAGGCTTCCCGCAGCAGAGCGTGGGTAATGGGAACCAGATGGCGGCCGCGCCGCGTGCGCATTCCTGGCACCTGAGGTCATGTGTGTTAGAGCCACTGGTGGCCAGGGATCCTTTCCGGAGGGGCCTGGTCCAAGACAGGTTTGGTCAGGGGCTGAGGTGGTGGCCAGGAGCCCTCAGTCACCTGCGTCAGGACTTGCGGCCTTGAGGACACAGTGTGACACCAGGCTGCTCACCTGCCTTCCTGAGGTGGCTTTCCAGGGCGCCACCAGGAGTTTGGGCCTCAGCTGTCACGAGACACAGGTGGTGCACAGACCTGCTCCTTCCTCCCATACTTGGGGCAGGGCCCGCAGCCTTGAAGCAGGGGCTGATTTACGGCCAGCAATATTTTTAGGCCTTTAAATAATAATGAGGCCCCCCCACCCCAGCCAGCCTGGACTGGGAAGCAGACTAACCACATGCCCCCCCTCCCCACCATCTTCCCTGTGCCTGAGGCTGACCAGGTGTCCCCGCTGCATGGCCACTGCCCCCTCTCTCCACAGCCCTTCGGGGGACTTCCCTCTAAAGTGTCAGCAGCAGGACATGTGGGGCTGGTTGGAGGGAGTCCACAGGACCCTGACTGAGCATGTTTCTCCTGATTTCATAACAAGAGGGGAGAGAACTGTGGGTACAACCCAGCCTGCCATCCGTGTCTCAGGAACACGGTGGGATGGGGCTCTGGCCATGTTCGCCGTGAACACCTGGACAAGACTTCCTCTTCCTTAGGAACATGAGCCCCAGCAAGGGGACTGGGATCTTCCAGTTTAGGTCCCCATGAAACTTCCAGTGCCTCTTTTTCATTGCCTGAGAGCCGGGCTGTGCCGTAGGCCTCTGCCTCGATGCTGCCGCATTTCTAGGAGGAGCTGCGAGGTCGCAGGTGGGGTGAGTCTTGTAGCTGACCCGTGGGCAGAACTAGGTATCTCAGCCCCTCCCAGGTGTGTCACTGCCTTGGAGGTTTGTGAACACTGGCCGGCTCGGGGTTGAAGTTCACAGGAGAGAAAAGATCGGTCAGCCTCTCATACTGGTTCCAATTGCCAGTGCTCTGGCCATGCGAGGTGGGAGGGGCTGGGCAGAGGCAGGCCTGCACAAGCAGGCACACGTGTGGAATTTGCCTTCTCACCCATGCACAGTGCGTCTGCCCCCGTGGCCCTGTGCCAGCCAGTGCCCATGTTGGCAGCCTGTGTGGAGCCGGGAGTGCAGGACATGCTGAGCGGAGGCAGGGGCCACTGCAAGCATCCTGGACATGCTGCCAGTCGGACGGGGAGAGCTGCGTGAGCTGCGTGGGCTGCGTGGGCTGGCAGACTCCCACTGTCAGGTTAGGTCCTCTCCCACTCCTGGTGGGGAAAGACTCTGGATCGTGACACTGTGTCGGGCTATCAGACTCATGGCTTTTCTTCTCAAATCTGTTAATTTAGTGAGTTGCATTGTTCAGTGGTTGATAACAGTAAAACAATTGCACAGTGCTAAAATAACCCGCTACACAGCACGTCCTCTGAGGGGCTGGGTTGGAGTGGTTCAGGGTCATCTCTCTGTCTGTCAGTAGAGCTGCACCCCCTCTTCTGTCGCCTCTCACTGCTTATGGTATCTGGGTATCAGGAGCCCCAGAATTGGGGAGCAGGCATTCCCTCCTCTGCTGATCTCTGCACACGGTGACGGGGTGGGGTGGCGGGGGCTGTTTCTTGGGTAGCTGTGGGCCAGTCCTTGCCTATACCCATGGGGCAGGGAAGGTCTGATTTTCTTCTTGGACTAATTTAAGTTTCCCGATTTTTTAAAAAATAAGTTTCATTTTTCCAGGAACTTGTCAATAAGCGTTAAACCCCTCAAGGTATTTTCATATTGACTTTTTAAGAGTTGTTTATAACGACGGTTTACATTTCTGCTGTATTTGCAGGACTGTCCCTTTTGTGTCCCTGGTCAGCCTCGGCTTGGTCGGTCTTTCTGTTTCTGTTTCAGCATTTCTGCCCTGCTCTTCCCCTGCGTCCCGCCCGTGCTCTCTGGGCTCTGCTGACTTGAGAGGGGAGCATGACGCATTCGTTCCCGGCCTTCCTTCCTCACAGCAGCTGAAGTCTGCGCCCCACATTGTAGGATGTCGCCGTCTTCATCACCACGCACTCTGGGCGGACCCGATCTTTATTTGTTCGCTGACTGCTGAGCTGATTAGAGTGTTTTTATGTTTCCAAATGTTTGATTTTTCCCCCCAGTTATTTTTTATTTTCCAATTTCTAACTTAATTCCATTGTGGTCGGAGGAGAAGGTCTGAATGATATCAGCTCTTTGAAATGTGGAGGCCAGTCCAGTTCTCATAAGTATTCCACATGTGCTTGAGGAGGAAGTGCTTCTCGCTGCTGGGTGCACGGCCGTACCTGTGCTCGCCGGGCCAGGCACGGCATCCGCTGTGCCTGTGACCTGGGGGCCCTGGGAGGGGTCAGGTGGACCCTCCAGCTGCCGCACATCTTGCTCAGTTTTTCTGTACCCCGTGCGTTTTTGCTTTCTGCATTTTGAAGCTGGCTTACAAACATAAAAGTTCAGAATACTAATCTTCCTGGGGTATTGAACCTTTTCTTTAGTCCCTCTTCTTATCTCTAGAAAGGAAGGATTTTTGCCTAAAAGCCAATTTCACCAACTGAACGTGGCTCAGGCCAGGTTTCTTCTGGTGACTACATCCTTTAATAACTTCTATTTATTTATTTTTTCATCCTTTTGCCTTCCACCTTCCTCCAGATGTAGCTGTCTCTCTCACTGAGCTGGTTTCGCACACACTGTATCTCTTCATTGCTATTTTGTGCTGTGAATGTTGCTGGCTCATTTGCATCCCAAGCTTTCCTTTCCAGAAGTTGGGACCGCTGTCCTCTGGAAGTCCTGTAGTGGGGACCTCTGACTGTGCGTCAGCGTGTTGACAGTGCCCATAGTCCCAGGTGCTTCTCTGGGGCCCTGCTGTCCCTCCGCAGGGCTGTGGAAGAGTCAGCCGCCAGTGTAGTCACCAGCCTTTGTGGGTCCATCCCACAAATTTTGATTTATTGTGTCTTCATTTTTATTCGGTTGAAAATTCTTTCTATTTTCCCTTGTGATTTCTTCTTTGATCCAGTGGTTCCTTAGAAGTATATTATTTAATTTCCAAATATTTGTTGAATTTGTGGATATCTTTAATCTAGTTTAATTCTGCTGTCAGTGAAGGTACCCTGTACAATGTCAGTATGCAGATATTTATTGAGGCTTGTGTTTTGGCCCAGCACATGGTGTACCTTGGTGAAAGCGCATGTGTTCTGCAGTTGTTGGGCGGAGTGTTCTGTCAGCCCAACTTAGGTCGAGGTGCGTGGCGGTGTTGTTCAGGTCTTCAGGATCCTTACCCATCTTTTTGTCTGATTTCCCACCAGTTGCTGAGTGAGGTCTTACCGTGTCTGAGTGTGGCTGTGAGCGTGCCTGTCTCTCCCTTCAGTTCTGTCAGTTTTGCTTCATGAATTTTAAAGCTCTGTCTCTAGGAACGTAAGCATTCGATATGGTTACCACATCCTGCTGAACGGTCATTTTACGAAACGTCCTCTGTACTCTTGTAACATCCTTTGTCCCGAAGTCGGCTTTGTCTGATGCGAGAGCTGCAGCATGGACTTTCTTATGTTTCCTCTTTACGTGATGCAGCTCTCTTTGACTTTGGACCTGTCTGGATCTCTTTATATTTAAAAGCGTCTTTTGTAGTCTTTGATCCTTTCTGACAATCTCTGCCTTTTAATTGGAGCATTTAGTCTGTTTGCACTTAATATAATTAGTGAAGTGTCTGGCATTAAGTCTACCATCGTGGTGTTTGTTTTCCACTTGTCACTTCCGTTTTTGACTGTCTTTTACTCTTTTCCTGCCTTCTTGTGTATTATCAAATATTTATATTTTAGTGTTCCATTACACTTCCTCTCTTGGTTCCTTCACTGTATATAGTTCTTATCATATATATATTTTTTTTTAAATAAAGTACTAAACCTTTTTATTTATTTATTTATTTATTTATTTTCAGAGAGAGGAGAAGGGAGAGAGAAACAGCAATGTATGGTTGCCTCTCACATGGCCCTCATTGGGGACCTGGCCCGCAACCCAGGCATGTGCCCCGACTGGGAATCGAACCGGGACCCTCTGGTTCCCGGCCCGTGCTCAATCCACTGAGCTACACCAGCCGGGCTCTTATCATATTTTTTTTTTTTTCTGAGTGTTTGCTCACAGGCTAACAGTATGTTTCCTTAACTTACCCAAGTCTCCTCCGTGTGGTCACACTGCCCGTCCGTCACATGTCCTAGCTCCGCCCTGGCACGATTTCATTGCCCTCCGTCCCACACTCTCTGCTGTGCTGTTACACAGTTTACTTTCACACTCACTATGAACTCTACCTTACAGTGTTAGCGGTTTTACATGAAAGCATCAGTTGTTATTTATTAAAACTTACCGGATATAAAAACCATAGTATTTTATATTTACTCAACTATTCCCATTTCTGGTGCTCGTCGCATAGATGCGAGTTTCTGTCTGGTTTTACTTCCCTTTAGCTGGGAGAATATCCTTTCGCGTTTCTTGTAGGGCAGTTCCACTGGCAAAAAGTTTTCTAGTTTTTGTTTCTCAGAAAAATGTCTTTATTTCACCCTCCTTTCCCAAGAATTCTGCCTATAGAATTTAGGGAAGATAGTTTTGGTCTTCGCCTTGCACTTTAAAGCCGCTGTTCCATGGTCTCCCGGCCTCCACCGTTCCTGCGCGTCGCGTCTTACTTCCCACACCTCCTCGTTTCCTCCCAGAGTCTCTGCCCCTCTGTCGTGGCTGCAGTCTGACTCCCTGGGATGTCTCCACGTGGGACAGTGTGATGTCGCCCCATAGGTGGGTCCCTGGGGCTCTGCTCAGTTTTCATCAGTCTTTTTTCTGTCTCTTCTTCAGGTCAGATAATATCTATTGATGTGTCTTCCAGTTTACTGATTTTTAAAAAAAATCATCTCCCATCTGCGGTTGATTGAGCCTATCCCACACAATTTTCCATGTCAGTTTTCAGCTTTTAAGGCTAGATTTGCTATTATGGTTTATCACCCAGTGTTTGTGCTTTATATTCTGTTCACTCTTGGTGTCGTGCATCCTGTGGGCTTGGACACGTGCCCACCGTTAGGGCATCACACAGTGTGTTTCCCCCGCCCCCCAAAATCAGCTGGGCTCCCTCCCTGCTGATTCCGGGCAACCGCAGATCTCTTCACTGTCTCCATAGTTCTGCCTCTTCCAGAAGGTCGCAGAGTTAGAATCACACAGTATGTAGCCTTTCCAGATGGGCTTCTTCCACTGAGTGATATGCACTTAGGTTTCTTCCATGTCTTCTCATGGCTGATAGCTCGTTTCTTTTTAGTGCCGAATAATATTTTATCGTCTGGATGGACCCCAGTGTATCCATTCACCTACTGAAAGGTATCTTGGTAGCTTCCAAGTTTTGGCAGTTATAAATATGTCTGCTGTAAACATCCACGCGCAGGTCTGGAGTGGACGTAAATTTCTGCTCCTTTGGAGTAAATAGGAAAGAGTGCAGTTGCTACATTGTCAGGGAAGAGTATGTTCAGTTCTGTAAGCAGCCACCAAACTGTGTTCAAAGGGATTGCACTTCTGCCCGCTCCCACCAGCCGTGAGTGCGGGTTCCTGGTGCTCCGCATCCTCCCCAGCACTCGGCCGTGTCTGCGTTCTGGATGTTTGGCCTCCTGGTGGGTGTGTGGTAGTGTCTGCTTGTTTTAGTTTGCATTTCCCTGATGAAAAATGATGGAAGCGTCTTTTTTTAAGGAGTCTTTAGTGAATTTATTCAAATGAAGGAAGCTTAAATGACACGGGACTGAAAATATTAGAAATCTGTATACAATATAAAGTGAATATAAATTAACCAACTCTATATGAACATTTCCAGCTCAAGATTCATACAAATACATATTCACCTTTTTATTTTATACATACATGACATAATGATTCTGGCAAAATAAAACCAGAGATATTAAAAATATTCTCAAATTTTAAAGGTGATGTGGAATAAGTTTTAACAACATTCCACATGAATGGAAATTCCAGATTTAATTCAATACTTTTATTGTGCCAGAAACGTGGTTGGTTTTAATTTTTTTGAAATCGATATTGGGCCCTGGCTGGTATAGCTCAGTGGATTGAGTGCGGGCTGCGAACCAAAGGGTCACCTGTTCAATTCCCAGTCAGGGCACATGCCTGGGTTGCAGGCCAGGTCCCCAGGGGGGCCACGTGAGATGTAACCACACATTGATGTTTCTCCCCATCTCTTTCTCCCTCCATTCCCTTCTGTCTAAACATAAATAAATAAAAATTAGCCCTGGCTGGTATAGCTCAGTGGATTGAGTGCAGGCTGCGAACCAAAGGGTCGATAGTTTGATTCCCACACAGGGCACATGCCTGGGTTGCAGGCCAGGTCCCCAGTGGGGGCCACATGAGAGGCAACCACACATTGATGTTTCTCTCCCTCTCTGTCTCCCTCCCTTCCCTTCTGTCTAAAAATAAATTTTAAAAAAAGAGTTAAAAAAATAAACTTTAAAAAAATCGATATTGGTATCACACACATTGGCTTATTAATAATTAAGGTATTTTGTATACATTCTCTCAGTATGGATAAAAACTTTTCAACATAAGAAAATAGCTGCACACATTTAAGTGTTTTCTTATAAAAATACAATCTTAAAAAAAGTAATGGTGACTAGTTTTTGTGGTTTCTAGTAATAAGATTTTTTTTCACGTAGCATAGAGTATATTCTTATGCAGGATTGCATTAAGATCCAATAGTAGTTTGTTTCTTTTATCCTCACCCGAGGACGTTATTTTTATTGCACTTCGGGAGAGAGGATGGGGGTTGGGGATAGAGAGAGACACATCAATGGATTGCCTCCCATATGTGCCCTGACAGAGGATCAAACCCAAAACCTAGGTATGTGCCCTGATCTGGAATCACACCCACAGCCTTTTGGTGTAAGGAACGACGCTCCAACCAACTGAGTCACACTGGCCAGGGTGACGCCACGCTCTCTTGAATACAGGCGCCCCAGTCCAGCCCTGGCGCTGATGAACTGCACCCAGCAGCCCAGAAAGTCCCTTGGCTCTGGGCGAGCCCCACTCGGGGCCATTCAAATGCGGCTGTCTGCAATTTATTTTAATAGAAAAATAAGCCAGTGGTGTGTTCAGTCCCTTGTCCCCTGAGGACAAATGCAATGGGTGTGTTTAATTTCATTAGCTACAATGCAGCCAACAAGAAAAATGTATAAAATCAGCTTTATACAGCTTAAGCACTGACATTTGAAACAAATCGTTATTGCATTAGCTGTCACACCAGTAACTCTAGAATCTAAGGATAAAATATGTTATGATGGGTTTATAAACCTTTGCAAATGCACTGGTAAAATAATTTATAACCGCTTGAAAACATGGCTGGGTTTTCTCGTCTCTAAATAAGGCTGCCTATCTTCCCCATACACATTTTATATACTGACCCCATGTGCCATTCCCAGCCTGAAACCCTCACCTTCCAGGGTGGGGAAAGTCCTTAAACAAACCTGCTGAGCACATGGTCACTTTTTCACTCTGGCTTGACCCTGCCCTGGAGGCGGAATATTTAGAACAGTGACAGACTCGTCTGAAATACACGTCCAGCCGGAGGGGACCCCAGAGGCTGGTGCTGCGGAGCCCTGAGCGCACCCAGCCTCCCCTCTGGCTCCTCAGGTGGGAGAAGGGCTTCGTAAACGTGCAGGGCAGGGCCACCTTTGCTCTGTTCACCTCCAAACCGGAAAGCCAGAGAACCAGTGCCCTGGAACACATGCTTTCTGCAACTTCAGTGAAGAAGATTCTGCAGAATAAACCTGGTTGGGAAATGCAGCAGACGGGTGCTGCTTCTCAGTGCATGACACGCTTCCAGGAGGAGTGTGAGTCTTCCGTCTGCACCCCGTCTGACCGTCTGTCTCTTGGTTCTGAGACGCACTGTGAGGAGACCCGAGTTGTGTTGCCGAAGCTCCTGCAGAGTGGCGGCTGCTGGCTCTTCCCCAGCCTGGAGGTGGAGAGGGAATCCTCTGGTCTGGGCCACGTGGATTTGCAGGAGCTGCATAGGACACTGCTGAGCAGAGGCACATGCCCCCTCCCTCCACCACCACTGCCATATAGCGGGACCTAAGGCTGGGGAGCATCCTTTTATGTGCTTATTTGCCCTCTGTATATCTTCTTTGGTGAGGTATCTGTTAAGGTCTTTGACCTGTATTTTAATTAGGCTGTTTGTTTTCTTGTTGCTGGGTTTTAAAGGTTGTTTGTATATTCTGGATGACAATCAGATGTGTCTTTTGCAAATATTTTCTCTCAGTCTATGGCTTGTCTTTTCATTCTCTTGACAGTGTCTTTCACAGAGCAGATAATTTTAATTTTAATGAAATTCAGCTGACCAGTCCTTTCTTTCGGGGATTGTGCCTTCGGTGTTGTATCTAAAACGGCGCTGCCAACCCCCAGGTCATCTAGATTTCCTCCCGTGTTGTCTTCTAGGAGCTTTATAGTTGTGTATTTTATATTTGAGTCTGTGACCCGTTCTGAGGTAATTTTCATAAAGGGTATAAGGTCCGTGTGTAATTTTTTTTTTTTTTTTGCATGTGGATGGCTAGCTGTTGCAGCACCACGTGTTGGAAAGACTGTCGGTGCTCCATTCATTACCTTTGCCGAAGATCAAGTTGACTGCATTTATCTGGGTCTATTTCTGAGCTCTCTAGTCTATTGCATTGATCTGTTTTGTCTATTCTTTCACCAATACCACATAATCCAATTACTACCGTTTTATAGGAAGTCTTTGTCGGGCAGCATCCGTCCTCCAACCGCGTTTTCTCCGTCAGCATTGTGTTGGCGCTTCTGTTTGTTTGGGTTCTTTGTTGATAATTTTCATTTCTCCCTTAATAGTTCCTATCTGTTCACTCATCAAGACAATTTTTTGGTAATGACTTTAATGCACTTCCTTTTTTTATTACACATATTTAAACAGCGGCTTTAAAGTCTTTGTCTGATATGCTCACCAGCTGTGACATTCTGGACCAATTTCTATTAACTGATCCCCCCCCCCCTTGACTCTGGGTCATGTATTTCTGCTTTTTGGCTTTTTGTTTGTGTGCTGGACATTGTAAATAATATGTGATAGAGACTCTAAGTTCTATTATTTTGCCTTGAAGAGTGTTTACTTTTATTCTTTCAGGCAGTTCAGTTACTGGCTTTCACCTTGAACTTGTGTAGGTTTGGTTTGGTGTTCTGGTAGGATAGGTCTGCGAAAAGCCCAGGGTCATTCCAGGCTTCTCTAATGTGGTGGGACCAACTTCCAAACTTGGAGGGCCTGGTTTCCCGCTTTGTCACAGTAGGTCTAGAGTGGGCCCTGCCCAAAGGTGTAACCCTCATTCTCAAAGCCACGCGTCTCAGAGGGCATTGGGTTGTCACACAGTCTTTGTACTCTGGTCCAGCTGACCCTGAGATAACTGTTGGTCTCTTGTGTCTGTTCTGTTTAACCCTGTAGCTGCCACTGTCTGGTAAACCTGGCGTGGTGCTGAGTGTGCACAGCCCAGCCTCACACAGAACTCACGGGACCACACACGGCCTTCGGTCCCTCCACCAGCGCCCTCGATGCCACTGCTGCACCCCACAGATTTCAGCTGCTCCAGCTGCCCCACACTCTGACCCCTGCCTCCTTGGCTTCACATAGTGCTGGGCTCCACCTGGACTTGTGGCTGGGGCATCTCCCTGGGCAGAGAGCTGCTGGGGCATCTGGGAGATTTCTCTCATCAGCTGCCCTTCCTTCCTGTTGTCCAGTGCCTGGACATAGTTGCTTAGTATATTTTGTCCAGTTTGATGGTCATTTATAGCAAGAGGACTAGTCTGGTACCAGTTTCTCCATCATAGCCACTTTCCTATCATTCTTGCTTCATGAATGATAAGACTGTTTGTTGAACAGGTATTCACAGCTCTTTACTGTGAATTGTACCCTTTATCATTGTTAAGTATGGTATATAGTCTGGCTCATTGCTTTTGGCTCTGAATTCAGTCTTTGCTAAGATGGGACCCCGCCTCTCTTGTCTGCACTCTCCTGGTATATCTCTGCCAATCATTGTTTTGGTGTCTCTCGTACACATAGATTTGGATTTAACTTCGGATTCCAGTCGTAATTCTGTTTTTATTCCTTTCTGGAGAAATACAAGGGCAAATACTAGGAAACAAAGGTGCCTAATGTCTATGGAGGGGAGGCGCGGAGGAAATAATGTTTTGTCATTATTTACGGTGGGGTCTCAGATGATCTCTCAAATATGAGGTTGACTATTGTATCTTTCCCCCAAATGGCAAAAGATGAGCAAATCAGTGAACTTCACATCGCGTCCCTCTCGCTGCCCTCCCAGCTTTCTGTGACTTACACAACCGGTTCTAAAGCCATAATCCGCGTATTGTTTTAGACCTAATCCCACAGGTAAGTAGATTCAGTTTCCTCTGCCAGGCCATTTGCTGTCGTTCTCCAGTTCTCTCTTCTGAGGCTGAGGTTAATCCTGTGGTCCTTCAAGAAGAGCTTATGGGAGCATATTCTTTGGTTCTTACATGTTCAAAAATGCTTGTCTATTGTTTCTGTACTTGAGCGGCAGTTTGGCTGGATATGAAATTCTTGGGCCATGCCTTCCTTCGCAGCCTTTGCAGGCATCACTGTGCCGTCTGCTGGCACAGATGTGGCCGTGGAACATTCTGAGGACAGCCTAAACCTTACCCCATAGACCGACTCGATCTGTTTGCCTGACTACCGAAAAGGCTTTTGTTAGCTGTTACATCCAGTGATTTTACTGAATGTATCTTACTGCTGACTATTCTGTAGCCTTTCTCTGGACTTGGATCATAAGACTTCAATTTCTAGAAATTAAGATTGATTTTCTAGTGCTGGCCAGGTAGCTTGGTTGATTAGAGCGTCATCCCAATACACCAAGGTTGCAGGTTCAATCCCCAGTCAGGTCACATATAAGAAGCAACCAATGAATGAATGAATAGGTGGAACAAAAAACCTTTGTTTCTCCTATCTCTCTCCCTCCTTCCTCTCTCTCTCTAAAATCAATTTTTAAAAAATGATTTTCTAAATTGGTGAATGCTAGAGCACCTCCACCTGTCTTCCATGTCTGTTTTCTGTCCAGTCCATTGTAGCTCTTTGTTCCTTTTCCTTTCGCTCACTTCGTACCACTCCCGCCTTCACTGTCTTATTCCGCATCTCCGAGTCTCTGTCTGACGTTTCCAACTCCCCTTCATTTCTCTGCGTTTCCTGCCACCTCTTCCTGTGCTCTGCCAGGTCAAATTTTCTCCTCTATTTTATGCTTTGGATTTTTATTTTATAGAGGTAACTGCTTCGTAAAGTTTTTTTTTTTTTTGTTAACTTATGGCTAAAAAATGCTTGTTGACAATTTCCATTTGCTTCGAAGGAATGCTGCCATTTGTTTTTCCACATTTCTTTTCTTCTTTTACCTTGTGTTATCTTTGTAGGAATGAATGATTCTGAACTGAGGTCACCATGGCCCCACTGGGAAGGGAATGAGGAGAAAAGGGAGAGCTGGTGGGGGATGGGCAGTGCGGGCCCGTGGTACCCAGGCCTAGGCCGAACACAGCAGCAGTGGAAGGAAGTGGCCCTTTGGGGTTGTCACAATGATGGCAAAGCGCCTCTGTCATTTAGTGTGTGCCCTGCAGTGCACGACACAGTCCTGTGTAACCAAGAACAGCCGTGACCACAAAGGCAGCTCTGGTTGCAGGAGGCACGTGCCAGGGAGGGGTCATCCCCAGCACTGAGGAGGACCGGGTGCTCCGCCCCAGAGAGACGCCAGCCCGGATGGTTGCTCCACACAAGTGGGGTGCGTGTGCAACTCCTTGTTCTGTGCCAGCGCCGGCCCTCTTCCGGGACCCCGGTTGGGGCCTAAGGCTTTTCCCATAGCCCAGTCATGCCCTGCAGCTCCTGCCACCTCGGTCTTCAGTGTTGCTGTCCACTCGTCCCATCCACACGCTGCTGGTTCCCACTCTTGGCAGCCCTTGAACCCCTCTCACATTTCGAGGTTTCACTTAATCTCAGTTTTGCTGAAGATAGAGTTTGCACTTGCTGTACTCCCTGTGCTGCAGTGGTGTGAGGTTTCCGCAGAGGGAGAGGTGCTGATTTTACATTGCCGTCACGCTGGAAACGTTCTGCTCCCCTGGACACTCGGGTGCAGTATACTTCTGTGGTGAGGGGTCCAGCCCACTGAGGCTTTTCCTGGGAGTCTGATGGGATGGAATCGAGTAGCCTCAGAATTCCCAGCAGACCCCATGCAGAGGGCTTGTGCAGGGGTACAGCTCCATGGGGCCTCAGGGGCTCTCTGGGGGAAGGGCGTAAGTCCTCCATCATAACCGGAGGCCCCGATCAAAACCTGAGGGTTTGACCAAGGGCAGGAGTCAGGCCACTTCTCTAGGCAGTCCTGCTCCCAGCTTCCAGGAGGAAGAGAGTACATTTGCAGGCATGTACAGCTGTCATGGCAGCCTGCATTTCCCTCCTTGTTCCAGCTTCTGGACAGTGTTCATGGGTGGGAACCTCTGTGACAGGTCTAAGAAGCCACCTAATGGTTCTTTCTGCCACTGTCAACCTGTAGGTGTGCAGGACTCATGAACTCACCAATCCTGGGATCTCTGATGTCAAGATCCGGCCTGACCGAAAGATCCTGGCCACCGCGGGCTGGGATCATCGTGTCCGCGTGTTTCACTGGCGGACGATGAAGCCCCTGGCCGTACTGGCCTTCCACACCGCCATTGTCCACTGTGTGGCCTTCGCTGCTGATGGCTTGCTGGCAGCAGGGTCCAAGGATCATCGCATCAGTGTCTGGTCACTCTACCCTCAGTCATGACTTGCCCACTCCCTATTCACACAGGGGACAGAGAGGTGACACCTACACTTTGGCCTGACCCAGGCATGTGGAAATCATGCCTCAGGACCCCTGAGGACATCAAGTCACCAGTTCTCCTCGCTTTTTGCATGGGGCTTGTTTCTTCTTGTGAAATTCAGCATCCATACAGCAGTGACTCTGGTTTACAAAGAGTAACTGGACCAGACACCTGGGCATGTGTGGCCTGGGTTTGAGGCCAGCCTGGGAGATGCTTTCCAGTAAACAAAGTTGCAGACCTGTGGGCTTGGGGTATGAATTCTCCAAGGCAACCCCTCTGTTTCCCCTTCAGGGTCAGAGCCGAGTGTCATCTACTCAGACCCTCCACTGGGCAGGTTGGTCAGCCCCCGTCCAGCAGGAGACACAGTATGGTCCCCAGAACCTGTCGATTCCATGTAGCTCCTTACCCCAAGGATAGGCAGGAGCTCCAATGCACAGCGCTGAGGCCAGGACAGGAGAAGGGAGTGACTGACTCCTACAGAAGCGAGGCAGAAAGAGGGTGCCGAGGAGGGACGGCAAAGGCAACTGGGCAGAGAGCGCCCATGGTGAGGGGCAGGCCAAACACAGGATGGGTGGGAGGAAGTGCCACCACAAAGAGAGTGAGACCAAGGATGGCAAAGGGCCACATCCAGGGCGGCTTCTGGGTGGGAAGCACAGCAGCTGTAGATGAGACAGGCCAGCCCTGGCCCCTGGTACCCAGGGCTCAGTGACAGCTGGCTCCGCACACACAGGGCAGCCGGGCATCAGCACCCCAATCAGGTAGTGCACCCAGAGTCTCCCCACGTGTGGCCACGCCCTGTCATCGGGGCGTCTTCCCCTAAAGCTAGGTCATCAGTAGGGAAGAAACAGGATCCTTAAAATTAGGGTGGGAACTGTGGGCAGGTCCCAGCAAAGCTGGGGGCCTCAAACCCCTTTGTTCCTCCAGCTGCTTTGCCAGAAGAGCCCCCTTGGGCCCTGCTGGAGGAGGTCCGCCCTCCTTTACCTGAAGGACGTGGAATGGCCTCCCCCTAGGCACTGTGGGACACTCAGGATCCTCAGCCCCGCCCTGCTTTGCTTGTAACTAGACTCAGGTCCTAGCAGGCCCCCAAGGGTGAGGTACAAAGTGTGACCCATGGGGAGGTGGCTACGCTCCAAAAGAGCTGCACAGTTCTCCTGGCTTATGCTGGCAGAAATCTGGAGAACACGTGTGGGATCCAGGTGGCAGGAATATGAGATGCATCAGGCCGAATCCATTGAAACAGGTCCACTGACAGAGGGTCTGGCCTCGACGCCACAGCTCGAGGGGTTAGAAGGGCCTCCAGGGTCTCGTTAGTAGTTTGAAACAGGGACCACAAGGTAGGCACTAAGCTAGGGTTGAAACGCCAGAGCCACCTTGGGGTGCTGCAGAACGGGGATCTGAGGGCTTACGTAGATTAGGGTGTTCTAGGTGACTTACCACGGGAGACCTGCTCAGCCACTGCAGGAAGGACCAGGGACACACCCTCCCCCATGACTGGGAGTAATACAGCTGTGAGGGGCCTGGCATCCTGGAAGGACTCTGCGGTCACTTTTCTCTGCAGGTCAGAAACTGCAGTGGGAGCTGCTGACACAGAACAGGGATCTCTAAATGCAGTGGTTCCCGGGCTGGCAGGGCCTGTGGGTGGTACCCAGTTGCTAAAGACAGGGCGGCGTGGTTGTTGTGGTGGCCGCTGGGGTCACAGGCCCAGTCAGCAGTCTGACTCGCAGAGGCGCAGGCTCGGGCTGGTGGTCATGGGTCCCTGGGAGTGGAATCGAGGGGCAGCCAGCCGAGGTCTGTCTTGGTCCACATGGGCGGAAGTGTTGTGGACCTAGGAAATGGACATCTGACCTGGGCCACCAAAATGGAGGCCCAGCCCCTCAACCACAGAGCCAGGCCCCTTGAGGAAGGACCCCACTCACTACACTGCTGACAATAATGTACGGCTGATCTTCACCCAGCTCCGCCAGGGGCCTGCGGCTGCCCCTGGGAACTGAGCACCATCCCAGGAAGCCAGCCCTGATCCCAAGCTCACGGATTGCCCAGTGCAGGGACTGGCCTCCCACGCTGACCCCACTGGACGGAGGTGTCCCCAGCACCTTAGGTAGGGGCCATACCAGCCCTTGAGTGTCCTGTAGCCATGATTTCCACATCATGAATGTCATGAGGAGGAGCTGTTTGGGCTGCAGGAACCTGCACCTCGTCAGACGTGAGGGGAGCTACGGGGAGCCATCCTCTGGGTGCCCCTCACAAGTCAGAGACAGTGGAGGGTGACCTCACCAGGTGGCAGCTTGGTCATGGCTCTCCCAAGAGGCCACACACTGGGGCAGCTGCCGAAGTCTGTCAGGGCCACCTCAGAACACACATCCTCTGCCTCGTCTCTGCGGAGGCGCCTGCCCGCTCACACGGCCGAAGGCAGCAGGGTGCCAGCTTATGGACGGTCACTGCAGAAGATGAACATTCACTAACCTCCAGCAAAGCTTCCACAGCCACTTCCAGAGATGTCCATGTCCTAAAGACTGGACCAGAGGTGACGATGGCCATGGGCTACTACCAAATAGCAGTGACCTCTGTCAGACAAGGCTCCACACCCACCTGGCCTTCTCACGAAAGCAAAGCTGTGAACACATGCAAAGGGCAAGTGACAACGTCCCTCCTCGGGTGTGGGGGATAGCGGGGCTGTGCTATGGAGATGCCACCATGAGAAAGGGGCACCTCATCAGTTACTCTGCACCCTTCCAGAGTCCTGCTGGAACCCACTGCTGTGCTGGAACGCCCCGCGGCCGTCTTGCCTCAGCTTGGACTCCCAGGTGGTGCTCACTGGGCTGGTGCAGCCTCAGGAAGCTGTGAGGCTGGGTCTCAGCTGCGGGCCTGTGCCCCTGCCCCCATGTAAGTCCATGTCATAGTCATCAAGAATCTTGATGACTCTGTCCTTTGGCAGAATCACGGTATTTACAAAGATAGCCTGGGCGGTGTGTCAAAGATGGGGGATGGGGTACTGCAAGTCAGCACGAGGTGCTTCCAGGATGCTGAGGCGGGCCATGTGTGCTGACTGCCAGCGTCCTACGCCTGGACGTGGTGAAGAGGAGGTGCTGGTGACGCAGACCCGGTGCCCGTGCCTGGCCCTCGCCCTCATGTTGAAGGTACACGCAGAGGCTCACAGAGCACCATGAGCAGCTGACTTGAGCTGGGCTCCGGGCTGTCCACCAAGTCATGTGCTGGTGAGCAGTGGCCTGGGGACATCTTGTGGCCGAATCTCAGTGTGAGGGGACCAAGTTGGGCTGTGATAGACGTCCCCCGCAAGCTCCCTGTGCCTGATGTGGCCCTTCTCCGTGGAGAACGGGCCTTGGGCTGGGGCTGGTGGGTAAGGTGGCGGGATCCTCAGCCTCTGAGGCTTAGTGGATGTCACAGAAGATTGGTGGCTGAGGATTTTGTTTACTCAGCTGAGCTACCTAGAACAACAGTGACACCAGCTGTACTAGGAATGTTAGTGTCCGGACCAGTGGGCCATCCAGGTCGTTTTCTGGGCTTCTCTTTACCCACAGTGGGACCCCAGCTTTGTACAGCTGGCCTCTGCCTCGGCAGGACCTGGGCCTTAGCAGATCACCACAAAGCCGAATAGACTCAGACCTCCCGCACCATAAGGAACGAGCCCTGTTCCAGACAGCCAGCCTGGAGAAGATGCTTGATGTTTGCAAAGCTTCAGATTATCCTCATCACATCCCCAGGGCCAAGTCCTTCCTCAAACCTGACCAAGTGCCGGGACGGGCTGAGCCCCGGGACCCAGGTGTGCAGGGGCACTGCCATCTTTCAGCAGATGCGATCCCCGTGGTGGGGGGAGGGCTTTAGCCAGTTTCCCTAACCATGCGGCGTGGGCTGCAGCATGGACACAGGTGCCGTCCCTGCATCGCTCACAATAGGGCAGGTAGGTGCTCTGTGAGGAGCCTCTGCGCAGCTCCAAGGCCAAGTGTGCTCTCACACCCCTTGGACGTTAGCTGTGGGCCCTCTACGTTCTGGGGATGGTGTCTTTATTTCCTTTACATGAATGCTCACAGCAGCTTTGTTCAAAACTAGGAAGAACCAAAACATCTCTTGGCAGATGGATGGAGATGTGAACTGCAGTCAGTCCATACCATGGAGTTCCGCCAGCCACAGAGAGGACCTGGCTGCGCCCTGTGGCCTGGGGCGGAGGGTGCAGTAGTGGGCAGCCCACTGAGGCCATCTCGGGCCAGAAAGCTCAGCACAGCCCATGTCCTCCACCCACCCACCTGTGCCTGTCCAGTCGGGGTCACATGAGGCACCCCTGGGGCAACGCCTGCACAGAGGCTGTTTGGGCATGGCCCCCCCGGCACTGAGTAATCTATGGGGCTCAGGCAGGGGACAACTGGAGGCCTCACACTGAACTGAGAAGTGTTCTCCAGCTTCCATTTTACCACGACACAAAAGGCCTGCTTTTCCTTACAGATGTTCCCACACACCCAGTGTCAGTCAATAAGCCTGTCCTTGGAGGTCCAGTTGCCAGCGCTGTCCCTCAACCTATTTGATGAAAGGGAGAGCAGGGCTTGGGCCAGGCCTTTGACATTCACCTCAGGCCGTGAGGGAAGCCCCACTCCTGGTCACGCACCTGGAGGCTGGTGGCACCAGTGCATTTGCGGACAGGTGGTGTCTGCCTGTCCCCATGGGTGGTTCGGGGCTGGGCCGAGGGCCAGAGGCAGCACGTCCAGCAAATGGCCCTGCTTGCCCACCTGCCCTCATGTCAGGTGTTTCCAACAGGACTCTCCCTGGGCCCAGCACACCCGGCCACGTCTATCTGTGGCATCAGGGTAGCTTTGCAAAATCCCATGAGCCCTAACCGGTGTGGCTTGGTTGTGCATCATCCTGCAAAGTGAAGAGTCACCAGTTCAATTCCCAATCGGGGCACATACTTGGGTTGTGGGTTTGGTCCCCAGTCAGGCTGCGTATAAAAAGGCAACCAACCAGTGTTTCTCACATTGATGTTTCTCTCCTTCTCTTTCTCCCTTCCTTCCCCTCTCTCTAATAATTAATAAATAAAATCTTTAAAAACACTGAAAAGAAAAATCGGTCCCATGATTTTCTCCCTGGTTCCAGAGAGCTTTTTCTGGCTACTTTAGCTTTTCACTGAACAACCTCCTTTGGGTCTTAAATTTAATGCTGTTTCATTCAGGAGTCATTTTCACTTTACGCAGTCCCCAGTGGCTAAGCCGTGGTGACTGTGCCACGGCCATCGGCGTTATTTTCCCAGTGGTCAGCCACGCTCTGTGAGCTGGCAGGACCTGGAAGAAGGCTGGGCGAAAGTGCCAAGTGGAGAAAACAGCTGGGGCCGAGTCCCAAGTTTCCCCAGGACAAGCCACCTCCTGTCACGTGCCCTCATGCCCTCAGCAAGACATTTTCCAGTGCAACCAGCCCGTCAGCTGGGAGATGCAGAGTTCATTCCCCCACCCCCCACAGTATTCTTCATTAACATTCTTTGAGATCGTGGTGAAGCTTCTCACAACAGAAAAAACATATTTGGGGATGGCGATAAATGTTTCTTGTGGGCGGTTCCAGCTCTGGTCAGTGTGTTCTGCTGTCCTGTTCTTACTGGAGTGTGGGCACAGTGTGACTGGGGCCACGGCTCGGGGCCTTCCAGTCTGCAGTCAGGCGGCAGTGGCGCGGGTGCCTCTCCCAGCCCTCGTGGCTGGCGGCAGGATGCAGAGCCCTGTGTTGCGGGAGAGGCCCAAGGCTCCTGGAGGCTGCCCCACTTCTTCATGGCCAGCAGGAGTGGCCTTGGGGCGTTCCATGCGGTAACTTTCATGGCCCAGTGTGGGATCTGGATGTTCGACCACAAAGAAAGCATCCCTGGTCGCTGCCTCCAGTTCAGGGCAAGGGGCGCTTCTGATCAACAGGATGACCAGGGCTGCGGTGCATCCCACCTCCAGGCCACCGCCTCTGGAAGGAAGGCAGCTGTGCCGAGAGATAGAGAAGGCCTGGTGGCCCTGGCCAGCGGCACAGGTGGCTGAGTGGCCCAGCATGTGCGCCTGGCGAGAGATAGCAGCAGAGGAACCTGCTGATGACCTCCTTCCAGCCCCATGGCTGCCCTGCAAGGTGGGTCCCACTGTCATCCCCACCCCCAGCAGGCGTGCAGCACTTACCCAGCATCCCACTGTCGGTCGGGTTCCTCTCAGACAAGCAGGAGGCTGACGGCAGACCAGGCTGTGGCCAGGGACACAGCACGAGGTCTTCAGAATTCACTGCCTTTTCCTATGCTTCCTGAGTTTCACAGATGGAATAATGACAGAAAGCCATGTGCTCTGGAAATACACAAACCGGCCTGCGTGTGGTGGCGGGTGACCCCAGGAACTGGATGCTGAGGATGACCCCGAGGAAGGGCCTGCTGGGGCGCAGCAGCCGGGGAGACCTCGCTGCGCTGGCTCGGCAGGCTGGCTTTGTGCTGACGTGCGGTGCGTGTCTTTACACTCCTGAGTGAGTTATGTTCAATCAGGTGTTTCCCACCTGTGTCTCTGCCAAGAAGCCACAGAACACCCTGTACACAAAAGGACTGTTTGCACAAAGAAAAAACATTCCTTCAGGGGGTTCTTTAGAAACGCTTGATACTCAACTAGCTATAACTTCACGGGAAAGCCTGGTGTTAAAGACAAGCTGGCACGGTCGAAGACCTTAAATCTGAGCTTGCCGTGCACCTGTGCTTCGGTGAAGACAGGCCACCTCCCGTCCTACAGTCCCATATCCAGCCTGCGCCCAGTCTCCTGCAGCATCTCCGCCTTTGCTCTGGTTTTCATATGCGTTGAGGCCAGCTCAGCCCTGGCTAGAGTCTGCTTCCCCAGGCCAGAGAGCAGTGGCTCAGCCCTTACACCAGCCTGCCCAGGAGGCCCATTAGGAGCCAGGCAGAAAGGAAGCACCTGGCCGGATGGAGCTGAGCTAGATGCAGAGGGAGAGGCGACGGCTGCTGAGCAGGGCAGACATACACCTGACCCACGCAGACAGATGTCCACCAAAAGAAGTTCCAAAACCATGCTTGGGGGGGTGGTCCACATGGAAAAGCATCTGAGTGGGAGATACACCCACCTACCACAGGCAGTAGGGCATGCCCACATGGTGTGCTAAACTGAAAAACTGTGGTAAGCACTCATGGTCTGCACCCAACTTGGGCAGGCCCTTGGAGCAGGTCAGGAAGGTATGCCCTGCATGACGTCAACAGCCTGTGCCACAGCATCCAGGACCTCGGACCCGCAGAACCAGAAGTGTTCACTGCCTGGCCCTCCACTGGAACAGGGTGCCGACGTGGGGACTCTTGCTGCCGCCACAAAGCCAGGACATGTTCGGAGGTGCCAGAAGCAGCACGGCAGGTCAAGGGGCCTCCCACACAAGCCTGGGACACACGAGGCATCAAGGTGACAGCCACAGCCGTCAGTTCCAACAGGCGAGACTCTAATAATCCAAGAATTCTCATTGGCACTCAGATGAGAAAAGTTACCAAAAAGCATACCAGGAAGGTATTGTAATAAAGTCAAAGCGTGCCTGGACACTGCTAGGGTCTGAATGTGTGGGGCTCCCAAACCCATAGGTTGAAACTTGACCCCCCAGGTAATTGTATTAAGAGGTGGGGACTTTGGGAGATGCTTAGGTCATGAGGGCGGAGCCCTCATGAGTGGAATTAGTGCTCTTCTAAAATAGATCCCAGAGCGATTCCTTCTTCCTCCCACCATCTGAGGACACGGAGAGAAGACAGCCATCACTGAATAGGAAGCAGGCCCTCACCCAACACCGAATCAGCCTTGAACCTGGACTTCCAGCCTCCAGAACGACGAGAAGTGAATTTCTGTAGTTTATAAGCCACCCGTCTGGTACAGCAACCTGAACAAACTTAAGACAAGGTGCTCACATTTTTATTGTTTATTTTTTAATTTTATTTTTTACAGAGGTAACATTGGTTTATAACATACGGGTTTCAGGTGTACAACATCATAGTCAACATCTGTACGTGCTACATCATGCCCACCACCGAAGTCTACTTTCCATCTGTCACCATGCATACATTTGAGCCCCGTTACCCATTTCACCCTCCCTGTTGTTTTGTAAAGGTGCGGAATGGTAAGTAATCGAGTCATTTGCTCTCATCCCGTTGCAGTTATCTATTGCTGCATTAATAACCAGCCCAAACTAGTGTCTGTGCGTGTGGAGCCCATTGGTCAGGGAAATCTGGAGGGGCTTGCTGGACTGTGGGGCCCCAGGAGGGCTGGGCACAGGGAATACCATCAATGCAAGCTCCTCTGTGTGGCTTCTCAGCATTGCAATCTTGGGGGAGTTGGGCTTCTTATGTGGGGTCCAAGAGCTCATCCTTTGAGCCAGGTGATGGAGGAAAGCCAAGGTGTTTGCAGCCTTTACAAGTGAGGCTCATCCTGTGTCTCTTTGTGTCGCAAGAAAGCGAATACAGACAACTGAGGCTCCAGAGCTGGGGGGAAGGAGCCAGGGGCAGGGACCGTGCACCTGGTCCTGACATGAGCAGGTGGGACGATCCAGCCACACACATAGCATCCCTCAGTCAGCCCTGCTGGGTGTGACCAAATGCTCAGGAGGAAGGTTCCTCATCCCAACACGTGAGGGTCATATCTCCAAATAACAGGACAGTGAGTGGGTCAGGACTTTGCACG
Organism: Micronycteris hirsuta; assembly: GCA_004026765.1. Taxonomy (NCBI): domain Eukaryota; kingdom Metazoa; phylum Chordata; class Mammalia; order Chiroptera; family Phyllostomidae; genus Micronycteris; species Micronycteris hirsuta. The sequence continues at coordinate 203,284 of PVJI01000298.1, read as the reverse complement.
CACATGAAACCTAGAGAAGCCCTCGACTCGGAGATAAGCCAAGGGTCAGAACCAAACACAAATATGAAAGGGCTACTGCTCTGAGCTCCTTAACCTACAGAGTTTGTTATAAGGAGAGGCTCGGTCTGAGGCCGGGATAGGGCCAGCCTCACTCAGTGGCGGCACCAGGCCCTGGAGGTGCCTGACCCAGAGCTGCATTTCCGATGGCCTGGTTGGCAGGTCGAGCCCTGTGGGTGCTGAGAACACACCCAACAAAGAATGAGAAACCATCTACAGGGAACCTAAAAACAATGCTTTTAAAACCAGCTTTAGTGATTCTCGTATTGTGTGTATGTGTCTTTCCTGGAATGTTACGGCACTTTTAGAACTGATATGTTAGGTTTGTCCACTTTGTTAAATATTTATTAGTATTTTTAGTAAATTTGCAACTAATGTTTAAACATTGGGGAAATTTTACTTTGCTATAGCCATTAGATTTTGATTTACCAACTGAGTTGGACTATATAGGGAATCATTTATTACGCAACATGCAATTTATTAACCTTGAGAATTCATTGAATAACTCACAATTTTTTATATTGAAATTTCAACCATAGACCAGATGAAGGGCAAAACAGCTATCCTTTGCAGGCAGCACCCAGCTTCAACATTAAACACCCCAGGCCCGAAGTGTCAAAAAAGTGGGCACTGGTACCTTCATCGCGGGAGCGAGCGTCCTGGGTTCGGAGGTGTGTGCTGTTGGACACCCAGAGCTCGCTCTACACCCCTACAACATGGGCATGACAACTCCAGATGAGAGCAGACAAAACACTCTACAGAATGGGTCCCTTTTACCTCGTAGACTAGAGCCTGAATGCACGGATGGGCGGGGGGACTAGACTCAGCTGAAGGCCACGGCACACACCTTTCCTACCCATGACCCGTGAAACTTGACCTCGCTCTTACCTACTTGGAGAAGTGAGAAGCAAAAACATGCTGCTCTGCTCATTGAGAAAAACAAATCCTTAAACTATTCATAGGACACCATTCGACTTCACTAAAGAAGCCTAGAAGGAGAAGAAGGGAAAGAACAGACACACCAGAATGGGGTCAAAACAGAAGAAAAGGAGGAGGCAAGAAAGGGCCTGGCAGGTTCTTAATATGTGAGAGCAGAGCTTAACATTCAGTAACATTCACTCTTTGGTACTTGGTTGTGTGAATGGTGGCAACTTTCTACTACCCAGGAACGCCACCCTGCCCTTCGTAGTGCCCCCCCCCCCCCACAGCCCGGCACACGTGCCTGCTCCTTCTCTGCAACCTTATTTCTTCCAGGCACAGCCTGCCTGCCTGCTCGCTCATAGATGGACTCACCCAGGGCACCGCCTCCTGAGCCTGGCCGGTCCGCTCACCTGACACGGTTGCCAGGCACCCAAGTTGTGTTCCTTCCTCTTCACTGCTGGGTCCTGCCCTGCAGGTGGAGGAACCACCGTGCTCACCTGCCCACCTGCTGGGCACACCTGGCCTGTGTCCTGGTTCTGGCCACACCGGCTGCTATTGACGTTCGATTGCAAGTCTCTGTTCCATTCCTTGTGGGCAGATGTGCTCCCTTGAAGCTTTGCCTAGCCAACCCAATCACCCGCAATTCTACATCTTGGGCCCAGTGGCTGCCCCTGAGAAATGACTCCTTTCTCCCAGAGTCACCCTCAAACATGGGAGACCCTGTTCCTGAGCAGGGTGGGCAGGTTGGACTCTTCCTAAACAAGGCCCTGCTGGCCCTGGCTGCCATCACCACCTACGCTGTGATGAGGTCACAAAAGAAACCCCAGGGAAGATTCGAGAAAATGCCTTCTGGGATAAAAGTTGTGTTTGGAGATGGGGGGAAAAATCAAGATAGGACATGAGGCTAGGGTGACACAGGAGCGAAGAGGAGATATGGAGGATGCAGTGTGTGCATCCAGCCTTGGGGGCAGGGCCAAGTTGGGGTGAAGCTCAGGGACTGAGGCCTGAGGAGCCAGGTCCTGATCTGCAAATTTACCCCCGGGATGAGAGGCCAGCACCCAGGGGTGCTCCGCGCCCCCGCGCCCCCGCCCCTCCCCCAGCTCAGCAGACCCACATACATACGTGATGAAGGAATAAACAAATTCCCCAAGTCTGGGACCCGTCAACTCTAAGGTGCTTGAGTCCCCAAGGAAAAGGCCTTCGATTACACCGGGAGCTCCTTTGATAGAGACGTGTCCTGACTTCAGAGATGCTGAGGTGTGAGGAACTCTAGCCATCTTAGCGTCGCTGACACAGCTGACACACCCTCACGTGTCCCTGATGGATGTCTCCGTGGCAGGAGCAGCCCTAGTGAGCCCGGGGGGGCGGGGGGTGGAGGGGGAAGCGGGTGGCAGCCGCTGGAAGGAGAGGATTAAGTGCTTACTCTGTGCAATTGAAAACTGATAGATAAAGGATGTCTACAATGCCATTCCTCTTTATAATTAAGAAGATAATTTAATTACTGCTATTAAGGCCTAAGCTTCTCCCCCACGTGAGCTGCTTTTAACAAAACACCTCTGGTTCTGCTGTCTCCCACACACAGACCTGGCAGCAGTTGAACAGACGCCGAGACTCCAGAACTTCATCTCGTGAGCCATCTGGTTTGAAGTAGTGCGACAAGCAGGAAAGGGAATCGAATCAAAGGCACGGCTGTGTATTTTTTTAAATACAGAAAATGTGTGAGGTAGACCAGGAAACTACCCAACCCTCCCCTCTCAGGGCTGGGTGCCACCACTGGGCCGCAGGGCCACATCCCCCTCCTACTCCCTGGCTGGACACAGAGGTGGCTTTGAGGGGTGAGGGCAGCCGGGAGGAGGTATATAGCGTCAGGATGGGCAGACACATCAGATGCACAGGCAGGGGTCAGCACCACAGCATTAAGGGGAAACTGAGGCACAGGCCCACAGAACCAGTGAGCATGGTCTCCCTCGCACCCAGCCCCAGGTTGGGTTGTGCTCCTGCCATCCCTGGAATCATCCCTTTGGTCCTAGAAGAAGCTCTTCACCCCCACCTTCCCTCCGTCTGCCTGCACACGGCTCTGCCCTCGGCAGCTGTGGCCCCGGGAATTCTCCGGTGCGCGGGCGCTTTGATCTGCAGCACACCTGGAGATCAGTGCCTTGCGTTCACCCAGCCACAGTCAAATGGGTCCCACACACTCTGTGGACTTCCCCAGCTAGAGGAGAGGGGGGCTGCAGCTCCCTGGGGTGGAGACTGGAGCCCTACAACACAAGGACCCCCCTCCCTCTGCAACGCCGGGCTTTAGGCTCCCCTCATTTTGTGGCCAAATTTCATTGCACAGCCTCTGCACCCCAAATGTTTCCGAGGGGGGACTGTAACCAGCCCCTCCAAGCTGTTTGCTGAGAGACCTGTGCCCACATCTGCAGCACCATACAGCTCCCCAGCACACCGGTTTCTGGTTCTTTCTCTTTGTCTTTATAAAGGCACACAGCATCACCAGCTTTACTTAAGTGCCAATACAAGGGAAGGTCCTAGCCTGGAGCGCCTTCAAACCACCCATGAGACAGGACAACACCCTGTGTTCCGTGGGGCCATTATCGGAGCTCCCCTATCGTGGCTTTTCTGAGACTTAGATGAGAGGAGGCAGCAACCGTGGGGCTTCAGGGCGCCTGGCACTTGGTGAGTCCTCCCAAACACCAGCTGTTGGTGTTGGGACATGCTGAGCAGCAGGGCAGAGTTTCCCAAGCCTTCCCGGGAGCTGGAATGTTACAGACAGAGGCTCCACAGCTGAGGACAGCGGTCGCAGTGGCTCCTGACTGGTCTTCCTCCTCTGAAAACGGAGTTAGGCTGTGTGGGGACATCCCACCACACTGTAGAGTCCTTAAACCCCTCACACGGGACCCAGAAGGGTAAAGTGGGGGAGTGGACAGACTCACCCCTCCTCCACTTAGGAGTTTACCTATTTTACACATTAGGTGTCTATTTTTTTTAAAGTTTTATTTATTTATTTATTTTTAGAGAGAGGGGAAGGGGGGGCGAAAGAGAGGGAGAGAAACATCGATGCAAGAGAAACATCAATAGGTTGCCCCCTGCATGCCCCCTGCACACCCCCAACCTGGGACTGGCCCACAAGCCAGGCATGTGCCCTGACCAAGAATGGGACCTGCGACCCTTCAGTTTGCAGGACAATGCCCAGCCCACTGAGCACACCAGTCAGGGTGGGTGTCGACGGTTTTTTGAAGGACACTGAGGGTTAAAGAGTCTGGGATCTTTGGAACAGAAGGTCTCTGAGGTCCTCACTAGCCCAAACTCTTGTCCTCCCCCATCCTGGCAGCTGGACACCTGGAGACAGGTGAGGGGCCTCTGGGCCAACTGGGGGACCCAGAGGAAGGTGCTGTGGGGCCTCCAACAGCTGAGGGGTGAGCCCAGGAACAGGCAAACTGGACAGGCCCCCAAGCCCTGCACAGCACAGCGGCTCATAGAAAGAGCAGGCAAGTGAGGGAAACGGAAGTGAGAAGAAGACGGTCACTGAAAGGAAGCCACTGGGACAGATGCTTCACAAGGAAGTCAAGGACTGTCCAGGGGCAGATGCCCACTGTCAGGTCAGCCCCACGCGGCAGTGACCAGAGCCTGCAGCTGGGAGTGCTCACCAACTGCTTGTTTCAGGAATGAATGACTAAGAGACGGCCTTAGTGCCTTTCCAAAATTTGGAGCCCCCAGTAGAAGCCAGGTAACCCAAACCAGCCTTTCCTTTAGCACCCCACCCCAGGATTCAAGGCAGGTCACAGCGCAGTAACCTCACCAGGTGAGGTACAGCCTGCACACAGCAGGGCTGCCAGGAGAGCCAGCCCTGCGCTCAGCACCAAACAGTGAAGCGCCCATCCTAAAACAACCAAGTGCCCCTCACCAGAGACTGGACACTGGTCAGCCTTGAGGACTATCGAGTGAGCGGCAGCCAGCCCGGGCACTCCGCTGCACGATCCCATTTATGAGAAATCCTTAGCTGGGCAAACTCATCTATCAAGCAGAGGGGAGAAAACCATGGCTTTGGGGACTGTTCTCCAATGCAGGGCAAGCCCTCATATGTAGTGTTTAGTACTCGGAATGCAGCCAGCGAGGAACTCAATGTTTAATTTTATCCTATTTCCATTCATTAAAATGTGAGTGGCCCCCTCTGGCTAGTGGCCACCGTGTTGGACAGCAGTGTGACTCTCCATCTCGAGTGGGGTACGAATGCGGGATGGGTCACGCGCACAAGGATGGCAAGCTGTGCACCCAAGGTCCAGGTGCTGGCTGCATCCTGTCCTCTGCAGACACCAGACACCATCACTAGTCCAGAGCGGTGCTTCTCCTCACTTTAGCTTTGAACAAAAGCAAAACGGAGATCTCTTCAACTGCAGTTCTCGTCCTGCCCCTTGCCCCCTGGCCCATGACCTGGGTGTCGAAACTGTGCAGAGAGGGAGAGGCCTGAGAATCACAGTGGAACCCGAAGAGGTGCCCGGCACCTGTAGGAGACACTGGTTCTGCAGGGCCAAACACGGCCCATCACTCTTTCAGGCCTCCCAGAACAAGGAAGGGTGTGGGTCCATTTGTGGTGCAAATTCAAAACAGGCTGATCCCAGTGGGACATCTGCAGTGAGGGGTGGACAGGTGTCCATAAGGGATGGGTGTCCAGAGCTTTCCTTAGGAAAGTGCATCCCTGAAGCTGTGTCCACGGAGCTTGCTGGCCACTTGAGTGGATGCTGCAAGAGTCTTCACGCCCTGACAATAAACACATTTGGGGGTTTGGGGGAGCCCTGGTTCCAGAGCTCACTCTTCAGCAGCCTTGGTCACCCACACCCTTCCTACACCCACCTCATGGGACCGCTTCCTGCCATCCAGTTTCTCAGCCACTTCACACCCCCAGGGCAAATACATCTGGGAAGAAAGCGTCCAGTCCAGTCCAGGACAGACATCAGGAAATGCCTGGCCATGCCCTTGGAGAGGTGGGATCAGGCTGCCATTGCCGTGTGCCTGTGATTGCCACAAACACTGGGACAGAACCTCAACCACTTGCATTTCCCGTTCATTTTGTGTCCAAGTTAGTAGCCTTGACGTTCACTGGCCGTTAGCTTTTCCTGCCAGGGCTCAGGAAGAGAGGGATCAAAGAGTTCCTCTGTCCCATCCCTGGTGTTGAGTTAATGGGGAGAGGTCCCTCGCCACCTGGCCTGGAAAAATGCTTCACAGACAGGTTTTAAGATGACTCATGACCACTGTCATTGTGCCCCCTGTCCAGGTCACTCCATGGGGACACTCACAGTGAACAGAGTCAATAAACAGGGGAAGCACAGGCGGGGGCGAGGGCCAGCCAGGGGAAACGCTAGAAAAGCAGAACTGCCTGTTTTTGTCTTTCCTTTATCAGAGTCGGGGCTTCTCCCTTTCCAGTCCCCAGTGGCAGTATTCTGTCGTGACAGTCATTCCCAGCTTCCGTGGAAAAGCACTCAGAACCGGCATTGGTCCTGAAAACAGGCCCCCGCGCGGGCCCAATCCTAGAAGGGAGACAACAGCCCGTTGAGGAATTTAAGTAAAAAGGCCGGATGCACACTTGGGGCTGGGCGGAGCCCTGGTACCCACAGCCTGGGGGAGGCTGGGGGGAAGCCGCTGGCACCAGTGGGAAAGGGGCGTGCGGGCAGGGCCGGGAAAAGCCGGGAGGGGGAGGTGAGGGCAAACCCGGACCGGAGCGCGCCGACGGGGTGGGGAGAGGCGTGGCCGGGAAGAGGCTCTGGAAAGGGGCACGGAGGGCACTGCAAGGACCCCCGCTCCGCCAAGGCCCGACCTGCAGCCTGCAGGTACTAGGGCTGGGCAGACCCTTAAGTCCCCGAGACCCCCCCCCCCGTGATCTAACTAATCGCAAATAAATAGACACGCAGGCAGCTTCCAAAAGAGGCGAAACTTTATCAAGTCGCCGACGGCACTCTATCTACAGTATCTACAAATATCTACACGTATCTACACCGCTGTAGACAGGACTCTCGGGTCTACACTGCAACTGCTGGCCGGGCCAGGGGCCGACGCGGTCTCGCGGAGAACAATAAATATCACTTCCTTCCGCGCTGACCGGGCGCTTTGGCACTGGCGGCGCGGCCCGTGGCCCTGCGGCTGGGGGACGGAAAGGCCGCGGTGGCGCCCGAGCTGTGCAATCAAGTCCTTCGACAGCGCTTGGGCGAAGGGTGGAGGGCCCCACGGCTGCGAGGCCGGGAAGGGGGGACCCGCGGGGGCCCGGGGCTGCGGCGCGTTCCCTGACGGCCTCAGGGCTGCCGGGGCCCGCGGGCGGGGAGCCGCGTTATCTCGGGCAGTAGTCATAGGAGCCGGGCGGCGCGGCCCCTGCCGAGTACATGTTGGCGGCCGCGGCGGCCGCGGCGGCGGCAGCGGCGGCGGCGGCGGCCGGGCTCACGGGGTGGTGGTGCGTGTGTGCGTGCGCGTGGTAGCCGTGGCCGCGCAGGCCGGGCAGCGGGTAGGGCGCCGGCCGGCTCTTGGCCCCGAGGTAGTGGTCATAGGCGGCGGCTGGGTACTTGTAGGGGTGGTGATGCAGCGGCTCCGACGCGCCGGGCGCCTCCAGGCGCAACTCGGGGTGCGGGGGGCTGGGCCGGCCTCCGGGCCCGCCGGGCAGCGACACGAGGCCGCCGGCGCCGCCAGCCCCGGGCAACGCGGGGCTCAGAACGCGCGCCAGCAGCGGCGGCGGCGGAGCCGAGTCCCCGAGCACTGCCGGCCCGCCTGCATCGCGCTCGAATTCTCGCCGGGCTTCGGCCGCGTCTGCGAGAAGGGCCGCGGGTCAGCGCACGGGCCGAACTGCAGAAGGGACCCGCGAGAGTGCCGCCGGCAGAACGAAGTGCTAGGCTGCTTCCCGCCCCTTCTCCCCGGACCGGCAGAGACCCTGGCCCTCCCCAGGAGCCCGCGCCCCTCCGCGGGCGGCAGGGCGGGCGGCAGGGCGAGGCTCAGCCGTCGGGCCGGGCGGGCGAGTGCGCGCTTGCCCGCCGCCACGGCCGTTGTGCAAGCGGCGGGAAGGCCGCGAGCGCCCCTGAGGCGCAGGCAAGGCCAGGCGCAGCCACCTCCCAGGGGCGGAGCGCGCGCAGGGCCGCAGCCCGGATTCCACGACCCCGGCCCTACCTTTCTCCGCGCCATTGGGCTGCGTGGGAGAGGCCACCGGGTTCCGCGAGCGCGCAAAGGCAGTCATGAGCGGCAACGCGCCGGGCCGGTGGTTACGGGGCCTGTGAGAGGGAGGCGGGCGGTGGGTCAGGAAACGCACTCTGCGGGCTCCCGGCGCTCGTGGTCTCCTCGGAGGACACTCACCAGTCTTCTGGGTCGCAGTCTCGGAAGCCTTTGGCGAAAGGGTTGCTGGCGATCTTGAGCTGTGTGATCTGCGGGGAAGAGGGCACTGAGCTAGCGGCTCGATCCCCTGCGCTGGGAGCCATCGGACCTCCGCGGAGAGTTGGGGAGCGTTACGAGGGGCTCCTCCAGGAAGGGCGCTCGGTTCTTGTCTCTGCTGACAAGAACCGGCCGGCAGCTGCCCCTCCCCCACGGAGATTGTGCCTTTCTCCCGCGGGGGTCTGCCGGGAGTCTCCTTTCTCGGGAAGGCACCCCTTTGGGAACCCCAAGTAGTTGGGGTAGAGACCCCGAGCCCCCTGGCTGGGATGGGAATGCGGTCACCTCCACCCCCACCCCGCAGTGGAGAAGAGAGAAGGAGCGCGCCCTAGGAATCTGGGTAAATCTCAGATCTGGCCCCTGACGGGGAGTTTCCGGAATGGTTTGGAAAACAAACTTTCAGGCCACATTGACAGTTGCTGCTTGAGAGGTCAACCTGACAGGAGGCTGGGACGTCCTGCGGCAGAGGGGAGGGGGCTGATGAGGCCCTCGGGGGTGGGGCTGCACGGGGTGGTTCCACTGGGGCCCACAACTTGCAGGTCCAGACCTTCTGCTCCCCAGGCAGGGATTGACAATTGCACCCCATCCCAGAAGTGCTGAAGGTGCCGGTCCTCAGGGCCTCACCCTGTGGTTCTGGTAGGCAGTGACAGCAGTGAAGCGCGTCTCTTCGAACACGAAGGTTTTGAAGTTCTCCTCGGCATACTTCTCACTATCTTTGCGGGGGTCCACGTAGACCACGTGGAAGCGGGGCTGGTATCTGTGCATGGAGTTGAGAATAATCTAGAAGACAAGATGGCGAGGCAGGAGCTAGGAAATTGGCCAAGGCCTGGATAGGCAGTGAACATCCTGGAGAACTTGGGCAAAACTCTGAACTCCTGAAAGGAGGCCTGGCCATGGGCCGCAAGCGGAAGGTGTGGCCGACGGGGGCCACCGGGAAAGACACTCCTGAGTGGCAAAATTCTGGAGCATAGTTCTTTTCCTTGCATCCTCAAGAACTACTGCAACCCACACTGCCGGCCTGGATTCCGTAAAAGCCTCCCGCACCTACCCCCACACTCACCCCCGTCCTTTCCAGTTAAAAATCTCCAGCAAAAGATCGGGAATGGGGTGAGGGAAGCACGGTGGCCACTCCCCCAAGCCTGAGGTCCACCAGGCTCTGTAAGCCCCCGAACAGAGGGCTGCTTTCTGCAGCCTGTCCCTCATCCACACCCCAAGCTGCCCAAGCTCTGCCTCTGGTTCCGGTCAGCAGGGACTCCAGAGGACATGCAGGGGGGACAGCGTGGTAGCCTGGGGAAGGGGGTCGCTCACGTGGCCATTGTCGTCCAGCAGGTTGTTGGTCAGCTTGAGCTTGTCAAAGGACACAATTTGCTTCATCCACTGTGCACCCTTGGCAGGCGAGTCAGGGTGGTAGTGCACTCGGCCTGGAGTGGCAGGGTCTGCCTTCCCGGCCACCAGCCAGGAGGAGCTGTGGAAGGCGTACCTGGGACGGCACCGGAGCACAGGTCACGTCATGTGGGGACGAACCGAGAGGGCCTTGCCAAGTGAGCCCCGAGAAAGTGCCTCAGATGAGTTTCCCTATCGGTGAAATTGAGGCTTCGGCTGCCACTCGGGCTGGGAGCTTTTCCGAGGGGGTTGTAGGGAAAACAGAAAACTCCCTCCTGTCCCAATACACAAGACAGCAGGAAGCCAGGCACCGACCGAGGAGGGAGGCGGGAGGCAGGAGGAGGGAGGCTGAGCGCCTGGTGCCACATTTCGCTGCACGCGGGTCTGCCTGTTCTGGGCTTCCTGGCGCTGGCCTCCAGTGTCGCTGCTCAGAGGGAGCCCGGATTTGGCCCTGCAAGGGGCCTGGGGTGCAGGGCAAACTATGTTCTTTATTAATCGCTGTTAATTGTCCAGACAGCTAAGACCTGCCCTGCATAATCTCTCCCAGTCACCCCATCTTTCCTTCCCTGCTCCAGGGGGAGCCCAGCATTCCCTGGGGATGAGGAAAGGGGACAGGGTGCCCACGCTCACCTCGTGGGAGGAGACGGGAAGAAAGGAGGCTGTGTGCTGGGGCCTGCCCCGCTTCTGGCCAAGCCGGCTCGGGGTATGGAAGCTGCCTTGGGTTTACAGCTAGTGGGGAGGTAACCAGCCTGTGAACCCTCCTAATGGGAGTTCTGGAGATCCTCTGGGGTAGGGTGTTTGAGTCTAGGGTCTGACCAGGTGGGGAGGGAACAGGACACACAGGTTGGTGGGGAAGCTGGCACAGATGCCAGGGACCATCCAGTTACCAGTGTTGTGGGCTGCACCCAAGGCATCACGGGCAGGTACCCGTGGCTTCCCAAGGCGCCCTCCCAGGTCCTGCTGGGCGCTCACCGGTAGCGCTTGTCATCCACAGGCACGAAGTCCATGAGGAGCATATAGTCGGCCATGGGGTCCATGCCAAAAAGCTTCACTTGGAAAGTGGGGAACATACGCCTGGGGACAGCAGGGAGGCAGGTTACCTTAGGTTGAGAGGGGAAGGGCTGCCCCACCTTGACCAGCCAGGGGAAGGACAGGCTCCCTGCCGACTGCTGCATTTGGTCTGTGGGCCTGGTCCCTCCATTTCATCTCTTCTCACTCAGCTGCTCTAACCCGACTAAGCTCCTGCCCAGCCGGGGCAAGAGGAGCGGCAGGGCAGCCCTCTGCCCTCTTTCTATAAGCACAAAAATGGCCAATGCCTCTGTCACCCTTGCCTGCGTGGACCCAGCCTGGCAATTGCTGAGCTAGCCTCAGCTGGCAACACCCCAGCGTCAGGACCCAGTCCCAGCGGTTCTCAGCACTCTGCAAAGCCACCCCAGCCCCATCTACACTCCCGGATCAAACAAAGTGAAACCGGGGTAGTCTGTATGATTCCGAGGAGTCCTGGTTGCCCTTTTGACGGGGTCTCGGCTACTCCCCAATCCCTCAGTGAGGCCAAGGCCTTGGAGCCTACAGCCCTGACTGTGCCCGACTCTCAGGCCCTGCCTCCCGCCCGGTGCTGGAGTCTCCCTACCTTCCTCGGAAACACATGCAAGTTCTCATTCCCCTCTTCCCACCGTAACCCCAAGACAGAGCTGCTCAGGGTGGACTTGGCTTGTGCGGTCATAGCGTCTACCTCTCCTTCCCCTGGACTCCAACTTGACCAATTCGAGCTCCTGAAAGGGCATTATACCACTCCAAGATGGGCCACTGGCCGAGGGCCGGCCCAGTCCCTATGGGCAGCGGTGCCAGCCGCTGTGCCCTGGAACACAGCACTAGGCCTGGCCCCCTAGCCCTTCCTACAGCTTCCCCTCACTCCCTACGGGGCAGTGGGCAGAAATAGATGCCACAGAACTGGCCCTCCTGCACAGGCCTACCACCACCATCACCCCACTCCCTGCCTCTGCAGGCCGGAGGGTGCTGCAGAGGGCTGGCTCCTGGGGTGAAGCCCGGCTGGTGCCAAGGCTCTTACTGGGCTAGCCTGGACCAGAGGCCAGGGCACAGTCCTGGGGGGGGGGGGGGCTTTTGCCCAGGACAGCGAGGAGGGCCTGGAGGGGACCGTCGGAGCTGGAGCTGAGCTTCCAGCCGCCCAGGCTTCCCAGGAAGGACGGCCTCAGCAAGGAAACAGAAACCACGAGAAGGCTCTGCAAACAGGCCCTGTGCTCCTTCTGGCCAGGCGGACACGGAGCTGGTGTCTCTCTGTGTACATTAGACACAGCCCGACACCCGCCTTTGTCTGTTGGTCAAATCGGTTGCATCGAAAAACTTGTTCCCCTTCTTCTCTCTGGGCCCTTACAACAAATACAGGCCATCGGAAGGTGGCGGGCCCCAGCGGCGAACCAGGCCCCACAATCACCCAGAATTTAGGCCTGAGAAAACTGCGTGGCAACCTCCACGGAGCAGAACACTCTGTTTCAGAGTCTTGATTCTCCTCTAAAGTCTTCCAATTGTCCAGCTGCCCCCTCTTTAGCGGGGATAGACTGAACTAGGGAACCAAAGACCGGGTTTCCTTTGAGGTGGGATCCACTGCGAGCTGGCTGAGGCCCCTCGGAGGCAGCTGCCTTCCCCTCAAGCCCGGTGTGCCCCAGGCCGAGCAGGTCCGTGTCTGGCGGCACCCTGTCTAGGGGCTGCTGGTCAAGCGGCAGATCCGCGGTGTTTCTCTCCGCCGCCTTCCTGGCTTCCCGCGCCGTCCCCCTTGGCTCGGCGCACCAGGCGGTTGTCGCTGGAGCCGGGACCGCGGAGAGTGAAGGAGCTGGCCCCGCCGAGAGGGACCCACAGGTGGCCAGGCCGCGCCCCCCACCCCGCTTCTCGGTCCCACTCGCGTGAATCGAGCCAAAGCCCGCTGCCCGAGATCGGCGCCACGTGGGTAAGGTCGCGGCAGGGAGAGGGGCGCCCTGACCTGCCAGCCTTGGTGACGATCATCTCGGTGCCCAGCTGGTTGAATTCGTCCCACAGAGCCTTCATCTCCAGCTGCACGCTCACGCTGGCCACCTTCGCATTCTTCTTCACCGGCGCCTTGGCGGCGGCCGCGCAACTGGCCCCGGGGCCCTCGGGTTCGGCAGCTGCGCTGGTGGCGGCCCCGGCGGCCGGTGCGAACGGGTAGGCGTGCGGCGGCGGCGGCGGCGGGCCCGGGGCGCCCGGGGCGGCGGCGGCGCACGGGTCGTAGCGCGGCGGCGGCTCGCGCGGGCCGTATGGGTCCGCGCCTGGCGACGCGGCGCCCGGGAAGCCCCCGGCGGCCCCCAGGCTGCTCAGGCTGCTGGCCGTGAAGGCTGCAACGTCGCAGAAGTGCGAGAGCTGCGTGAGCCACGGACTGGACACGGCGGAGATCATGACCCGCGGGCCGCCGCCGCCGCCCCGCCGCCGAGGTGAGCGCTGCCCCGCGCCCCGGGCCGAGTGGCGGGCGCCGCGCTGCGCCCCGGGCCGCGCCGCCCCACACCGCGGGCCGGCCCCGAGGAGGCGCCCCGCCCCGCCCCGCCCCGCGCCCCCCCGCCCCCGCCGAGACAATGCCTCCTTCCCCTCCCCTTCCCGCGCCCCTCCTCCGCCCCTTCCCCCTCCCCGGCCCCCAGCCCGCCCGCCGCGGCTGCTCGGCCCGGGCCCCCCGACCGCCCGGACCGGCTCCCCAGAGCGCCGGGCCGTCCGCCGCCCCTCGCTTTGCCGCCCTCCCGTGTTGCACTTCTCCCTTCTCTCTCCAAGCTCTCTTTCCAGTTTATATTTTTTTTACCTTTGTCTTCATCGTTTAAGTTTGCCCTCCTGCTCGTCTTTCCTTCTCCCACTATCTCTTTCGTTTCTCTTTATTTCTGTTTGTTTTTCTGCCTCTTCCTCTTTTTCCTGTTATGCCCCGCTCTTTTCTTCCACTTTATTTTTCATCGCTTTTTTCCAGACTGCCTTTCCCCTCTCGTTTCTGTGTGTCTTTCTTTGTTATTCATTTCCCCCTCTTTTTAAAAAAAAAAAAAAATAAGAACTGAAGTTTTTCTTTCTTTTTTAATGACTTTCTTAAATTCTCCTTTACTTTTTTGTTCTTGCTTTCTTTATTGCTTTTTCTTCGTCCTCCTTTTCGTACCCTCCTTTCAGGATTTCTGTGTTTTCTCCCCTTTTCTCAATTTCTCTCTCTCCCTGGTGCTCTCTGACCTTCGCACTCTCCTCTTGCAGTTTTCATCCACCTCTCCAAGCTCAAGGCTCTGCCGCCTTCCCCTGGTCCTCCACTAGCTCTTTTCTGGGCCTGTGTCTAGCTGCCTGCACGTCTCTGCAGCTGGGTCCCCAGGCTAGAGGGTGCACGGGCTTTGAGCAGGATGCCTGCCCTTCCTCTGCCCCAGAATTGAAGCTGAAAGCCTGGAGCCTCCCCTGCCAGAGCTCGCTTCCCACCCACTGCGTGCCCCGGCCCTGCCAACCGTCTTCGCTGGGGTCCCACAGCAGCAGCGGCAGGGGATCTGGAGGGCGGGTGGGTGTAGACGCAGTGGGAAGGCTCACCTTCCATGTCCCTGGTGACGGTGCTGAAGTGCATCCCGGCCGGGGATTCCAGCAGCCGGTGAAGCTTCGCCCGGTCGGAGGACCTGGGGCCCAGGCGAGCAGTATGCTCTGCGGCCTCTGCTGCAACCAGAGAGGCGATGCTGAACGCGCTGGCCCGGGGAGACAGTGGGCTCCGCGCGTCCATAGGCACCCGGCGGCCTGGCCGGCGCCGCCTCCGACTGCGTGCACCCAGCCGCACCGAGGCCGGCCCAGCCCACGGGAACCGGGGGCGGGAGCCTGCGGTGCCACTCACAGCCGTTAGCCCAGACCCAGGGGATTATGGCGTCACGGCCCCCCACTCCGGGCCAGTGGCAGCCAAAGGGCCCAGACGGGTGGGGCGCTCAGGGAGCACAGCGCCCTTCGACTTTGCAGGCTCCTGGCCCCTCGCCTCTGCTCCCAGGGACCTCCATGACCAGTGCCCCTTGAACATCCCACTGCTCCAGCCGAGGTCAGGGTTCCCTGTCAGCTTCTACAGCCCCAGAGGGAAAGTGGTTATGCCGGGAGCACTCATCCCCATCCCCAGCCCCAGGCAGCGGGGCACCGGCCCTGCCCCTGCCCTCAGTCCCTCTTGCCTCCTCCTCCCTGGCTACCCCTGCACCTGGGTGAGGAACAGGCAGTTCGGGCTCCAGCACGACCACAAGCAGACAACCCCAGGGCCGGGGCTTCGTCCTGTCCTCAGCGCAGCAGGACAGAACCCAGCCCAGCAAATGCCCCTGGCCCCCTTCGGTTGGCTCACTGTGGTGGCTGGGGACCCCAAGCAGAGGGACACCGCCCAGGCTGCGCAGCCCGGGAGTCCAAGCGTCACGCGCACCCGCGTACTGCCCGCCTCTGGCCTGGACGCTTATACATCCGGAGGGTGGGCAGTGCCCGTTCCTCTGACCTCCCCGCACACCGGCCAGGCGCAGGGAGGGCCAGGGGCGGGGCCTGGACTGGCCGAGGGAGCGGAGGACACGTCGGAGTCCAGGCCTCCCAGCCCGGTGGTGTGCTGCCCCTCGCTGCCACACACTCCCCAGTCAGCCCGCCTGCCTGGGGCAGTTAGGCCCCACAGAGTGAGGCAAGGCCTGCCTGAGGCCTCCAGGCCTCTAGGCCCAGCATCCGGGACAAAAAGGCCTGACTTGTGCCTTCACCCACCTACTGCCTCTGGGCCCTCCTCTGACCACATCAGGCTTCGTGGCTTCCCTGTCCAGTGTCTCCGCAGAGAGACATCAAGCCTCCCTGCCTCCCAGGAGCCTCTCTGGCCCTGCGCTGAGACTCTGGCAGTCAGGGCCTCCTTTCCAAGGCCTCTCTGCCTGCAACCACATCATCTGCCTGTGCTTGTCTGGATGGGGGTAGGGGACAGGCAGCCTCCTTCAGAGTTTTTCCAGTCCCAGGGCCTCAGACCCTGGGCTGCAGGCAGTACTGGCTGGGAGGTAGAGAAGAAATGGGGGACCTGGGATTAGAGTCCAGTCAGAGGCAACTGGCTCTGGGGCCTGAGGTCCAGGAAAAAATATGAGGCCAGAGAGCAGTGGGTGAGCATGTAGGTAGTGTTGCGTGACCGGGGTGGGTGTGTGTGACCTCATGCACAGTGAGCCCCTCCCTGCCCCCCCCCCCAGGCTTTGTGGACTGTGGAGGAAAAGGGAAGCTGCTGCTAGGGCATGTCTCCAGCCCTGAGTGGTCATTTAGGGCTATGACAGTGACAGTGACCTATAGGGCTTAGGGGCAGGTCCAAGGAGGAGTGTGATATGGGGACTAGCCAGGCTTCCCTGTCCCTTCTTGTTGAGCAGGGCCAGGACTCCAGGAGGACAGAAGGAAGAGCCCAGCTGGGAGGGGGCATCAGTGGAGGCAGGTCATGGTAGTGTTGCAGGAGGTGTGCCCAGTGCTGCCGGTCTGCACACAGAGGGGTGCTGGGCCGTGTCTCTGTGTCACCTGAGGTACCTTTTGTTGGTGGCTGCACCCACCGGCAGTCTATGTGGGGGCGGAGTGGGATGGGCTCCTGCGTGTGGTTGTGCATTATCTGAGATGCACCTTGCCCCAGCATGTGGGGAGCCAGTGGCTGTGTCCTTTAAACCTGGAGGAGCCTCCCTAGTGTATCCGGGAGAACACCTGAAGACAGTGGCCAGAGTCCCAGGATGATGCCGATATTGAGAAGGGAGAAGTGAAAGTGAAAAACCCTGGGGCTTCCTGGAGACTCCCGGCCAGCCTCCTGGGGCACCCTCCTGAGGTCCTGGACCCTCCACCGGCCAGGTGGTGGAGGGGAGAGGGGCGTCCTCCCAGTTCCTCATTAACCCCTCCCTGCCCAAGCTAGGAACTACGTGGCCGACTATTTCGTTAAAAGCTCCAGAGCAGAGAGAATTCTTCGTGGTCCACGACAGGGCGCTGGGAAGACGTGAGGGGCCCGACCCCGGCGGCTCCGTTTGCTGAGCAACTCGTTCCACCCGCTACCGATACTCACCCGCGCGACTGCAGAACCCCGGACCCCGCCGCTCCACGCGCGGGCCCTCCTGGAGCCCTGGATTTGGAGGACACCAAAGGGGCCCTAAGCGCAGGGCCGCCCGAGCCTCCAGCCTGCTGCAGAGCCACTGCCTTCACCGCCCACCAGTACTGCGCTCCTCCGACCCTCCCTCAGTCCCTCCTGGGACGCCGCACCGCCCTCCCGCTCCGCCACGCTCCACCGCCCGGCGACCCGCCCGAACTCCTAGCTGCTCGCGCCGCCCACCCTCCGTGCAGGCCACAGCCCAGAGGGAACGCGCGCGCGAGTGGTCCCGCGCCCCGCACACCCCGTCCCGCACGCGCGCGCGGTGCCGCTGCCTGCGGGAAGTCTTCATCCCTCACCTGGACCGGCCGCGGCTCCCTTCCGCTTCGCTCCCCCTGCCGGTCGTCTCTCCATTACCGCGACGTAGGAGGCCTGGCTGCGCGGGCCCGGAGGGTAGAGCGCGGCCGGGGGTCGCGAGCTGCGCGGGATCGGCCTCCTTAAAGCGTGATGTGCGGTAGCAGCCGGAGCTTCGCGGCGGATCCCTCCGCCTGGGACGCAGAGTGAAGACCAGACCCGCATTTCGACGCGCCAGCTGGCTGCAAGGTGGGTGCTATGAGACCATTTTACAGGCCCTAAAACCGAGGCTCGGCTTTGACTGGCAACCAGTAACTGTACAGGATGGGGACCCGAAGTCTGGCAGAGGGCAGGAGACGGCAGTGGCAGACGGGGGCTGGGGCCGCAGCCCCTCTTTGGCAGGGACAGGGCCGCAGCCTTTGGTTCTCCCTCTGGGCCCTGCGAGGGGTCCCACGTGGGTGCTGGGATTCGCCCCAGCACTCAATGCCCGGGAACCTTGCGTGCCTCGGCTCACTCACTACCACCTTCCCCCAGCATCTTCGGAGTTTCGCCTGAAGCAAACCCTATTTCAAGCCCCATTTCGGATGTTTTTTTCCCTAGCGCGCAGGAGGCGGCCCCTGGAGAATCTTGGCTCACTCGCTGCCTGCTCAGCTCCGCCTCCCCAGAGCGCAAGTGGCTCCCCAGGAGAGCCGTCAAGACGGGCACCCTCACACTCTTTTGGCGGGGACCCCTCTCCTCACTCTGTCCGTTGTAAAGGCACATCCACAGCTGCGTCCACCGCTCAGAATTCATTCTGGCCTCTTTGTTCCTGGCCTTGGAAGGACCTGTGCACCCTTGTGCATCTCTGGCAGGCACGAAGCCCACCGATCCTTGCACTCAAGTGTTCCTTGAGACGAGGTGCATACCACCAGCGCCCACAACGGGTGTCCGGGCACCTGGGGCAAAAGCACACGCAGATGGATCCGTGCAGGCAGCCCACGGGATGTGAGTTCGTGGCGTACTGGGGATCCCCTCCCCTAGAAATCAGAGAATGGAGCGGAGTAGAACTAGGTTGCGTCAACCAGGGCTCAGACAGAGCGGGGCTGGGCTTTACTTGACCCCATTAATTCGTTTCAGGATTGATTAGGCGGGGACTGTGTCCCGTGCCTGCCTAAACTCAGCCTCAGAGGTCTCACAGGGAGCCCCCGCACCAGGAGCAGCCTGCGCCCTGTCAGCAGCTCCTCCCCTGCCTACAGCTGTGGGCTTTGGGAGGATCAAGTCTCAGCAGGGCAGCGGCAGTGGTCAGGAGGGGAGCCACCTTCGCTGGAGACGGGAGAGGTGGCACGCCTGGCAGCTTTGTCCTCCTTCTCCTGCTCCATCCCCACTTCTCTGATTCAGGACGCCTCTTGCAAGACCCTGGCCCTTCAGGAGCACCCCGTCATTCCTCCATTCAACAATGGTGCTTTGCCCGGGACGCCGATTAATGCGGCTTTCTGAGTGACCCCCGTGGGTGTGGTGGGCGAGTGGGGGCCCTCAACGATCCCTATCCTCAGGACCACTGTGCTGTGACCTCCCTCCCCTCTCTCCCTAACTATGCGCACAGCGGTGAGAAGACCTGAGGAGGGTTCAGCGCCGAAGGGGAGAAGCAGGCGCGATCAGCGCCAGGTCTGCGGCAAAGCCAGAATCAGAGTCCAACCTTCCTCCCACGCCCAGCAAGCGCTCCAGTGGGCACTTGTGGAAGCACCAGCTTCGCTCTCACGGTGGGTTTCCAGACCCTCGGGGGGGCACTGGGCCAGGATTGGAGGCCTGCAGAGCTTTCAGGGCGGAGGCCACGGGGCAGGGGTGGAGGGTGGGGGTGGGGTCGAAGCAGCTTCCCTGTGCACACCCTCCCTCCCAGGTGCACAAGTCCTGGACCCTTGTGATGCTTCCCTGTCGCGGTGCAGAAGGAGGCAACCCTCTCCCCTGCTTGGGGAGAGCAGTGGCTCTGCTGACCCCTAACTGCCACACACACCCCCCCGCCCTTCTCTCTGGGTGCCCCCCTAATGAAGCAGTAGTCTGTGCCAGCTCACTTCCCGACCCCAGGCTTCCTCCTTGGTGTTGGACCCTTACACTAGCCTCTGTGGGGGAAGGAGTCTATGCCTGGCCTTGAGCTCTGTGGGGTGTAGGCGGACAGCAGGCAAAGCCCTGCCTGAGAGGCCTCGGTATATAGTGGGGTCCACATGAGGGGGACTCAGACTCTGAAGAGATGCTCAAGTGAGCCTGGGCAGACAAACCCAATGGAATTCCTGAAAAGACTGAGGACTTAGTTACAGCCTGGTGTGTGCATTCTGGTGGCTTGGAGAGGGTGGGGTGGGGGTGAGGGGAGCCATGGCCAGGGAGGGGTTGGACCTGAGACTTCCTGGACTCCAGTGCCACCTGCCTCCTGGTCCCAGAACTTTGGGGGACTGATGACTGCAGGATGAACAGAGGAAAACTGGGATGTTGAGTGAGGCAGACACCAAAGGGAGTGACAGGTGGGTGTAGAAGAGAAGGCAGGACCGAGACAACCCCCCCACCCAGACTCATGACTCCAGTCCCCCTCAGAGCTGGGAGGGGCTGGGCCACGGTTTGTACAGCAGTGCACAGCTGGATTAAAGCCTCCTGTCTGCACCCCCTCACTGCGGGTGCCATCTTCTGGGCCCAGTGTGCCCCCCTCCCTGTGGATGCTATCTTCTGGGCCCAGTGCCCATGAGAACAGAGGAGGGGAGGTGGTGAGAGGGATGACCAGGCAGGATGGGGATGTCAGCTAGACCTGGGTAATAGCACCCCCTGTCCCCTACTGG
This sequence comes from Micronycteris hirsuta, assembly GCA_004026765.1. NCBI lineage: Eukaryota > Metazoa > Chordata > Mammalia > Chiroptera > Phyllostomidae > Micronycteris > Micronycteris hirsuta. The sequence continues at coordinate 183,316 of PVJI01000298.1, read as the reverse complement.
GCACCAGGGCCCCCTACAGGCTGGAAGCTCCCACAACTCCAGAACAAACAAACAAACAGACAGACTGGTGCACAGCCAGGTCCTGGGCTCCAATTTCTGGGCCTGTTGATTTAGCTGCCCCTTTGGCGAGAGGACCCAGCCACATGGGGAGCCAGCTGTCTATCTGTCTGTCCATCTACTGGTGACACTAGTTCCTCCACCCCAGGTGCTCACAGGCAGAAGTGGGGCTCAGAGACCCAGGTGACCTAGATTCAGGCTGCCTACTGGGGGGTTGAGGAAACCAGCCCCACTGGCCCCTTTGCTTCCCTCTGTGGCCAGGGGAAGGGGAGCCACACTTTCCAGGGAAGGGGACAGACCCCAAAGCCCCTGAGGTGTGTTAGCTGAGGGTAAGTGGCCAGAAGATAGACACCTGCAGACACTCTCCTCAGGTTTCTCTGGCCAGCAGGGGACCCTGCTGGATACCAGCACCCACTCATCACATACCCTCATGGTACCCACAGCGCCATACACTCACCCGTGAGCATGGGCCTGAGTGGACATGTGTGAACACACTACACATACATGAACCCCTCCACAGCTGAGTGCCCACACACATGCATGTGAGCACACCACACACACATGTGACCAGGGGCAGGCACATGCACACACAGTTCACAGACAGGCACCAACATGGTCCAGAGTGCACATATTGCACATGCAGAACATTTACATGGGTATGCACACGTGTGCAGGCATCTTCCTCCCAGTGGCCTCCGGGGTAGGTCTTCAATGTCAATGACACTCATTTCAGTAACTCAAGTGGACCTTAGACTTGGACGAAGTCCATGTGGAGCCTCCTCCGGTAATGAAGGAAAAATAAAATGTTGCGCTTCACTCATGTTGGGTCATTTCCTGAAGGTGACACACTCAGATGGTGCCCCAGCGGGGAGAGTCCAATGGCCAGGACGATGCTCTGGTCGTTGGGTGCAGGAAGAGTCTCCCATAACAGGATGACTCAACAGGGACTTTTCTGGGTGGAGTTCCCTGGGAGGTCTCTCTCCACGCTCGAGCCCAGCCCCGAATCAGGCTGGGTGGGTAAGATGAGCCCCGGGAAGTTCTGCGCAGTAAGGAACTGAGGTCAAGGCCAGAAGTGATGAAGAATGATAGCTGAGCTGGTGACATCAGCACCTTTGTCCACAGGTCCTAGAGAGGGTATTCTCCCTATAATCACTGGATGTATTGTGTCTCCCCTTAAAGATACTTAGTGCATTTAAAGTAATTGAATATATCAGTCTTGGAATTTTCATTAAATGCTTGGTAAGGTTAGCGAATAGATTCAAGTTGCCCACATACTGACTGTGACAGCCAAGTGTGACTGTTTGGAGCTCTGGGTGGAAATCCCGTCCCAGCGCAATGGAGGGTTGGCTCTGTGACTGTGCCCTGCTCCACCCACTCTGCTCCCTGGCAGAGCCCCAGGGCTGCTGACGGTTATTCTAAGACCATACCCAGGTGCTGTGGCCTGGCACCCAGAGTCCCTGTGCCCACTACCCTCAGCAGGCCCTCACCTTGCAGTCACCCTCTGCCTGCTGAGCTGGGCTGCAGGGAGGAGGCAAGTAAACTGTCCAGCCTGGGAGACATTGTCCAAGTGGTGGGGATGATCTGGCACAGTGCAGTCAGTGTGAAGGCAGAATGGCCGGGTGAGTAGCTTGAGGAGCAAGGCTGAGGGCCAGCACCCCATGGGCAGATGGGAGATTGAAGCCTGGGGGGACCAGGGGAGGCAGCAAGACCTCCCCGGTGGACTTCCATCCCCAATAGGTCTCCTAGCCCTGTGTGGCCTCCTGCTTTCCTTGGGGAGGAGCTGCTGGGAAGAAGGTGGAAATAACAGTTCAGTGGAGAATGTGACTCAGGCAGGTCTCCTTCCTTGGCCCTGCAGAGCAGGGCAGAACCAGGGCTGGTAGTATGGCCCAGTCATCGAGAGCTGGGGCCAGGCGTGAGCCTCACCCTGCGATGCTGTGTGTCCAGGGACATAGCTTGGCCTTTCCAAGACTCAGTGTTTTTGTCTAAGAAATGGGGAGAATGCCAAAGGCTCCACAGCGTGGATCAAGTGAGCTCACGCTACTCCTGAGTATGGCTCCTTAGCTGATGTTACCATTGCTGTTGCCCAGGCCTCCCTGGGTCACCCCCCAATCCAGCTGGTCCCCCAGGACTATAGGTGGGCAACTGTTGCCTCTGTGCTCCTGTGGGGCCTCCAGGCCTGGCCTGGGGTTCAGGGAGAGGGGTTCCTGGCTGTGGCCGCCGAAAGCCCAGTCAGGCATGTTCTGCCTGACTTCCCCACCCAGCCCAGGTCCCACACTCAGCCTTGGTTCCTCATGTCCATGAGCATGGCTCCGCCCCACCCCAGCCAGACAAATCCCTTCTCTCCTTTGTGGCTCTGCTGAACCAGGTTGGAATTTCTCAAAAGCAAACAAATAGGCGAGCTCAGAGTTGTGGTTTTCAGAGCTCAGATTCCTCGGTCTGTCTGAGCAGCATCAGGCCCGGCTGCTGCACACAACAGGCTGGATGGGGCCCTCGCCTGAGCTCTCAGGACACCAACCCTGATGCATGGGCTACCCCAGTTCCTTCTGCTCAGCAGAAAGGACACCAGGCCTGGAGGGGAAGGGCGGGACATGACCAGGGATCCACTGTGGGGACAGCGGCTGGTGACAGTGGTCTGCTGAGGTGCGACAGACGGGGCTGGTGGAGCTGGGTGGGTGAGGACTGGAGGGGTATGGGCTCAGAGGACCAGCCGGCCATCTGAGCAGGTGGTGATGTTGTCTAGGGGCAGGGCCATGGAGGTTGTGTGGGAACATGGGGTGGAGAGGCATGAGGCAGGAGGGCACCTCAAGAGGCCCACAGGGCCAGGAGGGAGGGCTGGGGTGAGGGAGGGCCCAGAGGGGGCTCTCGCCAGGTGGTCTTAATCTCCTCAGTGAAATAGGAGTCCTGGGGGCGGGTGGGGGAGGTGGGAGCTTGAGACAGCTGCTGGGAGGGGATGGCCTGACAGCCCTGAGGCCCCGGTGGAGCCCCTGCCACTGGGCCCGCTCTCTGGTCAGCCCCTGGATGGGTCCCTGGGCAGAGGCTCAGAGCCGGTTCTTCCACCCACCCCTCCCCCCCAGGCCTCTTCTGCCTTCATGGCTGAGAGGGTCTGGCCTGCGTCTGTGTATGTGGGGGGTGGCCTGGTCCTTCCTGCTGTCAGAGTAGCCATCAGTGACTGGGTGGGACAGAGGCTAGGTCAATTTTGCCTCTATTGCAGCTGCCCTCTTGGGTTCCCACTAACCCACCAAACTATCCCTGGCTCTGAGGTAATGCCAGTGGAGGGCAGGAAGGAGGAGGGAGGGGCTCCTGGCCAGGCCTGGACCCTCCTCTTCCCTCCAGGACCGGGCACTGGACCAGAAAGACAGAGGGGAGGGTCTGACTGAATCTTCCCATTCCCACCATGCCTTGGTCTTATCTTCTACCCCACAAGGGGCCTCCCGACGATGGGAAAACTGAGGCCAAGACAGGGTGGGTGAAACTATCCTTGGCTGACAGGCATCGTGGACAGGAGGAGTCATGGGCAGCATGGAGGCACCGGCTGAGCCATACTGCTCAGTGGATGCTTGGCACCAGCTGTGGGGGGCAAACAGATAGACAGATGGATCCAAGCTTTCATCGGTGCCCCAAAGCCAGCCCAGCCCCTCCCTCCAGGGTGTTTGCCAGGGCCGAATGCACCCTGTGCTGCCCCATGCTAGGTGGCATGTGGGGCAGCACCTGGCTTCCTCGGGCCTCACTCGGAATGGCTAGGACGTGAGGCCAATGTGAGTGTCTGAGGTGCCCACTGGAGAAACTGAGGCAGCCCCCTGGCAAAGCCAGTGTGGAGAGGAACACTGGGGCTTCCCTGGGTCAGCTTGGCTCTCCTTCCAAGTCCACGACAGGCCACTCTCCAAATCGCCTGCCTGCGTGGGTCATGGCTCGCATCCAGGCCCCTGGCCGTGTGTCTCCTCCTTCCTGACTCTGTGCCATTGTTCTGTTCCCACCAAGGACTAAATCCATCTCAGGACTGCATCCTTTGGACTTTCTGGGCCCTTTGCTCTGCTTTGCTGTTTCTACTTATTTCTTGAGTCTGTGGTGGTAAGTGGCAAGGCAGGACCAAGCCATCAGGGTGAGTGGCCTTGAAGGTCCGCCAGGGAGGTGGCACGTCCATGAGGCTAAGCTCACCCTCATGAGCTGGACCCAAGCTCGGACCTGGGGAGTCAGCCCTCCCAGAGCCCCTTCAACTTAGCACCCAGATAGTTCTCTCTCGTGACTTCAGAAATCAGTATTCCCCCAAGCGCCTCCTACCTATCTCCACACATTCAAGGCAGGATGGCCATTAGTCATTCTCACTGTAGAGGGAATTTTGGCAGATTCATTGCTAACATCCTCTGAGACCAGCCAGAGTCTTACTTGAGGAGAGAATACCTTACTGTCTGAGAAGGCAGAATGGGTCAATACCCTTCAGATATGTGCAGAGCTGTCCCCGGGCTGAGGAAAGTTCTGGAATGGGATTGTTGCTCCCAGATGAAAAGCTGTGCAATTTTCAGGGCTCCTGGGAGGTAAGCAAAGAGGGTGGCATAAGGAAGGGAGGAGGGCGGCGGGGATGGTGCAGGCCATAGAGGGCCACGGGCACTGTGACTCCAGCTTTGGGCTTCTGGCTTTGCTTCCTGGGGATGAGGCCCCTTCTACACTCAGCATGTTGTCTGTGTGGAGTCTGCCCTGGACAGGGGCCTACTGCCCCGTGGCCGGGAAGCTTTGGACTTTGGGGCTCACTTTCCTTGTCGGCAGGCCCACGCCAGAACCCAGGGCCTCCCTGGTAGCTCAGCACCAGGGGCAGTGAGGAGTGACTGTGCTACGTATCAGGGGTCAGGGCAGAGGTCCAAGGCTGCAGCAGTGAAAGGCACATCCCAGGTCAGCCCACGGGAGCCTCAGGGGTGTTGCTGTGAGAAGTGATCATCATCGTTGGGCACCTCGCTCCGTGTCAGCAATTCTACCTGTTATGAATATGCTTCGTGAAGCAGCAGTGGTCATTGTGTGGGCGCCACGGACATTGCCCTGGGGTCTGGACACCACCCTCTTGGCATGGCATGTCACCTCCTCCATTCTACATCTGCTGTCTTTCTTAATGCAACCCAAGTGTCCATGGCTCTGATCTTGAGGCTGATGTCTCCGAATAGGTGCCCAGTTCCTTCTAGACCTGGCAGCCCCCTACCCCTCACCAGTTGGTTTATGGCCTGGACACACCCCCAGGGTAGCTCCCTGCAGCCGCGGTGGACAGCCAGCATCAAGCATCTTGGATTTCTGACAAGAGGACCTCCCACCTGGTGGCAGCTGATACCTGAGCCCACCCCACCCAGTGGCAAGGGGCAGGGGTGAATGACCCGGCTGGAGACAGCTGCTGTGGGAAAATCCCAATGTCACTCACACTGGTGCCAGAGGGGAGACTGAGGCACGGAACGGGGCAAGGCCTCGGGCATCTATGAGGGGCCTTGCCCAGCTGGGGTCCCGTCACATCCCAGCCTGGCCCTGCCCTTAGTGCCCTGCACACCTCTGTTGTCCACCCGCCCGCCCAGGCAGAAAATGGCCATTTCCTCTAGCCCCCGCCCCAGGGAGCGACACGGAGCTGGCAAAACAAACAGGCCATTCCTCCTGTGGCCGCTGGCTGGTGATGGATGGCCAGAAGGGCTGGCTGTGCTGATGGACGACCGCCCATCATGTGTGGGCCAGGGGCGGGGGCCCAGAGAGGCCTCGGACACAGGCACAGACACACACACACCCGTGAGCCATGGTGCTGGCCTTGTCCCACACTGGCCCTCCCCAGCCACAGACCCAGGCAGACAAAGACCTGGGCAGGTCAGTGCCCCCAAGCCTCAGTTTCCCCAACTGTGTGGTCTAGGCCCCATTGTGGGTGGGGGATAAGCCAACATGACAATGTACCCTCGGAGACTGCTCCCTGCCGCCCAGACCGCAAGAATCCCCGTCTCGGCCTCTGCAACCCGGGCCTGGTCAGGCTGGGGTCCTCTCAAGCCTTTCTCAGCACCTTAGCGTGTGTACGTGGGCCAGAAAGTGTCCTCTGCACCCTAGCATGTGTGCGCGGGCCCGGGGAGTCTCCTCAGGACCTGAGTTTTTTGCGTGTGAGCCCACGGATTCTCCTCAGGAGCCGAGTGTGCGCGCATGGGCTCGGGGAGTCGCCTCAGCACCAAAGCGTGTGCGCCTGCGCACACGGGGTCTCATGGCTTCAGTTTGTGCGCATGGGCACAGAGAGCCGCCTCAGGTCCCGAATGTGTGCGCGTGGGCCCGGGGAGTCTCCTCAGGACCCGAGATTTTTGCGCATGGGGTCGGTGAGTCTCCTCGGGACCCGAGTTTTTTGCGTGTGGGCCCGGGGAGTTTCCTCAGGACCCGAGTTTTTTGCGCGTGAGCCCACGGATTCGCCTCAGGAGCCGAGTGTGCGCGCATGGACCCGGGGAGTCTCAGCACCGGAGCGTGTGCGCTTGCGCACACGGAGTCTCCTCATGACTTTAGTTTGTGCACTTGGGCACAGAGAGCCGCCTCAGGACCCGAATGTGTTCACGTGGGCCCAGGGAGTCTCCTCGGGACCCGGGTGTGCGCACGTGGGCCCGGGGAATCTCCTCGGGACCCGAATTTTTTGCGCGTGGGCCCGGGGAGTTTCCTCAGTACCCTAGCACGTGCGCATGGGCTCAGTCTCCTCAGGACCCGAATGTGTGTGCCTGGGCACACGGAGTCTCCTCATGACTTTAGTTTGTGCGCGTGGGCACGGAGAGCCGCCTCAGGACGCGAATGGGTGCGCGTGGGCCCAGGAAGTCTCTTCAGGACCCGAGTGTGTGCGCGTGGGTTCGGGGAGTCTGCTCAGCACCCTAGCGTGTGCGCCTCGGCCTGGGGAGTCTCTTCACCTCACTGTGCACGTGGGCCGGGAGAGTCTCCTCAGCACCTGAGTGTGCGCGTGGGCTCAGGAATTCTCCTCAGGATCTGAGTGTGTGCGTGAGCCGGGGAGTCTCCATAGCCCGCGCCCCCAGCAGGGCCCGAGCTGCAGGCACCTGGTCAGGGAAGAAAGGCCCCTCGGCTCGCGGTGAGGTGGGGCGGCGCCACCTGGAAGGGCTGAGTCTTGAGGAACGGCCAGGCCGGAGGGCGCCGAGGCCCAGGGCCTGGGAGGCCTGCACGCACCGCCCTGGCCCAGGCCGCCCAGCTCGGACCTTCGCCCGCGCTCTGTCCTTCGGGGCCAGGGGTCGTTAGCTCGTTGTACAGATGGGGAAACGGGGGTCGGGGGAGTTCCGACTGGAGGGGACACAGGCTCGCACCTGCGCGGGCCCCAGCGGGCGCTCCCGAGCGCCGCCACACCGCGGCGGGCAAACCCCGAGGAGGCCACGGCCGCCGTGCCTCGCCCGGGCAGGCTCCAAGACCTTCCGGCCCTGCCCGCCGGCCACCTGTGGGCCTGGGGGACACCCTGCTACCCGGCCTGAGGCCCGTGGTAGCGAGCCCACCCAGCTGGTAACCGGCTGGAGAGGAAGGGGCAGCTGCGGCCAGGCCTCTGACCCCCCAGCCGCTGGCCCCACCGAGAGCACGTCTGGCGGAGAGGAAGCTTCCAAGACCCCCACTTCCTGAACCTCGGAGCAGACCGGGCCGGGGCCTTGCACTTCCCTCCAGAGCCCCCAGCCCTGCCCTCAGCTTCTCCAGCCCAGTCCCAAAGCCCCTCAGCTGCTGCTTCCTGGGGCAGAGGGTGGAGGGGGCTGGCCGGGCAACCTGCCCTGATCTGGGGTCAGCAGGGGCAGGAAGCCCCGTTGAATGGGGTGTGAAGACCCGGTGGGTGAGGGGCTGGGGCAGGGGGGGGGAGGGGGGCGGCACCAGGCTGCCTACAGAGCAGGGCTGTGGCTTCTACCAGGAGACCTAGGCTCCCTGCAGATTTCAAGGCTCTGGGGGCAAGGTGGGCCCACCCCAGCCACAGCCACGGTGAAGCTCTGATGCAGCTGTTGGCTTCCAGAGACAGGTTGGGCGGGAATGCCGGAGGTCACCTTCCCCCGCCAAAATGGGTTGTGGGGGCCGCAGGGGATGGCAGAGTGGGGTATCTGAAGGAGGGCCCCAGGTAGAGGAGTTCAAGTCCTCCGGTGCGGCGGGTTTGAACCGTGCCTGCCAGGCTGGGTGAGGCTGAGACATCCCTGCCCCTCCGTGCTGCGGGGGCAGGAAGTCTGGGTCCGGCCTGGGCTGGCAGAATGAGGGCAGGACCAAAGCGCCCACATGGAGCAGGAAGAGGCCCTGGGCTCCAGGAGGGATGGGTGGCCTCCGAGGGGCTGTTTCCTCCCTGGGAATATCCTGCTGGGCAGCAGAAGGGAAAAGAGCTCCAGTCCAGGAAAGCAGGAAGGGCCTGGGGCTCACATCTCCTCATCCCCTCAGGCAGGGCCCTGGGAGGTCCCAGGAGGGAATGAGCTCATGGATGTCTGAGCCTTTGGAGCTCAAAGGCTGCGGCTATACCCCCACCCCAACCTGGAGCTCCTGCTCCCCACCCCCACCCCCACCCTGGGCTGAGCTCCTGGAGTTTCCAGCTATCCTCCTGTGGCCAGGAGCCAGGAACTCAGGCCCTAGTCCAGTTTCAGTCCCCAACATGAGCCATGACCAGAGCCCATGTCTCCCAGCCTGCAAGCGGCTTTGGATGGAGGGCCAGGAGCCTAAGGAGAGGCCCTACATGCAGGAACCTACACCTCCAGCTCAACCCAAGCTGTCAGGCTGGGCCTGGGCAGATGCCCAGCCCCAGCTGCCCATGTTCAGGGCCCTGGGAGGGGTTCAGCAGCCCAGCACCCCCCTAATGGCCTAAATATAACTTGTGCAGGCGCCTGGCCGGGAATAGAGACCTCTGTCAGCTCCTAGCAGGTGCTGGTGGGAGGAAGGTCAGCGTGATTGGCAGGGGTGCTGGCCAGGCAGGCAGCCAGACATGGGTCATGTGAATGTCGGTGGCAAGACCCAAGGGTGAGGCGGTGTGTCCTCATAGGACAGCTGGATGCCCAGCTCCCTCCGTAGAGCGGCCCTAGACCCTGCCCTCAGCCTCTTCTGAGGCTTCTGTCAGGCCCCTGGGAAGGGTAGGCCTGCTCAGCCCTGACTGGTGGTCAGACCCTCAGCACAGTCCCACCTTGCCACTCTGGCACCCACGGCCTCAGCCTCCACCTGTCCCCTCCACTCTCAGGCCCTATCCTGCCCTGCATGTTCATCCTTGTACCACCCCACACCAACCCCTCTTCTTCAGGCTGTTCTGAGCTGACAACTAGCCCAACTAGCTTGATTCCAGTGTCCTCTGGATGTCCCCTCTGCACCTCACCCCTTGTCCCAGCCTCAAACTGCTCCTGACCTGATAGTCAAGTGAGGTCCCTTGAGGGCCGCAACATCACTGGGGTCAGGCCTGTGAGGAAGGCAAGGGGAGCCTCAGCAGGGGATGGAGTCCCTGCTTCCCAAACTCTCAGTTGCCCTCCCCAGCCCCCTCAGCATCCTGGGCACCAGGTCCCACCTTGGCCTGTCTGCCAAGCCCAATGCTGCATCCCCCCCTGCTGGGCAAGTCCTGGACACCGAGCAGCCTGCCCTTAAATACAGCTCTCCCCAGCTAACTCCTCCATTGCTTCCCTAAATCACAAGCCTTCTGTCCCATTCCTAGAAGGGACACTGTCCAGCTAGGAATTTGCAAATATACTGAAAAACGCAAAGTACCCTGGGAGAAATGGATCTTTCCTAGTTTTCCACTGTGGTCATTCCAGTTACTTAAATCCAAGCCAATTTTTACCCTCATTTCATTAAAGTCACGTGCAAAGCCCTTGGAGCAAGTGGCAGGCGCTTGGGAGGGGAGGCCTGTTCGAGGCCCTACAGGGTCCCATGGTCTGGCCTGACCTCAGAGGGGTATGGGGAGGACAGGGACAGGTGTTAGGGAGAGTGGAGGCTGATGAGTTCAAGACACCCACTGCCACTAAACCCCACCGGGGTGTTTGTAGATTGAGTAAGCGAGTGTTTGTCTAACACCTACGATGTGCCCTGCACTATGCTCGCCACATGATCTATGTCGCCATCCCAGAGGTCATACTCCCAGAACATCAGGCTCTAGGAAGGAGCCTTGGGTCCTAGGACTCTTCCTGAAGGGGACTTCAGGAAACCAGCCATACCCTTTAGCCTGCACTGCCCTCTGCAGACCCCTGCGGCCTTCTGGCCCTGCTCTCAGGCTCACTCCCCAGAAGCAGCCCATGGCACCCAGGTCAGCGGCCTTCCCTGCAGAGACAGCAGGGCCAGCAGAGGGGGCGATGCCTGGTGTGGCAGGAGCTTGGGCTGAGGAGTCTGGGTGTTGCCTGGAGAGTGTGGACTCTGCACACCCTCTTCCCAGCTACTCCTCCCGTCCTGCCCCTCAGGACCCCAGGAGGGGCGGGACCCAGCTCCATGGCCCTCCCTGTGCTGGACATGGTGGAGGCTGCAGCGTAGGCTTGTTTATTCTTCATCTAGTTTTTCTGGTTTGGAGCCTGGGTTCCCAAGCAGGGCTAGGGGCCTGGGAACCAGTGGGGGGTGGGGGGTGGAGGAGGAGGGGGCTCTGGCAGGGGTGTGGCTGAGGAAAGGAACTGGGCCTGGTTGCAAGGCCACCTCTGGGCCCTGCCTTACTGCCACCTTCCTGTTCATATCTTCCCTCACCCGCTGACAGGTGAATGAGCTCCACCCTGAGCCACTGGGCTCACATGGGCTTCGAAGAGGAGGCCTGGTCCTCAGCGCATCTACCTCTACCATCTGGCCCTGTCACAGGCCTGGGAGGGGACCCAAGATGCAGCCTCAGCAGGCTTCTGTGGTCAGAGGGGGTGGGTGGGACAGGTTCCCGAAAGTGCGTAGCTTTGGTCCCTGGCCCCTTTGGCCTTTCTTGGCAAGAGGCCTTGACGATGGGCTCTGTGTGGGGGAACAGTGGGGACAGTGGCAGTGAGGAGTCGCTTGAGACCCTGGAGTGTGATGCTCTTGGGGAAGGCACCTCCCATCTACATGGCACTGTCTGCCCTTGTTTTAAATTCTGGTTCCTTAGCGTCCTACCTGAACCTCTGTGCCCCTGGAGGGACGGACAGGGGCCTTCCTCTTCCTCTTCCCTCCTGCCCTCCTGTCCCTCCTGTCCCATGCTCTACAGCCTGATTTCTCTCCCCACTCCAACCCCAGCTGCCCAAATGCATAGGATGCCTTCTCTCCTCCAATCAAGTTCTGCCCCCTGTCCTTCTGCCAAACACTCATGGGACACCAAGGCCCAAGGAGTGGAAGGAATTGCTGAGATGAAGCAGTCATGGGTGGAGTGGTCAAAGCTCTCATGGGGGTGATGGTGGCAGTGGTGGGCGGGTGCTAGCTGTGCCCACTGGAGAGGCAGTGACTTCTGGGCAGCCTGGCTTTCTGGAAGGGGCCACTCTTCAGGCTTCGGCCCCCAGTGGACACAGTGCCCCAGACTCCCAGCCTGTCGGGGCCATTCATCAGGGGTCTGCCTGCAGTCAGCAGGATTGTTGGAAGAGGTGAAGCCCCACGAACCTGGCTGAACAAGGGAACTACAGTATTTGCACCCCTGAATTGGTGGCCCTGGGGGAGCAGCTCTGAGCAGCTGCCCTTCCTCTGTGCAGCCTGCCCTGACCTCCCTCCAAGCATTCTGTCTGGGCACCCAGGGCTCATCATCCACCCGACATCATCTCCATTTCCAAGCTAGGGAAACTAAGGCACAGAAGCGCAGGGTGTCTGTCCAAGCCTGACAATGAGTCCCTCCCTGCCCTGTGCCGTCCACCCACCCACCCAGTTCCTCCACCGATGGTGTCTAGTGAGCTGAGGGAGCAGGGCCAGGCTTGGTACTGCCCCAGGGAGGGGTTGCTGGTAACCTCCAGGGCACATGAGGCCCGTAATGCCCCCTGTCAAGGGAGTGGGTTGAGCAGCTGAGGATGGAGCTGGGGTAAGTGTATGCCCAGGGTTTCATCGTTCAGGCCCCAGTGCTATTTTTTTTTTATCCTCAGTCGAGAACGTGCTTATTGATTTCAGAAAGAAGGGAAGGGAGGGAGAGAGGGAGTGAAATATTGGTGCGACACATCAACTCATACGTGCCCCGACCACGTACTGAACCTGAAACCTAGGGAATCCTGACTGAGAATCAGACCCATGACTTTTCAGTTTATGGGGCACTGCTCCAACCAAATGAGCCACAGCAGCCAGGCCCGGTGCTTTTTGAGTGTGCAAAGGCTTTCACAAGAGCAGAGGGGCCAGTGAGAGGCAGACCGTGGTCGTGTGGGAAAGCAGGGCTCAGGGTGAGCGGGCAGCACCCCAGCCCTGGAGGCAGGATACTGGGATTCACATTCGGGTCTGTCCTCACCCACGCCTCGCTGTCTAGAGTTCCATCCCTCCCAGGGCCCGGACAGGAGGGCCTCAGGGGTCGGGCAGCATCTCTGAGGAAGAAGCCTGCATAGTGGGCTGGCTGTAGGCTTTCCCTGTGACTCTGGAAGGGCTGTCTCCCCCTTGGCCTCGGTTTCCCATCTGTAAAATGATCGATGTCCCCTGAGGAGGCTCTTTGGCTCTGACAGACTCTGTGGCATGGGCGGGTAGGGCTGCAGCCCAGCCCCACCAACTGAGCCAGACCAAGGACTCAGTGCAGGTGCTTTGAGAGCTGGGGGCCCCGCTGACTGGGGTGGTTAGGATGGCCCACCCTGGAAGAATCCCCAGAACATCTGCCTCCTCACCCCCTACATTCTCAGCTGGTCCTGGGCTGGCCCAGCCCCCAAAACATTTTTTAGAGATTAAGCCCTAATCCTGTTAGAGCCAGAAGGTTCCCAGTCTCCCTGCCCTGTGCTGTCCACCCACCAGCCCGACCCCTCCACCCACAGTGCTCCAGCCCTCAGAGCCCTGGGACGGTCCCAGGAGGAAGAGGGCTCCACCAAGTCCCTGGGTGGGACTTGGATCCTGGGCCTCACCTGGGCTAGCTCTACTCAGCCTGAGCTGAGCTTCAGCCCTCTCTGTCACCCAGGTCACTGGGATACCCTTTTGATGTTGAGATGAAGAAACCCTGGCTTGTTGCTTTTTCATCAAGCCAGTTCCAAATCCATGCTCTCACGCCTGCATCCCAGGCAGACATCACCAATAGATCCCAGATCTCCTGCGGCACGGACCCAGAAGTTTCAGGTTTATCAGCCCTGGGCTCTAGGCGGCTTCTGCCAGCGGGGCAAAAACAGCACTGCAACTTGCCTACCCTGAAGGCCATGGGGAAGGACAGTCTGGTAGCATCAGGGAAGGCCAGGCCTAGAGGGGTTCAGGGCTCCTGATGGGCTTCACCTCATGCTGGAGGCCTGAGAGAGAGGGACCAGCAGAGTGAGGAGTCAATACCAGGCCCTCACCCTTGATATTGAAGCTGCCCTTGGCTCTAACTCCTCAAAAAGCAAAAAGGGTTCTGCCTCATTGTCTCTCCTGTCCCACCAGAAATGGTAGCGCAGGGAGGGGCAAGGTTGATTCCTGGAAGAGATGTGAAGGGTGTGGGGGTTCTTCTACTCTGGTCGGCCCTGCCCCCAGGAGGCCTGGGAGGGAGCCTTGATGCAGCTTGGGCTCCAGAAACATTTGTTTTAAGTCTTAAAATATCAGGTTCCTGCATCATGGGGCTTCCCCAGGGGCCTCCAGGCAGGCGGGAGGGATTTCAGGAGTAAGAAGATTCCCCTCTGGCCCCCGCCCCACCATCCTCTCTCCCTGCCCCTTGGCCTCAGCTGAAGGCAGCCAAGTGTTTGGGGCGGGTGGGGGTGGGGGTGCCAGCTGGGCCCCTACTCTCCTGTTGTCGGGGAGACCCCAGTTGGTCCACATCAAATCCTACTCTTCAGAGCCCCTCTACCTCCTTGGAATGAGGGTGGGGGTGAAGGCATAGGTTCCAGAGGCCTCAGTCTCTCCTGGAACTCAAATGTGCCCCAGTAGGACCTGTGGATGCTTTCAGCCAAGGACAGTTCAGATGGGGAAACTAAGGCCTGGGGGGTGCAGAGAGCTGTGCATCCCCCTGGTTGTCAGCCCCATGGTGGATGCAGGGCCACTGGGAAGCCATTTTGACAGGATAATGATACCATGCTGATGCTGGGCCCAGAGTTTGGGGTGGCTTCTCAGGGACAGGGACGCTCGCGTGGGGTCTTGAAGGTCGAGTACGAGTTTTCAGATGGTTCTGCTCCTGGTTGGGAGGCTCCCAGACAGAAGGACAAACCTGAGCAGGACCAGGCTGGAGGGTATAGGCTTGTAGAGTAGAAGGGAGGGCCCTGAGGCATGGAGGGAACCAAGGAGCCTGCATCACAGGCCCAGGCAGGGGACTGGCCAGGTGAGGGTGGGGTGAGGGTGGGGAGGAGGGCTGGAGCAGACTTTGGGAATCTGCTGCTTGGGGGACATGAGAGCCCTCCTGGACCATAGTTCTGCCACTCAGCATGAAGATGGCTCCCTCCTACCTCTGCTGCCCCCGGGACCACCGCCCGGAGGGAAGGCCCAGCTCCGAGGCATTCCCTCCCAGGCAGACCACCGGCCTAGGCCCGAGGGACCAGCCTCTGCGCAGAGCGGGAATTGGAGCCAAGCAGCAACAGCTGGCCCCACTCGAGTGTCCCCCAGGGGCCACCGCCTTTGTTCCCAGGCCCCCATTCCAGTCGTTCCCAGGCTGCACCCCACCCCCAAAACACACTGCTCTAGATGTGGCCAGAGGAGGCTGTGCAGGGACCACCTGCTGGGAAATCTCACCTACCCCTGGCCACCAGGCCTAGCACAGCCCCTGACTCCTGACTCGTTCCTCGGCCTGTGTTCCTAGGTTCAGTCTCCTTGCCGGAACATGCACTGCAGGCAGCGGGAGGCCCCGGGAGATGCCTCCAGCCAGAGGGGATGAGTGCAGGGAGGCAAACCCCCAGCCGCTCTGGGTCAGCTGCACACGGATCTGTGTAGGGGCAGGAATATATCATTTTGGTGGCCACCGTCCTTCTTGATAGCTCCAGTGGGATAAGTGTCTCCTTGCCTTCCTGGGGACTAGTCCTGGAGAACTCTGGGCAACACCCACAGACCCTGTGTGTGTGTGCGTGTGTGTGTGTGCGCCGCTCCCGTTCCCAAACCCTCACTACCCCACGGGGCCTGGGGTGCCAATGTCTATCTGGGGCTGAGGCAGTGAGTGCTTGCATTGCACTCCCGAGAGACCCTGGCAGAGCGCTCCCCCTACCTGTTCCCCATCCTCCAGAGGATTCCAGACCCAGCCACACTCGAGCAGTGGCTTCTCAGAAGGGCTGTCACTGTGCTCATAGTTGGCTGCCTTTGAGTGTCCAACCGCCTGGTTGTTCTATTGGTTCTCAGGGCTGGGGCAAATTTTCACTTTTACAGGTAGGGAAGCCCGGCTGTGAGAGCAAGGCTGTGGCAAAGCCCTGAGGGTGTGCCGTTTGTCCTGTGGATCATCAGTGGTGGCAGAGGTCAGGACAGAGTCTTGGCGGGGCAAGGACAGATGCCTGAGATCTGTGCTGTCATTCTGTCCTGCTTCATGGCCAGGGCCTGAGTTGTGCCTTCCCCACCCCAAACCAGGTACCCCGTCCCCAAGGGGCTGAGAGTTACAGTGGGAGGAAGATTAGGAGGTCCTTGGCGCCCTTGAAAACCGAGCCTGAGGCCCGATCTGGGTATGGGTGTCTGACCCTTCTGCGGCCTCCACAATCCGGAGAAAATCCTCGAGGCCAAGTTAATACCAAGACCAATTTTTATTTCAACAAAGTTAATTCTCAACAATGTGATACCGAGGGAGAGGGATTTTCCTGCCATAGGGGGGAGGGGGGCTGTGGCCCTGACACGGCGCCATCCCTCCCCCTAATCCCAGCTGTCCCCACCACCAAGATTGGGGACAGAGCAGTTCAGGCTGCTCTTATGGGGGTGATCCCATGCCCAGCTTTGCTTCCTCAGGCCTGCAGGCCCTGCAGCTGCCCTTGGGTCTGATGCCCTTCCCCCTTCCCCATGGACTGCCAAACCCCCTACCTCCCTTATCTCCTCCCTGAGGGTGGGTTCCAACCCATCTGTGACCTGGGCAGAGGGGCTTAGGAAGCTTCCCTGAGGAACGCATGAGCTCATGTCCCTTGGGTCATATAAACCTAGTGGGCACCCCCAACCAATTCCAAGGGTATGGTGTGGCCTGGTCTTGGCCCAGGGTGCTTGTTTTGGGACTGGTGGGGAGGAGCTGGCACCTGGGTGACAGAGGGTGCCCCCACCTCTGCCCACCTCCAGGATCTCCTAGGGGAGAGGAAGGGAGAGGCTGGGGTCAGAGGGAGGCTCAGGTAACCTCACTGTCCCTCGGCTGAGCCTGGACCCCAATCCAGAAGCTGTTCTCTGGCCGAATAATCGATGGTGTGGGCTGTGGGCAGGTTGGGAGCCCCGTCAGAAGTTCCTCCTGAGGACAGCCACGTGCACACACGGGCCCTCTTTGCTCCTGCTGCCTGCCAAGTGGGATGCCCACCTCTCCCTGCTCCACTCAGGCATGGCCTCAACACAATCCCCAGCCCACGCCTAGTGCCCGCAGAGGGCTGTGCCCCAGAGTCTCCTGGTGGGCACAGCTGAGGGAGACTCGTGAAGGGGGGACCCTCCCTGGAAGGTGGGGGGAGTGCATGCAAAGGTTAGAGGTACATCCGGTTGCTCGGACTGCCCACACTGGCCCCAGGCTCCACTCTGAGGGTACTGCCCGAGGACAGGGGCAGGGGCCCAAGGGCACCCTACGACAGGCCAAAGTCAAACCAGATGGGCTGGGGGCCCCATGGGGCAGGCGGGCCATTCGTCACCGTTATCTGCCCCGCCGCCGAAATCACAAACACATTTTTAAGTGAAGGACTGGCTGCCACCGGCCTTCGGGCCCTGATGCCGCCCAGCTGTGGCCACACTGGGAGGGGGTTGTTGAGGGAGGGTTGGGGGAGGGCATGGAGAAAGGGGTGTAGGGGGCAGCAAGTGTGGCCTGAGGGAGGAGTGCCTGCTGCCCTCAACATGCACCCCCAAGGCTGCCCGGGAGGCTGAGCGGACACCAAACCCACCACTGATATCTGTGGCCTCCCCTGCCTAGACCCCAGCAGAACTAGGGCACAGGAACCAGGGAGAACTCCCAGCCCTGCCTCCTGCCTTCCTCCCAGGGCCTTGGCATCACAGATTTACCCTCTGACCCACACACTGATGTCAGGGCTACCTGGGGAGACAGAGGGGCTCCAGGTTGGGGATATGCCTTTTGCATGGGGCTGGTGTCTCAGTGGTCATTTAATAGGATGAGACTGGGGGCAAGACCCAGAGAGACACAGGCAGAAATAGGGCCAGATGATAAAGAGAGACAAGATAAAGGGAGAGTGAGCCTGGTGTCTGTCACGAGAGACCCACCCTGCGTGTGACACAAAGCCAGCTGAGCCTTGGTGGCATGGCTTTCTCACTCTTGCTGTGGCAGGCTATGCCACCTCCTCTGGGGTATGCAGGTGAGGGTAGGTGCAGGTGAGGGTGGCACTGCACTCTGTCTAGCCATCACTCGGGGAGCCAAATGCTGGTCCTGCCGGGCACCCTGGACCCCCGAGGCAGGCCCACGGGGGTGGGAGGCGCCAGGAGAAATGGCCTGTGACCGGGGGTGGGCATCCCAGGCGGGAAAGCAAACAGTGTCAGCGGCTAATGAGCGGGAACCGGGCCTGGGGCCGGGGGCCTAGGGAGGGGCACGGCCATCGCTCATCCTGACAGGAGGGCAGTGAGGGGGGGCCAGGGACCAGAGATGGAGGGGAGCATGAGAGCCGACAGAGGGTCCCTTGGAGACCCGACCCCGAACACAGACAGACAGAGGGGAGGTAGCTACGAACCCCCCACCCCCCGGCTGGCTCCCATCCCCAGCTGTGGCCTCAGGGGACCTGGCTCCAGCATCTCTCCTGTCAGACCTGGCTGGCTGCCCCTCCCCCACCTGAAGACTTTGCAGGACAAAGGAGACTGTGCAGGAAGGGGCTGAGCCTGGGACCCCCGTATTGTGTATACTGGGGATCAGGAATCTGAGGTCTTGAGGTCCTGAACCTCCCTGGGTCTCAGTTTCCCCACCTGCACAAGGCAGAGGAGGGTAGGTGTGCCCTGCAGAGCCTTCCCTGCCTTGACTTGCTGCCATCACCACTCCTCCCGCCCTGTGTGTAGCCCCAGCTGTCCTCAAGGCCCCCCTCCTTTCAGACTGTCCTCCCTGAAACCTCGCTGCCTCCAACAGGCCCGTTAGTAGTGGGCGGGCCAACTATTCCTGAGAGAAGCGGCCCCTCCAGTCCTGCACGTTAAAGCTCCCGTCCCATTTCATAGGTGGAAAGACTGAGGTGCAGCATGGGGAAGGTAGATGGATGCGTTGGACCTCAGGCTGAGCTTTTGGCACCCGTGCCTCTGGCAGGTTAGAAGCCTCTGCACCCCAGCCCTGGCCCAGGCAGAGCTGGCCCAGCCTTTTGGCCTCCTACCTGCCCTGAGCACCCTGAAATGTCGGGGTTTCAGAGCCCTCCCAGCCGTAGCCCCAGTGGCCCTGTGACGGCCCGGCTGGCGGAGTGGCCTGTAGGTGCCTGCCTGCCGGGGTGTCCAGGCCCCTGTCCTACCTCCGCCAGGAGGGAGGGGCAGCCATAAATTCACACCGCCAGTCGCCTGCGGGATAAATGTGTCATCGGCTGCACGATTTACAAGTGCACCCCTGGCCTGAAAAGCAGAGAAAACAAGCCTCTGCGTACACATGGCACAGCGGGCAGCAATGGGCGGCTGCTGGGGGCATGCAGGGCATGGCGGGCCAGCAGGCCATGCTCACGCAGGAAGTGAGGACATAGACACACTCGTGGGGGTGTGGGGACACAGACAGACTCATGTAGGAAGGTAGGGCGATTATGGACACATCAGAAGGTGCACAGCATGCTGGGGACCTCAGTGGGCATGCCACTCAGAAGCATGTGTGGTTACTCTCTTGTTAGACCCACACCCTCAGAGGAATCAAACCCAGGAAAGGAAAGACAGGAAGGCTTGATGAATCCTTGTGCATATATGTGCATGTGTGTGAGTGTTTGTGTGTACATGCATGTATGCATAGGCACGCACACACACACGTATTTATGCATGCAGGTTGTGTGCACACAAGTGTTTGTGCTTTTGTGCATGCACGTGCTTATGTGTGCACATGCATTTGTACTTGTGTGTGCGTGTGTGCAGAGTCTCCCCCATCCCCAGAGAGCCCATGAGGGGACCAGGAGGAAGGGACAGGGTTCACTGCACTAGGAAGCAAAGAAGAGCAGGAGACCAGCTGGCAAAGCTGGACACAGGCAAGCGTGTTGGGAGACAGGGATGTGCAGGAACAGGGCGGATGGGGGTACCTCAGTCCTTGTTGGGTCCCACCTACTTTGAGGCTTGACTTTTTCGGAGGCCCTGTGGGTCCCAACATCGATGCTAAAGGAGCAAGGCCGTAACTCAGCCTCGTCCATTCACAGTCCACTGCCAAGCCTGTAGACCACCATGCCCATTGTCCACCTTGTCCACCAGGACTCTGTAGGACATTTCCAGGCTTGTGGCTCCCTTGGTGCCAACCTCAGTTATCTGCTGGTACCCAACCAGGCATACTGTCCCAAGACTGAGAATGCAGGGTGGGGGAACACTGCAGACCAGTTCCTAGAAGCTCCAGGGAGCACTCAGGGAGGACTCCAGAACCCAGGGAGGACTAGGAGGACTTGGGGAAGGCTCTGGGAGGACTCAGGAAGGATTCCAGGAGGACCTAGTGGACTCACAACGGCATCCCTGAAGTCTGGCAAGGGCTTGGGAACTTCATGGAGTAGCCTTCGCTGTCAACACCCATTCACGGAGAGTCTGGGACACCTTTGTGTTCCAGCCACTCCTCCTGCTGGCCTTGCCACAAGGGGCTCAGGAAGACACTTGGGAGGATTCTGGTGGCAGCAGATGTCCAACTCTGGGAGAAGGGACTGACCACTGAGGCAGAACCCCGGCACCCCTAATTAAGGAAAGGCAGCATCATTGACCCCCACACAAGGACCCACAGAGCAGACACCTGGGGAGCTGAGTAGAGACCTCTGAGACCACAGACCCCCACACCAGGGAACTACTGCACAGGGACCTCAGACCAGGGACCCCCAAACAGAAACCCCAAGACTGGGGACCCCCACAGATTCCTATAGGAGGAACCCACAGAGAAGAGACATGCAGAACAGGGACCCCAGATGAGGGACATGCAGCAGAAAGACCCACAACATGGGAATCCCCACCAGGGACCCCCCAGAACAGAGTGGACCCAGGTGAGGCATTTACTGCCGGAGAGAGCTAGCTAGGTCTCCCACAGGTCTGGCTATTCCCATAAAGGAAGCCAATGGTCTCCCACACCCTCCTCTCGGGGGCACACCTGTGGGCTCCTTTCCCTGCTCTGGGTCTGTGTCACGGGTGCTCTTCCAGGCCTGCCCCCAGACTTCACTCCTGCAGGAAGGCCGGCAGCCCCCACGCCACAAGCACCTTTCATGGGCACCCGGGGCACTGGCGGGCATGCTGGGGCAGGCGGTTGTCAGGGGCGCCCACCCCTCCCAGCCCTGCCTAGACAGAAGCTCTTTCCTTCACCGGTGCAAAGACTGACTGGAATTCTTCAAGAGCATCTTTAAATAAACAAAGCATAGAGAAAAGCAAACTCCCAAATACAAATCACATCAAAATAGGCTTCTCCGCAGACACACAGCAGAGCTAGGCCTTTGGTCCCCACGCAGGGCCTCCTCAGAACTCCTCCCGGCCTGTGCACCCAAGTCCTCCCCCTAGGAGCACAGTTGCCCCTGGGACCCTCACCCCGCCGCCCCCACCCCGGGCCTCCAGCCCCAGGCTGCTGCCTCCCTCTTAGGGGTGGGCATGCCAGGCCTGTCCACATACCTGGGCAGGAGAACTGACTACTTTGAGGACCCCCTATTTTTCCAGGGGGATGTCCATTAGGCGAAGTTTGAAGGATCACCTCACAGACCCTCCCACCTCTGAGGGTTCCTTTACCCCCGTAGGAGCACGGTGACCTGTGGGGGTTGGCCCCAGGATCCTGTGTGACTGGGACAGAGGCAGAGAGAGCAGCACCTGGGCAGGTGGGAAGGCCTGAGCAGGCTGGTGCCTCCCCTTCCCTACCCCTTGCCACATGAGAGTCTGTCTGACCCAGAGCCTCTCAGTTTGTCTGACATGCTCAAACAGGGTGAGGTGAGCCCCCAAGGGACACTGGAAGAGCTGGCCAGCTCCCTTGGGCTGGGGAAGAGCCATCGGATGGAAGTCTTGGGACAAAGGGCCCTGCGCGCCAGCCCTCCCCACACAGCCAGGGGCCTCCAGGCAGGGCCGCGTACTGTGGGGAATAGAAATGGCTGAGAGTAAGAGAATGATTGGGTGACGGCCCCCACTGCACACTGGGGCACCCTTCTGCCCTCTCCCTCCTACAGGCTGAGCTCAGCACACCTCTCAGCCCCTGCATTCTCTGTCCCCTCCCTGGGGAGGTGTCTCCTGACAGCATAATGCCACTCCCTTGGTCTGGACTCCCCAGGAGGCCCTCCCAGTACCCTTCTGGACACACCTGGTCAGTGCTTTCGGTATCTCAAAGTGAGGGGGCAACTCAGGAGGTTCGTGCTGAGGGTCAATGGGACCATCCACGTGACAGCGCTCAGGCCAACCCACAGGACACTCGGTGCCTGTCTCAGACACCAGATTCCAAGAGCTCCAAAAGTCTTTCAAGACAAGCAAATCCCCACCCCCTCTCTGAGACAAGCCACGAAAGGTCTCATGATGGACACTACATTTCCTTGTGTACAGGTGGTCTTACCTCTGCCACACGAGCCCTGAGGGGTTGTCTGCAGGACAGACCACTGGGGCAGCGATCACTCCCTGGCTGGGATTGGGAGTCTGGACAGTGGGGGTGCTGAGCTCTGCCTGTCATCCTGCAGGTCCTGGGAGCACCCCCATGGGCTCTCTCAAGCCATGTCCACTAAGAACTGACCCCTGGGGGGGCACACCTGTGGAGGGGACCGCACCTAGCCCATCTCTCAGCACCCTTTGTTCAGTTGGCCTCAGCACCCTGTCGGTGGGGGTGGTAAAAAGAAGGCAAGTCGGAAGGAAGGACAGACAGCATTTCCCCCGAGGCAAAGTGGACCCCTGGGAAGGCTTCACTGGGGAGGACCACTGACCGCCAGTCCCTGCAGAGCCAGCGCACGGGTCTCCTGGAGGTCGTCTGGGACGTCTCCCTGCAGACACAGAAGGTGAGGGCAGTGAAGGGAGCACCCAGTGTAGACAACACTGGGTACAGTCAGCTCTGGGTATGCGACTGTGCTGTGGAAAGAGAGGTTAGGGCCAATGGATACCCAAGGGGATGTTTAAGGAGGAAGGGACACAGCTAAGGTCAGGCCCGGTCACCAGGACCAGTGACCCCAAAGACCCCCCTCAGCCTGGAGGCAGTGAGGGGAGAGCCCCCTGCTGATTTATGGTGGGCAGGAATTAGGCTGCTGAGGACTTGCTCCCTCCCGCCTCCTCCTCCTCCTCCCAGTTGGGGGTCAGCTGGGGTAGGGTGGCTCTCAGCTGGTTTCCAGATGGGCCTAGTGGAGGGGCACCTGGGGGTGGAAAGCCAGACACCCTGAGGAGAGGGGCCTGGCCAGCGTGGTTGCCTTTGTCTCTCTCTCTGGTTGTCTCTCCATCTTGAGGTCCGTCTCTGTGTCAGGCTCTGTCTCTGTCCGATGCAGTCCCCCTCCCCATGACTGCCTGGGTGGGTAGGAGTGGGAGCTGGTGATTTATCACCCACTGCCTGTCTTCCATCGGAAACGCCAGGGGTGGGCGCAGACTGAGCAGTGAGCTATGGGCCCCCAGGGCTCCACCACCCACCCCAATGTTGTTGCTCTGTCTGGTCGGCGGGTGCACCCCCCACCACCACGACGTGGCCAGGGGTTCAGTCCCCCAGACCTTCCCTGGGCCTCCTCTGCTGGCCTCACTCAAGTCTCCGCCCAGTGAGTGGCCAGCCCCCTCCCCAGGCTCCCCCTAGCCTCCCCAGACTGGAGGAGGACTTTGGAGGACCCTCGATCCCTCCCCCCACCACCAGGTTGGTCGGGAAGTGGCTGGGCCTCTGTTCCATTTCTCTGGGTAGCCTGCTCCAGGCCTCCTGCCCGGCGGGCTTCCGAGACAGAAGGGGCTGAGGCCAGCCCCTCACTGTCGCCTTCAAGCCCGCCTGGCAGCCTCTTTGCCCCACCCCCTCCTCGGTGCACACAGCAGGGGCTCAATAAGTGTTTTCGGAGCAAACAGGCGTCAGGAGGGCGGAGGGCACACCTGGGCTGACCACCCTCCCACCCCCCCACCCCCGCCCCGACCCGGCGGAAGAGGTCCCTTATCTTTCCGGTTGATGTGCTGTCAGCAAGCTGGGGCGGCGGGGAGGATAAGAGGAAAGGGGCAGCGGGGAGGGGAGGAGCGGAGGGGGGCGCTCACCCCTCCCCGTCCATCAGCAGACCCGGGCCCATCCCTCTCCGCTCCCATGGGATGTGCCACCTGCCCGCCCCTCTTGGCGATCCACCACCCGCCAGCCTGGGCAAGTTCTCCGTCTCTTGGTCTCTGTTTCTCCTTGGATCCTGGCTGTCTGCACGCAGCGCCCACCTCGCCGCCCGCCCCTGTCTGCGTTTCTGCAGACTGCGAGCGCCCTCTGGTGCCTTCTCGGGGTCTCGACGCGTGAGGGGAGGACTGGAAGGGGCGCGGGACAGCACCGACCCATTTCAGGAATGAGGACACGGGAGGCTCCCAGAGTTAGGTTACGGCTGTGTCTGCCCCAGGATTGCCATTTGGCCTTTTGGGGGCTCACTCTATCCAACCCTTTGACCCGTCATTCACTAGCTGGCTGTATGCAAGCCTGGCACGTGGCTTGAGCCCCTGGAGGACCTCAGGGGCACAGGCCAGGACACAGTGCCCTGCACCATACGTCTTGCCAGGGAAGGGCTGGGAAGCTCTCTGTGGAGGATATTCTTGAGTGAGGACTTGAATAGCGTGAACATAGTTATAGCAGGAAGGGACAAAGAAAGGTTCAGAGGCTCTGGCCTAGTGGGACAAGGTACACCAAGGCTGGGCCTTGCTGGAAGGCAGAGCCCAGGGAGGTTGGGGGAACACAGGTGTGGTCGGAGAACCCTTGGGCTGCAGGACAAGGGGTCCGAATCAGCCAGCCTGGGGGCTGGAGACGTGGGAGGGCTGGGCAGGGCCTTTGAGTGGACCCCCACCTGTTTCTATCAGGAAGGAGTCACACCAGAGAAGGGACCAGCATGTCAGCGGGAAAGGGGCCCTAGAATTGGTGTGTTTTCCATGAGATGGAGGACAATGCTGGGGTGAGGGGCACAGTGAGCACCCTGGTCTTGGGGGAGGGGTCTATGCTCTCCCTCCCTGAACAGGGCCATTCAGGGGCACTGAGCTGGGACCATCCACTTCCCCACACTCCTTGGAGGCTGAGGCCCCAGGGTCAGTACATAAAGGGTCAGCTCAGGGTCAGAATTGGGACCAGGGGCTCCCAGGCAGCCTGGAGAAGGTCAGCCATTGAGGCCAGGCCAGGCCAGTGTTCTATGGTCAGTACCTTGGCAGGGGCAGGTCTACATCATGGAGAACTGGCAAGAGGGGAGGGGCAATTCCGTAGGTCTGACCACGTTGCATTGTCAGCCTCTGTCTTCCATCCTGCCTCTTGGTGCCGCATGCCCACCCTCTCATCTGGGCACCGGCCCAGGAGCCCTCAAGCCTGTGGGCAGTGAGGAGTGGAGCTGGGCTCCTGATGACCACTCCCCACAGCTCCTGCTGGGGCCTCCTCCCGCAGCCCAGGGGAGCCTCCTTCTATTAGCTGGGGTCACCTAGGATTCCCAGGGCTACTCTCTTCTGGGCCCAGCATTTGTCCCCTTGAGAGCCCCAGTAAGAAGGAGAGAGGGGGCCCCAGGGGCCTGGTCTCAGCCACGGGAGGAAGCTCTGGGCCCAGCAGGAGATGCATCTTGGGATCTGGTTTCCTATGGAAAGTCGGGGAGATGCCTCTTAAGCACATTGGGACTGAGGTTAGAAAGCTGCCTGTGTACCTTGCTATGACAACAACCATCACCTCTGACCCCACCAGAAGCTCTGGGGGTGCTGGGCCACCCCCAGGGAAGGCAGGGTGGCAGTTCATTTGTACAAAGGAGCCACCATCGCCGATGTGGTGATAAGCCTGGAAGCACAGCCGGATGCCTCGCACCTGCTGACAAAGGCAGGGGTGGCTCCTGCCTCGCGTCCCACCAGTAGCCCTGAGATAGCATCAGCCCAACCGGAGAGCCATCCGTCTTGTCCTACAAAGGCCAGGACAAAGGCCATGTCAGCGGCAGCCTCCCCGACCCGGTCAGTGGAGGTCTGGATCTTCCTGTGCCAGGTGACTGAGGCCCAGGCCTGAGGCTCCACTGGGGTCCATGGAGAGCAGCCCTCACTGTTCACAAGGCCAGCCAGGTGGAGGCCACAGCTGGGTGGGAGTAGCGACACATGAGCTGCTCATCTGGGCACCTGGGGCCCTGAAGCAGCCTGTGTTGCACTGGACACCCACAGCGGGGTCCCCAGCCCTGACTGATTTAAGGCCCCGGGAAGCCCCTGGCTAGTCTGCGCAGTCAGGGGAGCCTTCCTGCAGTGAGTGGTGGCAAGGGGAGGACGTTGAGTCCAGAGACCCTGCAACCCCCAATGCCCACTGACCTCTGCAGGGACCTTCCATGGACCCCCCATTGCATGGCTCGGACCCCACCCCACCTGCCCTCCAGAGCTTCTCACTAGAGGCCCAGGCTGTCCCAGGTGGGCCACCAGACCCTCCTCACCACCCCCAGTTCACCCCGACTCCTCTGACAGCTACCACCAGGGAAACTGTGCGCACTGAACTGTCCTCAGCCACCTCACAGCCTCCCTGGCTCCAGAAACTGCCACTCAGAGTATCTTCTGTCTCTTACAGCACTGCCCTGCAGTGTCCGCCTGTCCCCACAGTGCTCTCACTGCCCCACAATGTCCCCAGTGTCCCCTGTGTTCTCAGCCCCCACCATGTTCTAGCTGTCCACAGTGTCCTCAGTGCTCCACAGAGTCCTCAGTCGGTGTCCTCCCTGCCCCAGAGTGCCCTCGCTGTCCACAGTGTCCTCGCTGTCCCCACAGTGCCCTGTGTCCTGACAGCATCCTCACTCCCCAGTGTCCTCCCCCTCACTGTCCTCAAAGTGTCCTCACTGCCCCGTGCCCCCATTCCCCAGTCTCCTCACTGCCCCACAGTGTCCTCAGTGTCCCATGTCGAACTCCGCACTGTGTCCTTGCTGTCCCCAGTGTCCTGTTACATGTTGTCCAAACTCCCCAGTGTCCCCGCCACCCCACAGTGGCCCTGCTCTCCAGGGTCCTCACTACCCTGCAACGCATCATTGTCCTTTGGGTTTTCCTTCCCACTTGAACTCCTTTGAGAGTCAGTAGCTGGGAAAAGTGATTTGGGGCGTATGAAGGTGTGAGTGTCCCCTTGAAAGGTTTCTCAGAGCTTTTTCTATGGTTTGGGGAAGAGGGTTTCCATATCTTTGGTGTAAAAACGGGTCAGACTGGGGAAGGGTTTATTCTGCACTGGAGTTTGGCACGAGGGACCCCACAGGGTCTGGGCTGCAGTCGGTCCCCTGGATCTGCCTAAGCATCAGGGGCGTGGGCTCCCCGCGGTAACGGGGGGCTTGGAGCGATCTGCCTGTGAGGGCCAGGGCCTGCGGGAGGGGTGGCGGGCCTGGGAAACGGTGCCTGAGTGGCGGAGAATGGGTCCAGGTTAGGGCTAGGGCTCCTTGGGGCAGGGTCCTGTGGAGCTGGCAGGCCCGCCTTGCTCAGCGCCAGTCCACTTCTTTCAGGACTCGCTGTCTCCAGCTGGCTTCGCCACCAGCGGGGTGGTCAGCGACAGGCGATGCCCGGCGCGAGCGCGCAGCCTCCGCAGGCGGCACAGCAGCAGCGCCAGCAGCAGCGCGTGCAGCAGCCCAAGGCCGAGCAGCACCAGCTGTGCCACCAGCGAACCCCGGCAGAGCGCGCCAGGCGAGCAGGCGGCACGAAGCTCTTCCTCGGTCAGGTAGGACAGTACGCGGCCGCGCAGCGATGGGGGCGCGGCGCAGCGCAGGTCGCGGTAGAGCTCGCGTTCCAGACGACCGGCCAGCCAGGCGCGTAGTGGCACCAGGCGGCAGTCGCAGCGCCAGGGGTTGTCGCCTAGGTACGCCTTATGCAGCCTGGGCACCGTGTCCAGCAGCCCCAGTGGTAGGGCTGTCAGGTTGTTGCCCGTCAGCACCAGTTCGGTTGTGTCCGGTGGGAAAACGGCCGGCAGCGAGGCCCGCGTCAGTCCGCGGCGCCCGCAGTCCACTAGCGTCCCAGCGCAGCTACATGGCGCGGGACAACCCGAGGCCGGGCGGCTCGGCAGCGCGAGCAGCAGGAGCAATAGGCTGAGCACCCGGCGCGGCCCTGGAAAGGAAGCGCCGCGGTGAGCTGGGCACCTGGCTGGGGTCCCTCGCCACCCGGAGCGCCGAGCCCGACCCCATTGCCGGAGACCTGCGTTCGGCATTGCCCGCAAGCCTCGCCACCCGACAACCGCCCCCCCACCCGCCCCCAACCCGCACTGGCTGGAAGTTCCCTCTAAGTCTGACCCAAATCTTTCCCTGCTGCAGCCAAACGACCGGAGCACCTCCCAACCCGACTCTGCTCAGGGGGTGGCCTCGCCCAGCCACCAGACTTACCAGAGCCCATGGCGAGAGGATGGTGGCCCGCCTTGCTCTGGAGCTGGAAGCGCTTGTCGGAGAACCAGCTGATAAGGCTGCCCCGCCCCTGCCAGGCCCTGGCGCTCCGGGTACACCGACCACAGCACTGCCATCCGCCAGAAATAACCCCAAGGCTGCTCCAACAGGCGCTGCGGCCGCTGATAGAGTGCTATCACCAGGGCCAGTGCCATGCCCGCTTCCGCCCCTCCCCCCCCACTCACTCCCAGGGGCGTAAGGAGCACTCGGACACCCGCAGCAGCGTTCACCAACATTGTTCTCCTGTCACCAGGACAGGACGGCATTCACAACTTAACAAAACTGGAGAGTGGGGCTTGGGAAAGGGTTCATGCGGGTGGAAGGATTGTGGGGGTGGGGGGAGGGCTAGGGAACCCAGGGCAACAATGCTGCTGGGAAGAAGGGGCCCCAGCCACAGGCAGGGAACAGCAGTCTAGGCATGAGGATTGCAGAGAACAGCCCACAGCCCACTGCTCCTGCAGCCCTCCACAAGCTGCAGCTGTGGGGGAGGGGCGTGGGCTATCACAGGCATCCCAGCCCCAGGCCACCCTCCCCTGCAGCAGGCTGGCCTCCTTAGGTCTGAAGAGATCCTAAGTGCTTCGGCAGCCTCACCTGCCTGCTGAGCTACAGGGTGAGAGAGGACCTGGCCCACGTCCACATAAGGTGAGGTCTCAGCATATGCTGGGTGGCCCACGGGAGCAGGGGAACACAGCTCCCAAGTCTGTGCTGTGGCCCTGGGGTAGGGGAACAGGTTGGAGACCCCAGGGATCTGCTCCCCTATTCTGCCTTGGTTTACCTGCCTGCCCAAGTAGGGCCTGGAGTCTGGGTGCTGTGACCTTCTGTAGTGGAGGGAAAAAATCTCAAAAGTCACAGCCCACCCTAGCTCCTGCTCCCCGGAAGCCAAAGGAGGGAGGAGCATGTTGCCCAGGCCCCATGGAAAGATACAAATGAAGGGAAGGGCTGATGCTGAGAATAAATTAGGGATGGCTGGAGGCTGTGACCCCGTGCCTCCGGGTCAGGACAGGGACAGTCCCGGTCTAGGTCACTCTGGGATTGGGGTTGTGACCAGGCCTGTTAGAGATCCAGAGGAAAAGGGTCGAGTCCAGGCCAGTTGGGGTTCAGGGGTGAGAGGGCCAGTCGGAAAACTGGCAGTATATCCATGGCAATGTGGAGCTGGGGCTGGGTCACTGGTCCTGCATTTGCTGCTTCATCTTCTGCAGCATCTCCTGCATGCGCCTTAGCTGGGGAGTGGGGCAGGAAAACCGGAAGGTAGGGGGAGAAATGAGATGGGAGGGTCCTGGCTCAGTCTCCAGCCCCCAGCCCCCACCACTCCCCACCCCATGCCTCACCAACCTCCTCATCCTTCATCCTAATAAGCTTCTCCGTCTCAGCGTCGGGGGTGGGCAGTGGCAGGATGGGGATGGGGCTCTCCATGCGGTTGTCCTGGGTCAGTTTGCTACAGGGTAGACAGGAGGGACAGTGCTGGTGGGAGGTTCAGCCAACCTCGCCACCACCAAGGCTGCCCTTCTGAGTTCCCACACCTCTGGGCTGGTCTGGGGAGACAAGGTGCTGGGGAGCCGATTTGGGGGCTGGGACAAGGTTCCAGTCTAGGCGGGCAGCCAGGACGGGTCTCGACCATAGAGATGTGTCTGAGGCTGCAAGGTGCACATCCAGGTTTGGGGTGGGAGGACGCACCTGGTCATCTGCTGGATGCAGTGTGCGCGGTAGTTCTCATAGTGCACGTCGCACGTCACGTCCTTGAGGTCGTGCATGTGTGTGCGGATGAGCATGTTGCGCAGCTTCACGAAGTCGCAGTGCGCCTGGTTCTCCACTGTGGGGCAGGAGTGGGCAGTGGGCGGGGCGCCAGCCCAGGGGAGCCTTCCCACCCGCACACTATGCCCTGTGCCTGCACTCACCTTCCACAATCCCCCACGGGTACAGCCGCCCCCGGACTCGCTGCCCCTTGGCCTCCACCACCGTGTTGCTGCCGATAACCGCGAAGGGTGCGCTTTCCTGGGGAGGGGCCGGTGCAAGGGCTCACGCCCAATTAGTATGGGTGCAGGGTTAGTGGTTGGAGAGGAGCACGGGCACTCAGGGCCTGGTCAACCCCTCCAGCATCACCATCAATTACTTCTCCCCAAAGAGATCCTGGTGTCACCGTCCCCCCCTCCCGTGGCCTCTTTTCTGCTGGCTGAGGCCAGAACTGGTGCAGCTTACATCTTAAGGCCTATGACTGAGCTTATGCCTCCTAGTAATAGCCCTGCTGACTTTGGTTGGAGTCAAGGGCCTGCTTGACCCTGTTCCTGGCCTTGTGACCCCCTGTCCCCAGCTTGGGCTCACTCATAACCACTCTGGCGGCTGGGGCACTCAAAGCCACTCCCACCCTCTGTTGCATAGAATTCTGGGAGCCAGTGCATACTTAGCCGGGTGGCCACTGGCCCGGCCCTTCTGCTGGTGACTCATGAGGAGACTGAGGAGCAGGGCCAGGATGGTGCCTCACTAGCAGCTGTGCCTTTAGCTCCTGGCAAGAGCTCTGTGACTTACTAACCATGAGGGACCCAAACATACAAGTCAGGCAGGCACTTGGGCGACCCTAGCCCTCTAGGGCTAGGTGAAGGGACTCTACTGCCCACACCAAAGACCCTTATCCACCCCCAAGTTGGACCTGGGCACTTGGCCCGCCTCTGCCCAATGGACTGCATGCTCACCTTCAGTTCCCGATCCTGCTGCTTGAAGTCCTCGTCCTCGTCTGAGTCACACTCAGGGAACTGGTACACATGGATCCCAAACTTGTCAATCTCCTCCCGGATCTGCGGTGGGGCAGGGCTGTCAGATCAAGGGTTGGCAAGGTCCCCTGGGCCTGGTGCCCTCAGCCCAAGTCCTGGGCCAGGCCCCACTGCCACGCAGGCTCACCCGCTCCTTCAGTTTCCGGATCTCACTGGGGACCAGACAGTCGGCCTTGGCAATGAGGGGCACAATGTTCACCTTCTCGTGTAGAGCCTTCATGAAACCCACATCCACTGGCCGCAGCCTGCAGGGGGCACCCAGGGTGATGAGGGGCTGGTGGAGTTGATGGGAGAGCTGGGAGAGGGTAGGGAGCCTCAGGGAGGGAATGGCTGTGGGGGCTTGGCCCACAGAGTCACGCACCCGTGCCCGAACGGAGAGATGAAGTACAGGCAGCAATGCACCCGGTTGTCTTGGATGTTCTTGCGGTTGAGGCCGCTCTCGTCCCGGAAATACTGCTCAAACTGCTGGTCCACGTAGTCGGTAATGGGCTTCCAGCTGCGGGCAGGAGGTGCATGAGGCTGGGCTGTGAGGGCAGCACACTGGCACCGGAGGGTGGGGGTGGAGTCGGCCTGGGCAGGGACTGTTCCCTGGCCAGGCCTTCCTCACCATT
Organism: Micronycteris hirsuta; assembly: GCA_004026765.1. Classification (NCBI taxonomy): domain Eukaryota; kingdom Metazoa; phylum Chordata; class Mammalia; order Chiroptera; family Phyllostomidae; genus Micronycteris; species Micronycteris hirsuta. The sequence goes on along the minus strand of PVJI01000298.1, from coordinate 152,152 downwards.
CAGAGTTGTTCACAGCATCCCCAAAGCCTGGTGTGTCCACAATGGTGAGTTTTAGCTTGACGCCCTTCTCCTCGATGTCCACCGTGTGCTTCAGGATCTCCACCGTCTGGCTGATGCGCTCTGCAGGGGAGGAGATATGGCTTGAAGGGGCCTCTCTGACCCTCCCCCTGCCCTACTTCGGGCAGCCAGGATCCTTTCTCATCCATCCTAGTGTTTTGGCCCCGATCACAAGGCCTGACTGTGGTTTGGGCCAAGCCTCCTGGACCCCGAACAAAAGACTCACATTGTGGGGAGAGAGAAGGGGGGCTTGATCTGGAAGGGCACTCTTTGAGGGGTCGCACAGGAGGGGATGGTGAATCAGTGCCAGAGAAGCTTGGGGTCCACTCACCCTCAGCACTGAGGAGCTTCCGGTCCTTGTACAGGTCGGTTAGGAAGAGGCTGTGGACCAGTGTGGACTTTCCCAGGCCCGACTCACCTGCCCACAGGTACAGTGAAGGAATCAGATTAGGTCTCAGGCCCCCACAACAGGGCCTGTCCAGCCAGTGGCCCCAGCCACCCCACCTGGGAGCCTGGCCCACTCACCAGCCACCATGAGCGTGAAATCAAAGCCCTTCTTCACCGACTTCCGGTGCACCTGGTTGGGCAGCGTGGCAAAGCCCACGTACTGCTTGTCGATATCCTGCGGGCAGGGGTGGAGCAGGTCAGAGGTACCCTGGGGCTCCTAGGCAGCCCCATGCCCTGTCCCGTATCCCGCTCAGGCAAGGAGGCAGCGGAGGACAGAGTCCCCAGGGTGGGCATTTCAATGGCAGAAAGGGGATGAAGGCCTGGAGGTGGGAAGGCAGGTCAGAGGGTGGCTGGTGAATGCACCGTTGCCCTAGCTTCAGAGAGGGGCTTTGGAGGGCCCCAGGACTGCGTGTGTGTGGAGGGGGAGATGTCCAACTGCCGCAGACACAGGCAGTGTCCTCCCTTGAGTGGTCCCAAAACCAAGGCCCTTCGGATATGCCCCAGGTCCTTCATAGGAAGGAGAAGCCTGGACTCAATACTCACCCCTCCCAAGTGTACCAGGGGATGGGAGGCCCCCGTGGCCCGGATCCAGCCGCGGGGGTGGCTGGCTGCAGCAACGTTGGAGCAGGGGCTATTTATAGATAGCGGCTCTGAGCCTCCCCCGCAGGCGGGTCCCGAGCCCACCCTCTGTGGACCCTGGCCCTGCCGGCCCCTGTCACATCCCAGAGCCCTGGGACCTGGCCCCAGCAGGCGCGCACACACTGACCCACATTCCACTCCCCTCTCCACACACACCTTGAGCCGCCTTTGGGCCTGAGTCCGTGGCGACAGCAGCTGCTCCACCAGGCGGTCCTGGGGCGCTGCCAGAGAGTCCATCGCAGCGACCCCCCCACACCCTGCTGGCGACTTCAGACCCCAGACCAGGTCAGGCCAACAGGGGCCCAGCGTTCTCGAGGGGCTCAGACGCTGTAGTGCCTCGAAGCCCTGTTCTCGTTCCCGTTTTAGGGACACGGGAATTGAGTCCGTGAGACCGGACGTGGCCCACCCGGGGTGCCGCCGACCTCGGAGACCGCGGGAGCCATCCCCCTGCCTCTGAGGACCCGGACCCGCCCTGAGACGCGCGGCGTCGCAGCCACAGCCGGCCCCGATCTGCACGCGAACCAGAGGCGGGGCTCCGCGCAGAGACCGCCTCGCCCGCTGTCGCCGGGAAACGGTCGCCTGGAAATTGGGCCGCGGGCGGAGCCACCGGGAAACTGTCGCCGAGGGCAGGGCCGAGCACAGGCGCGGGGGAACTCGGCGCGGACAGGGAACCCGCGTCCCTGTCAGTGACAGGACCCACGGCCTCAGTCCAGACGTCGGGACAACCGGGATTAAGAGGGGTAAGGGGAGGCCGGGTCCCACTGGCGGGCCGTTAGGGGTGCGGGGGAGAGACTGTGGCCTCGGTGTCCCGCCCCTCCAGAGGTGCAGTGTAGCTTCCGTCCTCCAGAGGGCGCCGGAGGCCGCACCCACGCGGGACCAGCCCTTGCACCGGCCTTCCTAGCAGACTCCGCAAGAAAGCTGCCGGCGGTGTCACAGAGTCTGGACTACCCACGGGCACAGTCTTCCTGGCACGGCCCCCTCCCCTCAGGTTGGAGCTGAACTGCCCCCCCTTTTGTGTGTGCGCATTTTGTACGTTTGGGGCTACTTAACCAGCGTGGCCCCAGAGACATACCAAGGAATCGAGTGAGGACAGAGTCCACCTTCCTCATGAACCAGAGCCAACCTCAGCCTGGACCTGCCCACCCCAGGCCCAGGGAGAATGAGAGCAGGAAGGGGCCAGTCAGAGCACTTGCCACCTACCCTGCTCTACCTCTGGAAACTTGGAAGCTGTAGCCAGCATGTCGCTCCACAAACCTGACAGCCACGAATGCATCGCCATGGTTTTCCCCAGAAAACTCTTGCCAGAGGAGGGGGGTGTGTGTGGAGTGGGCCTCCTTCCTGCGGGCACTCCTTCTGAGCCTCTCTGCCTGCTCTGACCCACACAACTAGGCACTCAGGGACTAGAGAGCTCCAGCCAGCTCAGCCCTTACGCCCATTGGCCACCCCAGGGACCACAGTGGTCTCTGGAGCCACCCAACTCTCACCATGCCCTCCAGTACCCCATTAGAATCTGAACAAGACAGCTCCAGCTGGACAGGAAGGGAGGTCTGGCAAGGAGCTGGGTATGAAGAGACCTGGCCCCTAGGCTACGTGTGTCCGTGGGGACAGGCGGCCCCCAGCTCTCCCCCACCCACCCCAGTTGAGGAGCCTCCGTCCCTTTGTCCAGGCTTGTGGTACTGCTGTGGGGCACCTGAGGAGGAGGAGCGGGCCCACAGCTGGGAACAGGAGAGTCTTTCATCCGAGAGGAGAGTGTGGAGAACAGGGGAAGCCACAGGCCCCCAGTCCTCGTGCCAGGCCATGCTGACTGGCAGGAGGCCTCTGGACTGAGTCTTCTTTAGACAGGGCCCTCAGCCCCACACCCACTCAGAAGACTGGCATCTCAGGCCCGGGGCCTCTCCAGGAAGACCGACAGACCTGGGTCTGGGCTCAGGCTCAGAGGGAGCCTCAGCTCCGCACAGCCTGGTGTCTAACGGAGAGTGTGGCTCCCAGATTGCCTCATTTCCCACCAGGTCAGGCAGCCTCTGGGAGCCATAGGTCAGGAGGTTGAGAGTCTCACTCCCAGCTCTCAACTTGCCTGCCCCATCACCTGACTGTGCCCAGACAGGGCCTGTGGACTCCCTGGGGGAGCCTCGAGGAAGGGGCCCTGCCGCCCCCTCTCTTTGGCACTGAAGCACAGCAAATTCTCCTCACGCTTCCCAAGCCCTAGACACAGCTGTGCCCACCTCCTCCTGGAGCCCGAGACTCTCGAGGCATTTCCATTCTTAGAATCGCCCGAGTCAGCTCTGGAAGCAGTCACCAGAGCCGAAGGAGCCTCCATCACTGCCTGAGACTGAGTGGGGACTGGAGGAGGGGGCACAGAGGGCCACCAGAGCCCTCCTAGTGCCTGAGGTGCGGAGGAGCACAGAGAGCTGACGAGCTCCCCCCACCCACTTTCACAGAGCGTGAACGCGCCGCGGCTCAGTAACACCAACAAGGGCAACAGTGAAGCCCCGCTGTGCTCCCCCAGGTCCACAGGAGCCTTCCCCAAACACCTGGCTCACTGGCCCTGCTCTGGGGCCTCCCCCTCTGGTTGAATGGTGCCCTCTCCCTCAGTTTCCAGGGCCAGGGGATGGGTGAGGCTGGCACCTAGCTGACTTTGAAGGGGAGGCATACACAGGCCTGAAGGGGCTCACACCTCAACAGGAGGGGTCCCTGGGTGGTGCTGGGCAGCAACTGCTGGGCCCAGTGGCTTCAAGGGACTACAGGCCCAGGAGAAGCCACGGGAGCTGGTCTCCCAGGCCTTCCCTCTCTCTCCCTAAAACAATGGCTTGGTGGCATGTGTCTCCGCATCATTGTACCACCCGTTCATGATGGGGAGGCAGTTCCCCCGCCTGGGCTCCCTTGGGAGCCCCTCACTGGCAGGGTGAGGTTGATGGGGCCCCTCCCCACGAGCCTCCTGAGTCCCAGGGTGCGGCGTGCCCCTGCCAGGAAACTGACATCAGGCAGCCAGTGACTCCCAGCCCCCACCCCACCTACTGGGCTCACCTAGCCCACCTGCTTCACCCTGGGCCAGCACTTCAGGGTTCCATCAGCATCTACCTGGCATACGAACCCCCTTCCCCAACAAGGCTGCAGGGCCACCCTGGTGCCAGAGTTGGGTCCTTCTTTTCTCCCCCAAACATAGCTGTTCTCAAGCTAGAGAGGCTCCCACAGGGCTGCTTCAGAGCCCCTAGGCCTCCTGGTTAGCCATCCCCACCCCCCTCTCCAGGTTTCCATCTCTGCTTAACCCCAGCCTCCTCTGGGTTTCACAGGGGGTGACCAGGCCAACCTCCTATCAGGTCCTGCATTCCTAGAGGGTGGGGACCAAGCCAGCCCCTTTGGGTGACAAACCTATTTGTACCCACTAGGTTGGAAGACCCTTGCTGGGCTCCGGGATGACTCAGACCAGGCCCCAGAGACTCTCAATCTGGGGAAGAGGCCTTGTCACAGATCAGCCCACCCAAATTGGTGTGGGGGAAGAGAGGACATAAGGTGCAGAAGAGTGGGGTGGGGTGGGCAGAAGCTCCCCTGTGGAGCTACTCAGGGCCTCTGCTGGCTGGTGGACACAGAGACCCTGCCCCCAGGGTCCCTGCGTGGTGCAGGGTCCCCCAGCCTGTAGCCTCCCATAACCAGTGCTCTTACTCCAGGTCCTCAGCACACGGCCTGAGACCAGGTCAGCCTGAGATGCAGGTGCTGGACCAGTGGGACCAGCTCTTGGCTGGTACCCCCATCTGGGAGGGGTGCACACTCCTGCTCCCAGGGTCAGAGGCCAGGCCCTTGGGGCATGGCGCCCACTCCTCCCATCCGCAGCCCCTGGCACTGCAGCACTGCCCAAGCTGACAATCGCGACAGGGTGGGGTGACGGCCCGCAGGGGCGGGGTCGCGCCTGGGCGCTGGCAGCGTTGCTACCACAATAGGTGACAGCCGGCCGGGTGGGCGGCGGCGCGCACGTACCTGCTTGTCTTCTGCTGGGTTGGGGTCGGTGTCGGGTCAGAGTCCGGGTCCGGGCGGTTCCGGGCCGGCGGGCAGGGGAGAGACGGAGAGACATGGTGAGAGACGGGCAGGCGGCGGGGACAAAGGCGCGCGCGGGCGCGCTGGCGGGCGCCAGGCTCACCTGGAGTCGCCAGCTTGCTCTTGTACCTCAGGCCTGTGCTCATGGTGGCCGCCGGCGGGGGACGTGCGGCGGCGGGCGCGCGGGCGGGGCGCGGCGACGAGCGGCGAGGCCGAGGCCGGGCTGCGGGGTGACCGGCCCTCCGCGCGCCGCCGCCCGCCCCGCCCGCGCGCCCGGCAGCCAATCGGCGCCCGCCGCGCCCACGCGCGACCCGGGGCGGCCCGCGGGGGCGGGGACCCGGGTGCCCCCCACCCACTCCCGCACCCGCGGCCTGGGGGCCACGCCCCTTTCATCTGGCAGGCACCGTGCCCACCGCCCCACACCCAGCCCCACCTCCCTTGTCCCCTCGCCCAGGCCTGGACCGCGACTCCCTCTCCTCTCTGCTCCCAGTCCAAACCTGGGCCACTGACCATCCCCCCCTGTGGCCCTTCTGTAAAACCTGCCCCTTCGAGTCTGGGTGCTTCATGCCAGCTCCTGCTCTGCAACCCCCTCTGCTCTGCAGACCCACACTGGGAAAGGGGGGATCCTGGCTTTCTGTGCTGGAGAGCAGCAGGGGCATGTGAAGGGGGGGCCAGGGCTTGCGCCCCATTGACATGTGAAGAAGCGGAGTCCCAGACCTGCAATGAGGACACGGAACTCTCCAACGTGAGTGCCTCCCATCCCCTCTGTCACAATCACACTCCAAGGACCCTCAGCCTGGACCTTCCTGGACTGCTCCCAGATGGCAAGTCTGGAGCCTTTGGTCCCTCAGAAAGGGCCAGTTGGACCTGTGGTCACTACCTCTCCAGGTGAAGTCCCCTCGGAGGGAGACACCCTGCTGTACCCTCCAAAGGCAGGAAACCCTCCTCCCTCTCCAGCCCCTCATGTGCCCTTTGCTTCCTCCATTGGCCCATGGGCTGGGGGAAGAGCATCAGCAGCACCGTTCCTCTGCCAATTCTGTAGCCAAAGCACCCCCCCCCCAGCTTCCTGGGACTGGCAACCTCCTTCTGGTCCAGACCTGTGATTAAGTGTGGGGATGCTTCACTGCTCTGACGGCTCATTCAAAGCCTCAGGACCCGGTGTGTTCAGAATTCAGAATTCTTTGTATATGTTGTACATTATATGACACCTCTCTGGAACCTAGAGCTGTACCTTTTAATCAGTCACATTAAGATTTTTGTCCAGGAGCACTCCTATTCAAAGGAACTGAAAAAAAATAAAGACCATAATAAATGGCTGCACATCAGTTCAGGACTGGCTTTGCCCCTGAGTTTCAAAACCTTCGTTTCACAGCTTTGGAGAATTTGGAATTGTGGGTAAAAGGCATGGGGCCGGCCCTGACCGGTGTGGCTCAGTTGGCTGGGCGTCCACACGACTAATTCAATTATGGATCAGAGCATGGGCCTGGGCTGCTGGTTTGGTCCCTGGTCAAGCCTCTTGCATCAATGTTTCTCTCTCTCTCTTCCTCCCTCTTGTCCCCTCTCTCTAAAAATAAAATCTTTAAAAAAAAAAAAAAAGGAATGGGGCTGGAGGGGAGGGGACACATGAAGTGTCGGGGAAGACTTCTGAGCTGTCATCAGCCCTAGGGGCTCTGTGGGAACCCCGTCTCAGGCGGCCTGTAGCTTTGCAAATGGTTCAGTTGGTCAATGCAAAATGACACGTGGACATTTAGCATGGACTGACCCATGCAAGCCTGTGCTTGTGGGGACGTAGGAGGAAGAACAGAAGCCTGCCCCTGACTAGGCAGACATGCCCCTGCAAAGGGCCCTGACGATGCCGCTCTGCTAGGGGCTCAGGGAGGGGGCACCAGGCAGTCCTGGGTCAGGGGGTTTGAAATTGGCCTTGAGGAGAGTGGACTGCATGTCAAGGGCATAGCTCAGACAGAGGATGGGAGGTGCGTGTGAACAAGATTCTGAGTTCTGAAACAATTCTGGAGATGGGAGACAAAAAGGACAGGGTGCACCACATACACATAATCTTCCTTATTAAGGTTAAGTGTGTTCCACAAGGTTACGGATGGAAATGCAGTCGGATGAGAGAAATGCAGCATTTCAGGTCTGGGAAAACCAGCGCGGGGGACCGGGAGCTGCTGCCCGGAAGGAGAAGTCGGGGCAGACCTGGGTCAGTGCTGCTCCTAGTCCTGGGGCTGTGGTCACCCATGACTGGGAGTCGAAAGGACAGCCCCGAACCCCTCCACAGACACACAGAGGTGCCTCCGGTCTGGCTGAGAGATCCTGAGGGTGGCAGCACCCATTGCTTGATAGACAAAGTGTCTGTCTGGGATACTGTTGAAGTCGGGAAATGGGCCACAAGGGCACTGGCCAGCAGACGGGCCTCCAATCCTACCCAGCGGGATGGCGTAAGGCCTCCTTCACCTTTTCCAGCCTGGACACTGCCAATGGAATGCTTGAAACAAAGCCCTTACACGGTTCTTGTCCATCAAACAGCACATTGAGAAGGGGCCAGAGTAGCAGGGTGGGGCCCGGACACACCCCGTTTACCTACCTACAGCTGCGCCTTGAAGGAAGCTCCAGGGTCCCCAGTGGGGCCGCGTCTGCTTCCCCAGCAGGCAGACGACATGCTGGCTGCGATACAAAGAGCAGTAAGTAAAAGGCTCCTGGGTAGGGAAAAAATGCTACTTTTTAATTCATAAGGAAAAGAAGTTAATGAGTAAAAAAAAAACAAGCTACACCCAGAAAAATCTGTTCAACCAACTTGGGCTACAAATAGCTTAACGCTTTTCAGAAAAAAAACAAAAACCTCTTAGTTAAATTCTCAAGAGGCTGCATTTAGCTTGCTGGTGTCTCTCCCCTCTCTGCACAGACGCGTGGGTGTCTTGTGGTCACACGGGATGGAGAAGGAAGGAGCTGGTGGGGAGATGGCCTCAGAGTCAACCCCAGTGATGGTGACAAAGGGACAAGTGGGGGGCAGGCGACGTAGGTGCCAGGGTCCAGAGGTTTGCTACAGGTGACACACAGATGTCCGGTGGAGCAGGGGCCGCTGACGGCCAAGCTCTAGAATAAGCAGTCTACCTGAGGACGAGGTAGCGGCCAAGCTGGGTGCAGAAGGTGAGACATTGAGACCCCTCACGTGGACTGGAAGGGAGGGGCCTGCTGGTCATGCCAGCCCACAAAGGGCAGACCATATCCTTGAGGAGAGGGCTGCAACGAGAGGAGGCACGTCCCTTTGCCTGGACAGAGGTACAACAAAGAAGGATCTCAACGTCATCTCAAAATGCATTTAACCCACTCAAAAGAAATCATCGTAACATGAAATGAAGACCTCGCCTGCGTTCCTACACCTGGATGGTATAGTACATGGGACCACAGACCCGGAGAGGCTGGGGACAGTGATGTAACCCTGGTCCCAGCGCTCTGGGAGCTGGGCGCCAGACGGGCAGCATGGAAAGACAAGACCCAACCTTGTCTTTGGACCTTCAGGCATCCCAGAAGCCAGGAGCCCTGGGATACCCCTTCCTGACTGCCCCCTGGCAAAGTCCTCATTGTGGGAGACTCTCCCCATGCCTGGCAGCTTGTGGGACCCTCCCTGGGGCAATATCAGGGAAGGTCCAATGTAAGGCTCTAGGCTGTGAGTCTCGCGTCTTTTGTCCTCCAAGTCGCTCCTGGGAGTCTGTTGTAGGGCGTGGGACCAGTGCACAGAGCAGGCCAAGAAAAAGCTCGGTGAAGACTGGAAGAAGGACCTACCGCTCTGGCCGATGGAGGGTGCTCTGCTCAGGCTCCGTCCATGGTGAGCACCCTGCCCTGATGCTGCCCTTTCCCCACCTGCTCTGCCAGCTTCCACAAATAGCCCCACGGGTTCCCCTCCCTCCTGCCAAACTGTCCTGGACACTGCTGTGCTGCATCCGTCTGCTTCTAGCTTGGGGGCTGTACCCCTATATCCAACGTCCCTCTCCCAAGGCCCATGTTCCTCAGGGTGCAATGTAGGGGCTGCGGAGGGCAGTGGAGGCTGGGGTCAAGTAGTCACCCCTCTCCTGCCAGCAGATGCTGAACCTTGGCTTCCCCAGTGGTCTCCCAGAGTAGTTCCTAGCCTGCTGTAAAATGAATTCAACTCACCCACCCCACCTCCACCAAGGATGAGGGCAGTAGGGCCCAGGGAACTCTGCTGCAGCACCCCGCCCCCCCTTCCACACACACACACACACACACACACACGGCCCCTCTGGGACAGCCCAGACTCAGCCTGGCAATGGGCGTTGTGCCTGTGCATAGCCCCGGAATCAGGCTTCAGAGTGTGGTGAGACCAAACAGCTGAACCCAGGCCTCCAGGCCTAGGCCTCACTCCCTCAGACAGGTGAGATGCACTCCCAGCCCAGCCAGGGCCCTATCCTGGTCAGGCAGCCCTGTCTGACCCTGAACTCTATCAACCGGATGGCCCAGATGATCTCCTGACCCTGCTTTTGTCTGCTTCGGGGCACTGCTCCCATGCCCCGTCCTCGATAGTCCTGTTGTCTTGGCTCAGCCATACCTGAGAGAAGACCTGAAACTATCCCAGCACCTGCGGCTCCAGCAGGCGGCCGCCCCGCCCGCTGACACACTCTCTCCGCCCTGTACTCGTGGGTGTTTCCTGCAGCTTCCTTGTACCCTCTGCCTGAACCGCCCTTCCCTGCCCCATTAATCCCCAGGGAGCCCAGGCCGAGGTGCCATCCTGGCCCGGCTGAGCCAGGTGTGTGGGGCCAGGAGTTCGGGGCAGCTGTCTCAGAGCGCACAGGGAAATGTGTCTGCAGGGAGGGGCTACAGAGAATGCTTTTCTTGATCTCTTTGTTAGAAAATGTGCGGGGCCAGGACCCACACCGGTCCTCCTTACCCATGGAGACAGGCCAATTGGAGAGCAGAGTCGCAGCAGCTGCCGCTGCCAGGAGGGCACTGCCTAGCCCGTTAAAGCGGCCTGTGTGTTGCAGGGGCCAGAGCCGGGTTCCAAGTGGGGCAGAGCCTCGGGCCACACCACATCCCCCATTCACTGGGCAACAGGAGGAGGGCGACAAAGGGCGCCTGTGCTCCCAGGCAGTGAGCCAGCCCAGAGACCGGGAACTGAGGGCCCAGAACAGTGGTGGGCGCCACCTGCAGTGCAGGGCGTGGGCCTCCAGCCACGTCCAATGGGACACAGTCCCCTGAAGGGCTCGGAGAGAGAACACAGAGAACAGTCAGGACTGGGGACAGAGCGACAGGGAGCCTGAGTGCCTGCGACTCAGTGTGGAAGAGCTGCCTGACCACGTGCCCCTGAGGACCCTCTGAAAGGATGCTCTGGCAGCAGCCAGGGGGCTGGACACGACCTCCCCCAAGGTGTCCCGACACCTCTGAGGCTCTCTGTCCTCACTGTGGTTCTGTGATTTCATGAAAAGCCAGAGGTGGAGATAGGAAATGGTGCCAACACGGAGGTGCTCCCAGAGGCATTCATGCATTAAAAGAAGTCCCACGGGAACACGTGCTGGTGAAAGGCAGAGCGCGGGGCTGGAACACTGGTGACCTAGATCCCGAGGCGGCCAGCCAGGCAACTCACACCCAGGCGCTCACACCCCTCCCTGTGACCCGCCTCTCCGCCAGGGAAAGACCCAGGGCTGGACTTCCAAAGGCTGGCTCCAGCTGCTCACTGCGCCCCAGCTCCCAGGTCTGCCCCTTGAGCATCAGGCCGGAGACGGATCAGAATACTCCCAGAATAAACAGGACACAGTGAGGGCTCCAGCCCCCACTATCAGCGGCAAAGGCCGTGTCCTGCCATGGCCCTGGTGCCCCACCCTACGCACCCCTGGCTCTACCCAGGGCGGGGTGGGGGTTAGTTGTGCAAGGCAAGTGTGCTGCTGGTCACACCCAGGTGGGAAGGCAGCCACCAGAGCTCTCAGAGCTGGTGTCCATCCACTGTTTTCCTTGGTTTCTGATGACTGGCTGTGCCTGGGTGAGGACAGGGACTTGAGGTCTCAACCCATCCCCTTCCAACCTTCCCTCTCCAATCCTCCTTCTGGCTGCAGGCCCTCAGGGGTTCCTCTGCCTACCACCAGCACATACCTCAGAGGAGGAGTTCAAGGAGGGCAGGCAGGGAATGAGGGGCTGCCATTCCAATTCCTGGGCTGGGCACCCTGCTCCCACCTCCAGGGTGAGAGCAGGGACTCTGGTCCCCTCCTCTCTGCTCCCAGGTGGCCTCAGTCCCCACAGGGCATCCCCTGCACACCCACTACCAGACAGAGCCAGGCGAAGCCTTGGGAGGGCCTCCCAGTTGGTGCTGAAGTCAGTGCCAGTCCCTTCCCTGTTCCAAAGGCTGTCTTTAAAAACTGGAGCCTATGAGGGCTGCCCAGAAGCTGACGGGAACCACCATCAGGGTCCTGTCGATGAGAGAGCAGGAGGACACAGAGGCCCCTCGCCTGGACTGCTTTCCAGGGAAGGAGGGCCCCTCAGCATCACCAGTGGCTCCAGGTGGCATGCGGGAGGCATGGGCTTGGCTGCCAAGCCTCGGCATGTCTGGCCAGCATCCCAACAAGAGTGGCTGAGCAGGTTCAGACCAAAGAGACCTCACCAGGTTGCTTTTGGGAGCTGGACCTGGGGACACCCGGGTGGAACCATGTAGAAAAAAGGAATCGGTGGGAGTCACTCCCCTCCCTCAAGCTTTTACCAAAGGCTCATTTTTGCAGCCATGAGTCTTCTCAGCCACTCACAAGTGTGGTGTGTTCTCAGGTCCATCCTGCCCCCACTCTCCACTCTCACCTGCTGCACAGCTATGCTCAACCTCCTCAGCAGGACACACCACTGCTTGCCAGACCAGTCCTCCCTCAGGACTTCCCAGTCAGCTGTGCGCAGCAGGTGGAGGGCAGAGGCGTGCAGTCTTGGTGCCGCTCACCTGCGCTGTGGCCACCAGCCCTGCCTGGTCACACCATACCGCAGCACAGGTGGGAGAAAGTGGGGTGAAACCCCTTCCCTGGGGTTTCATGTTGGAGGGACAGTGTGTCACAGGCTCCCATGAGATGTTGACCACGGGCCAGAAGGGAGGTGCTGGGCCATGAGGGCTGGTCGCAGAGCGGTCTTGAGCAGGCAATGGCCAAGTAGGGGTCCAAGGAAGTGGAGAAGTCTATGGAGCCTGGGGTGATGTGCATCATGTGACCATGAGGGCATTGCCGGGCTCGTCTCCCCACCGGTGCTGCAGAAAGCAGGGCCAGCACGCCAGGTTGGGCCTTGCTGCCAAGATAGCCACAGAGGTTCTGCCTGATCTCCTGCCCAAAGTCTGGGTCCAAGATTCCCATGACAGACACCAGTGTAACCAGGGGTCCAACCAGAGCCCCTCTGAGCCCTGAATGCCCTGCCCTGGACTGGGTGCCTAGCCTTCCTGAGGTCTGGAGCACCATTTGTGGAAGAAATTTGTCTTTCCCCATTGAATTGCCTTGATACCCTTGATGAAAATCAAGATTTCCCCTGTGTATTGTGGATCTCCTTCCAGACTCTTGATTCTGTTCTGAAAAGATTATCTGTTGCTGTTAACAACTCGAAACTTAGTGGCTTAAGGCATCAGTTTAGTCATTTTATTATCTATCATGGTGTCTGTGGGTCAGAAATTCAGGAGGGCTTAGCTGGGAAGTTCCCGTGATTTCAGGCAGAGGACGTCTGGGGCCGCAGCAGCTGGCGGGACAACGCCTTCCCGCCGGGTCTCAAGGGTTCTTGGTGTTCTCTCTGCAGGTGGGCTGGCCTGGCCTCCTGAGAGCATGGTGGCTTCAAGGCTCCGGACAAGTGCTCCAGCACCCGGGGCAGACACCGCATTGTCTTTTGTGACCCGGCCTCAGAAGTTGTGCAGCATCACTTCTGCTGTCATCTGTTCTTCCTAAGTCAGCGTAAGCTCACCTGCATTCAAAGGGGAGTGTCAGATTCTAGAAGAACACGTGGGAGGGAAAACATGGTTGGGGGCCATCTTTGAAAAACACGGTCTATAAAATACTCGTCTTTTTGTTGGTCAATCTTTTACTTCTCTGGTCTAAAGACTGGATCATTTCTATTGATCTGTCTCTGGCCAGTGGTGTGGGGGTGAATGGAGCCGGTGATGAGGAGACTCCCCACCTATGCAGTTATTACAGTGGGCCTGCAGGGCAAGGGCAGGCCAGTGGAGAGGAGAGGCCACTGGAGGTGTGCGGTCAGGGAAGGCGGCACCAGGAGTGGGGGAGGGGGAGGAGTGGGAGGGAAGTGTCCCTGTGGGCCGGCTGACTCTGACATGCCTCTGAGACATCATACTGGGTACCTGGGCCCAGTCCGCACCGCAGTGAGTGGTGACAGGGCTCAGAGACGGAGGAGGAAGGCAGGGTGGGTGCAGCCTGCAGGGCCGGGGCTGTGCTGAGACTGCAGCCGAGGCTGGTGCTGCTCTGACTCAGGAAGAAAGCCCCACACAAGCCTGTTTGAGTTGGCTGGGGTTCACGTGCAGGGCGTCAGAGCTGAATGCAGCAGTCTCGGGCTCCAGGAGAGGCGCTGAGTGAGTGGGCGCATTCCGTGCTGGCGGAGGCCTCTCCGCTGACCGCCTGGTTGACGGGGAGGGGACACCGGACTGTGTTTGGCCAGGTCTCTCCAAGGCATCGACACCCCCAGGGCCCACTGACCATCTGTGTTTTTCCTGCGTGGGCGACCCCCCTTTTCCAAATCATGGATCTAAGGCGATCATTAAGAAACCACTGTTGACAGAAGGTCAAGCTGCTGTAACCCCTCCCCAAAGTGGCTGCTCTGCCTTCAGCACACTCCCTAGCACCTTGGGTCCAGGCCAGGGGTGCGGGAGATGGTTTGGTGACCACCCATCCCCTCCGCCTGAGGCAGTCTCCTTCGCTCCATCACCTCCCCACTCTCTCCTGAACTCCACGCCGCCTCAGGGCCTTTGCTCCTCCCTGCCTCCAGGAAGCTGCTGCTCCTTGTTGCCACTTCAGCCCACTGGCCTTCCTGGATGAGCTTCTCCGCCTCAGCGCCACCTCTGAGTCACTCTTGGGCACATCTTGTTTTTCACTTACCTGGTAGCCTCCTCACAGGAAACAGACCCCTGAGAGCAGGACTCTGGCCTGTCGTGTGCGCTCAACTTATCCATGGCACGTGACCGGGCACAGAGCCCAGAACTAATGGGAGAGGGAAGAGGCCACTCCCCGGCAGGCACCGGCCCAAGGGCACACCTCTTGACTTTTATTTTCATTTGCTGCTGTGTAGGTTGGTGAGGGGCCCTCACCATGGGTGCTGCCCACGGCAGAGCAGTCTGTGAGGGAAGCCGCCGATACGAGCTCAGGTGAGAGCCCCGGCAGAGCCCTGCGTCGGCCACCCAGCGGGTAGCAAGCACACGTACGTCTCGTAGACCTCACACCCTCCAGGGGCCTGTGCCACTCCTGCCCCAGGCTTTCCCATCTGCCATGTGACATCACCACCCACCAGCTGCTCAAATAAAAATCTCAAAGTCACACTGCTTGTCCTCTTTCCCTCAGCCTCCACATGCAGTCCATCAGCAAGTCTTGCTGCTTCTGTATCCAAAATGTATTCAAAATTGGCTCACTTTGCTCTTTCACCCTGTATTAGTATGCTGGGGCTGCTGTAACAAATACCACAGACTGGGCGCTTGAACAGCAGAAACATATTTTCTCACAGTGCTGGATGCTGAAAGCCCGAGACCGAGGTGCCAGCAGAACTGCTTTCTCCTGAGGCCTCTCTCCTTGGCCGGGAGATGGCCACCTTGTCCCTGTCACCTCACACGGTCATCCCTCTGTGAGTGTTTGTGTCCTTATTTTGTTTTATGAGGACACCAGGTGGATTGGATTAGGGCCCGCCCACGCGGTCTCATTTAACTATAATCACCTCTGTAAAGACCCTATCTCTAAATACCGTATTTTGTATTTTGCCATGTATAATGTGCACTTTTTGCCCACAATTTTAAGCAAAAAAATAACCATGGGTACAATGATTACATGCCATGGGCACAATAATCCTGTGAAAAATGCGCACAAAGCCGTGGGTGCGCGTTATACACGGCAACTACGGTACAGTCCCATTCGGAGACTTTAACGGGGGTTAAAGCTTCAACACGTGAATTTCTGGGTACACGATCCAGCCCATGATACCAGCCAATGTCACCTTCATCTGCACCGCCTCAGCTAGGGCCTTGGTCCCTCCATGCCACAGGGGGGACCCACTGGAACTGCACATTCAGGTCCCAGGCTCCATCCCTCACCACGCACACAGGCCCACACGGGAAGGTCTGAGTCCACTTTCCTATCCCTGCCTCACCCTCTGCCTTCACCCTGGGCTCAGGCCAACGGGTCTCCTCGCCGTCCCTCAAACACACCAAGCTCGTTCCAATCCCTTAGGGCCTTTGCGAGGGCCTAATAGGAGGAGTCAAACACGGGGGCCACCCAGTCCTTTTCTCGTGGTCCTGGTCCTGCACCTATACATTTTGTAATAACAGCTTTATTGAGATGATTCACCGCATAACCCTCTTTTAGTACCTTCATAGAGTTGTGCAACATTCACCACAATCAAATTTAGAACATTTTAATTGAGACATAATTTGCATACCATAAAATTCACCCTCATAAGGTGTGTAATTCAGTGGATTTTTAGTACATTCATAGAGTCGTACATCGATCACTGATATCAAACTCGTGAACATTATTTCTGTCACCAAAAAGCAGTCACTCCACATTCCGCTCCCTCCAAGCCCTGGTATTTCTCTCTCTATGAATTTGCCTATTTGGGACATTTCATATAAATGGGTTCTGACATATGTAGCCTTTTCTGTCTGGTTTATTTAACTTAGCATCATGCTTTCAAGGTGCATCCATGCGCCAGAACGTCATTCCTTTTCATGGCTGAATAACACTCCACTGCGTGAGTGGGCCACGTTTTTCATCGGTCTCTCCGTTGATAGACACGAGAGTTGCTTCCATTTCTTGTCTGTCACGAACAGGCTGGTATGAACATTTGTGTACACGTCTTTGTGTGGACATGTTTTCATCCCCCTCAGACAGTTAACCAGTGGAGAGACCCTACTGGATCCTGAGGTCACTCTGTTCTACTGATTGCCTGGGTTTGTTCTTCGTTTCCTCCGTCGGGGGTGGAGGCATGCGGGCAGGGCCTGTGTCCCCTGCGGGTGGAATGACCTTCGTGCCCAGAGCTGCCAGGAGCAGGCTGGCACCCAGGGAAGGAGAACAGGGCCCACCCAGGCCCACCCCATGTGCCACCAGGATTGTTCCCTCCTGCTCCTGCCAGCCCCAGACTGGCTCCCTTGGCCTCCTCCCCTCTCTCCGTAATCCCAAACCCTCTGCTGTCCTGCCAGGAGCAGCACGGTGAGTCCACGCAGCACCAAGCCCTCCCAGAGAACAGAGGCGTTGCTGTGTGGGCTCACCTGGAGTCTCACCCAGGGCCCCAGGTGTCCTAGGAACTGTATTGGAGGGAGACAGAGAGAAGAAGGTAGGGACAGCCCTGCCTGTATGGTCCAGTGTGACCTAACCCACCATCGGGGGTCTTTGTCCTAAGGAGTTGCTACCTCTGTGCGGGACTCAGCTTTGCTGGTATAGAAAGTCGGAAAGAGCCACCATCTGAAAGATGAGCACAGGCCACTTGCTTCATTGGTAACAATACTGGAGCCCACCTGCCAGTTCCTCCCATCAGAGAGCCATGGGGCTGGGGCTGGGGACTCAGAATTGGGGACTGGGGGCTGGGGACTGGGGCTAGGGACTGGGGATTGGGGGCTGGGGCTGAGGACTAGGGCTGGGGACTGGGGCTGGGAAATGGGGAAGGAAATTCTGACCCCTGCTACAACTTGGATGAACGTGAGGACATCATGCTGAGTGAAAGAAGCCAGTCACAAAAGGACCGGTACTGTATGATTCCATTTCATGAGTTACTGAGGGTCATCAAATTCATAGAGACAGGCAGCAGAATGGAAATTACCGGGGCAGTTCAGGAGGGAAAATGGGGAGCTGTTATTTATTGGGGACAGAGTTTCAATTTGGGGAGATGACAAAGTTCTGGAGGTGGAGGGTAGTGATGTTTATAAAACAATGTGAATGTACTTAATGCCACCAAACTGTATGCTTAAAAGTGGTTACAATGGTAAATTTTGTTATTTGTATTTAACTACAATTTTTTTAATTTTACTTTTTCATTTTTAGAGAGGGGAAGGGAAGGAGAAAGACAGAGAAACATCGATGTGTGACCACCTCTTTCGTGGCCCCTACTGGGGACTTGGCCCCCGACCCAGGCATGTGCCCCACCTGGGAATTGAACCAGTGACCCCTTGGTTCAGAAGCCCACGTTCAATTTGCTGAGCCACACTAGCTGGGTGCTTAATTACAAATTTTAAAAAATAATAAAAAACAATTTAACGGGTATAAAGTTTCAGTTATGCGAGATGATTAAGTTCTAGAGATCTGCTGTGCTGTGCGACACTGTGCCGATAATGGACAATCCCGTAAAAAATTCGTTAAGAGGGGAGATCTCACGATAAGTGTCCTTAACACAATAAAAAGCAGGCCTGTGTGTGGAAAAGGTGGCAGAAGAAAGAACATGTGTATACGTGTGTACATATGCTTGTACATGCCCGGAGTACCCTGGAAGGATACCAAGAAGCTGGCCCATCCTTTGGTGGGCACTGGGTAGGCAGGCAGGAGTGACAGAATTCTAGATGTGTGAACCCTTGTACACTTCTGGAACCTTGAATCTTGGGTCTCTGTGACCGACTGGAAAAAGTGAAAAAATAGACTGCCAAAGGAGGCCCAGCCGAGGAAAAGAGCCAGAGCCCCGGGACAGGGCTTCCCCACCCCACTGCGGGCGTTCACTGGGCAGGGAGGGGCAGCCTGCCCTGGACGAAAGCTGGCTCCTTTTGCAGACGCAGCAACCCAGGCCTGCGCATGATCTCCGACCTCTGGATGAAAACTCGAAGCTCCGTCCATCCGTCAAGAGCTGACTGATGGTGACAGTGACGAGTGTCTACGTACCAAGCCAGGACAGTGGGGAAGGAGGCGACTTTGTTTCTTCCTTCCCCTTCTAACCGCACATGTCTTCCGCAGAGAAGGGCAGCGATGTGGTTGGCCTGGCCCCAGCGGCGAGACCAAAGAGACCAAACATATTTGCTTTGACTGAGGAATTCTGAGCAGAAGGCAGGGCAGGAAGAGCGGGGCGTTCCCCATGGTGATGCTCAGCCCAGGGCGCAAACTCCCAGCTCTGCGGGGAAGAACCTCACAGTGAAGGGTTGTTCGTGGCAGAGAGTGAAATGGAATACACAGAAAAGGCCACGGTTCGAGCGAAGGCAACTAAACCCACTCAGTGTAAAGTCAGGGATTTTAGCACAGACACAACATCTTCAAAAGAAAAGCATAGCCCTTTTTTCTCTTCAGCATTTACATCCTAGCGGCCCAAGAAGTCAGGCACTTACCTAATTAAGGAGCAATAATAAGGTGTATTAATGGCTTCTATTTTTATTTTCACATTTTGGAAAATTTCCAAGCACATTATTAAAAAGTTGGTTTGAGGTTTGAGAATCAGAAGAAAATTCGGCCTTTAAATTAAGAAGTCATTCCACGGCATCTGGCAGATGAATAGACTTTCATTAGCCAAATCTTCCTAGATCGAGTTTCCAAAAGAAATAGACGTGTCTTATGCTTTCTCAGCAAAATTCCCACTGCTCCTTGTGCTGCAATAAGACAATTCCTTCTGGAGAATGAGAATATTCCCTGGGGAGAGAGGCGTCCCCTTCGAGCAAGGTCAGCCTCCTCGTGGAAAGGGTAAGGGCCCTTCCAGACACGCAAACTCCAATACACCCTTCTCCTGCCAGGCTGGCTCTGCATAGCCCCGGGTGTCTGCATGGCCACAGGGCCCCTGGGTTGTGGCTGGTCCCAACCGGGATGAGTTGCAGGGACAACATAAACTTGCCCTTGTGAGCAGAAGACTGCAGTCTACCATGTTCATCATTTGGCTTTTGTTGTCAGATTTTGTTGTCAAACGCCAGTAAGGCCCCTGTCAGATAGGCCCCATAGAAAGAAGAGGCAAGGCAATTTCCAAGACAGACCTTTCCATTCTCTTCTCCCAAAGCAGATGCCCCCAAACAACCCTTTCTTTTCTTTTACTAATAGCATCCTCGCCCTACCCTTCTTCACGTAAAATCCCTCCATTTTGTACAACTCCTCAGAACTCCCTTCTGGTTGCTAGACGGGACACTGCCCATTTCATGAATCACTTAATAAAGCCAATTAGATGTTCAAATTTGCTTAATTTAGTTTTGTTTTTTAATAAGACTGATGAAATATAACAAGTAAGGAGAGAGCATCGGCAGGCTACTCTAATATATGAAGAATCAAGAATATATATAACAATCAAGGTGTGTGGGGGGGAGATAGGAGAATGGGCAAAAGGTACAGAACATACAGGACACAATATAACAATGGTCTTAAACACATGACCAGTTGCTCCAGTCCACACCCAGGGAGGGAGTGCAAATCGGGCCACCCTGAGTCAGCTGCCCTGGAGTCACAGGCTGCAGGGACAGGCGTGCCTCCCACCTGAGCTGTGCAATGCCTCAAGCCAAAGTGGGATGGAGAGGTGACTAATGGGACTGTATTTGCCTTTACCCTCTGGCCTGTGACCCCTCCCCTGGGAATATGCCCTGAAGATGCGCCGCCCACTGCACGAAGATGCCTGGGAACAAACATACTCAATACCTGTCATTACGAATGTGAGAGCAATCCAGAACCACGAGCAGCAGCCACGCAGGGGAGCTCCTGCAGTTCCAGCCTACTTTTATGTGTGTGGGCGGGGGGGAATATATAATATATATATATATATATATATTATATACGCCCACACACAAAAAGAGCATGCACAGTATGCTACTTTTTATGTGAAAAAGAAAAATGAATATATATGTGAATGCATTTGTTTCCTGATACGTGCCAAAGAAACCAGGGAGAGAACCAAAATGACATCCGGTGTCCGGCAGGGTGCAGGAGGCAGGGCAGGAGGGAAGGGCAGCACGGCCTTCGTGTTTCCTGCAGTCACAAATAAAATTCAGTTGAGAGCACTGGAGAGGGAACACTAAAATTGAATATAAACAGAAAACCAAACCAACCACGTTTCAAATGTGGAGCATCACCACAGAGAAGAAAACGAAAAGCGAACCCAGTTAACTCCTGAACACAATGCTCTGACTATAGACTCAATCTAAAGACAAAAAGAATGTTGGCTGGTGTGGCTCAGTGGATTGAGCGCTGGCCTGTGAACCAAAGTGTTGCTGGTTCAATTCCCAGTCAGGGCACGTGCCTGGGTTGCGGGCCAGGTTGCCAGTGAGGGGTGTGCGAGAGGCAACCACACATTGATATTTCTCTTCCTCTCTGTCTAAATAAATAAATAATCTTTTTAAAAAATGACAAAAAGAAGCTTGGACAAGGCTTTGTATGTTCGCCACTTGTGGCGGGTGGGCGCCGCAACTCCTGTGTGTTCAGAGGACTAATTAGGTGAAAGATAAAGTGATGGTGTCAGAAGTCTGGGCTCTCCCGTGGGAGCAGGAGATGCAGACATGGACTGGCAGACACAAGGAAAAGCCTGCATTGCTGAGGCGGGACTAGAAGTGACCGAGGGAACTCATGACATTATTCATTATGTATCTTTCTACGACCTGGATGACTGCCTCCTAGATCTTGGTGTCAAAGGAACATTCTGCTCTAAGGGAACCTGGGCTCTGTGGAGACTTGACTGGCACTAGGGCCGGGGCCGTGAAAAAAAAGCGCCAGAAAGCAAGAAAGGGCTCAGGCCTGATGGAGACGCATCAGAGGACACAGGAGCCAGCCGACAGCATCGAAATGAGCAGTGACAGGAATGGGCTACACCTCACTGAGCAAAGTGAAGAGCCATAAGCTCGGACTCCTAATAGAGAAAGAGTGGGGTGGGGAGACTGGAAAGTTCTTCCTCACAGTAGCACGCCAAGTGGTAAAGGAGGGAAAGTGGAGGAGTTACAGACTCATTATCTTGCAACCACTGCAGTAATTAATAACTGTCTCAGGCAAGAATGGCCAACGAGCTAGGAAACGGTTGGGCAAGAGATTCTTGGGGAAAGATATTTACTCAGAGTTCCTCCAACAGGCTCCTTATCATTGGCGCAGGTGGGAACACCTAGAGGAAACCACCTGCTCCAGGAGCATCACAAGCCTCTAGAGAAGGACTTGGTGTCATTCACTGAGGGGCCATGCGAATCTCATCTAGAAGAAACACACATCCCAGCAAGGGGTGTGCTGCAGAGCAGGTGCCTGTGTTCATAGACACAACGTCAGAGACGTGGACAGGGCCAAGCAGCCACTCCAGATACCGGACCGCAAAACAAGCTGTGGTCTTGGATGGGGGGAAACGGCTAGAAAGGGCATTATCGGTACAACCGGCAAAGTTTGAATATGGACTGTGTATTCAATGATGGTGCTGTATCAATGTTAAATTTCTGACTTGAATAGTTGAGCTGAATGTCCTTGTTCTTAGGTGAAACGGTGAGTTTTCGGGGTAAAGAACTAGGATATTGCTAAATGGTCTGGTAAAAATAATTACAGCTGTGGCACCATGCATAGTTATACAGAAAGTGAGCGAGAGAGGAAACGTTAGCGACTGGGAAGTTGAGGTGAAGGGTGCCAGCAAGCACGGTGTGGTGGCTACAAGGCGGAGGGGACTCTGAGTGGCCAGCAGACCCTGCCTCCCAGCCAGAGGAGGCTGAGGCTGCTTCAGAGGAGCCATCAGGGAAGGGCTCTGGGTCTCAGACAGAAGCCTAAAAGATGGGGAAGTTTCCAGAAGCAGAGGTTAGGAGCAAAATGGCCAGACTACTTGGTATAGGGGTGGGGGCTGAGATGTTAAGGACCTCGGCTGGAACTTCTGGGGAGAAGAACCAGGGCGTTTCTCAGGGGAAGTGGCATGGGCAGACCGGTGTTTAAGGGGGGATAACGTGGAGGTGTAGGGTGAGGGGCTCAAGGGGCCGGTTAGCAGGGAGGGAGCGAGGGCAGGGATGGAAGGGGAGATGCAGTGAGGACACAGCAGTGAAGCAACTAGCAACCTGCTCTGATCAAGCCCGTTCTTCTGGGGTTTCCACACTCACTGTGACCACAGTTAGAAAGCAAACTGTAGACTCCAGGGCAAGCGCACTGTGGCTGTGACATGCCACTCCTCCAACCTCCTGCCTGACGCCACTCCACCCACTAGGTCCTAGCAGAGGCGCCCCTCCTGTGCACAACTTCCACCCAGCTCCACGGCGAGGGCAGGGTCACTCCCTGCACAGGGTGTGACTGGGATTCTAAGGCCGGGCCAAAGGCAGGCCTGCCCGGGGAGGCAGCCTGTTGCAATGCATGCAGGCCTGGGATGCAGTGAGGCACCTGCCAGCCTCCCCAGCAGGTTCCTGTGGCTGAGGGCCAGCGGCCCTTCCCAGATGTGTAGAAACACGAAGAGCAGTGTTGCAATTCATTTCTTTAGCAACTTTGACCCTGAGAGAGCCTGGCCTGAATTAAGAGCAGAAGACAAACAGGCTCCTTGGCTAGGATGTCCTTGCCAGAGGGGAGAGTGATCATCAGGCCCCCGTGGGGAACCTAGGGACCATGTCATCATGAGGGGCACTGTGGGCCCCAAGGTGAAGGACAGGCCCTTGCCCTCAGGTCGGTGCTGTGAAGGGGAGCCTGAGGAAGGAGAGGCTGAGCTCGTTGGGGGCATAGAGTTCACGGAGAGGAGCGAGCAGAGAGCAGAGCCTTGAGGTGGCTGTAGGCAGGTAGGGACACAGAGGGAGGAACAAGGACCGAGCGCAAAGGCATGCACCCCCGAGGCCATTCCCCAGAGTGCAGCTTAAAAGCTTAAAAATGCAATGTCTCGTTCTGCCCTAGAGTTCCTGATGGGGTCTCTGAGGGTGACCCCGACTCCAATTCTTGTGAAATGCAGATACTGGCTTACCGCCAGACACGCACACCCCAGCCTCACAGTCTGCATGATTTGAATTTGTTCTGCATGATCCAAATTGCACATTATTACCTGTTGTGTACCTTTTGTAAATAATTAAACATTGTGTTTTTCAGGTACAGTAACTATAGATTCATATGCAGTTGTAAGAAGTAACACAGAGAGGTCCCTTGCACCCTCTACCCAGTCCCCCGCAGTGGTAGCGTTTTGCAAAACTGAAAGTGTCACATCACAACCAGGACACATGTTGGTATGGTCAGGACACAGGACTTATCTGTCCCCACAAGGACCCCTCCTGTGGCACTTTCATAGCCATGCCCACTTCCCCCCGGCCCCACCTCCTCCTTAACTCCCAGCAACCACCAATCTGTTGTCCGTTTGAATAACTGTGTCATTTCAGCAATGTTATAGAAATGGAAATGGAATTATATAGCATGTAAAAACTTTGGGGTTTGGATTTTTTCACTTGTAATTATTTGGAGATTCATCCAGTTTGTTATACTTATAAACAATTCATCTTTGTTCTTCCATCTGCATTATGCAGTTTTCCGTATACAAAATCTGTATATATTTTGTCAGATTTACATCTAAGTGTTTACTTTTGTGAGCAATTTTGAAAAGTATTGTATTTTTAATTTCAGCATCTGTATGTTTATTGTTAGCATGCAGAAATACAATTAATTTTAAAAAAATATTTATCTTATATCCTATGACCTTTCTCAACTCATGTATTAGTGCTAGTAGGGGTATTTTGGTAGAGTTGTTGTAATCCTATGTAGATAATCATGTCATTTGCAAATAGGGGCAGTTTTATTTCTTCCTTTCCTCACTTCAGGCCGTGTATTTCCTTTTCTTGCCTTATTGCACTGGCTAGAACTTCCAGCACTATACTAAGAGTGGTGAGAGTAAATATCCTTGCCTTCTTCCCATTCTTGGAGGGAGAGTATTTAGTTTTTCAGCATTAAGTATGTTAGCTGCAGGTATTTTGTAATGCTCCTCATCAAGTTGAGGAAGGTCCCACCTTTATTCCTATTTTCAGAATTTTTATCATTAATGACTGTTGACATTTGGTAAGTACTTTTCCTGCATCAACTGATATGACCTCGTGGTTTTTCTTTTTCAGCCTGTCAACATGTCAATTGCTTTGATTTCTCTTTGAATGTTGAACCAGCCTGACTTCCCAGGAGTAAAGCCCACTTGGTCACAGTGTATACTGATTTTTATGTATTGCTATATTCTACTTGCTAATATTTTATTGAGGATCTGCATGTATATATCCATGAGGGATAACAGTCTGTGATTTTCATTCTTGTATTGCCTGTGTCTGATCTTAATATCAGAGTAATTCTGTTAGAGCAACATGAAACAAACTGAGAAGTGCTCCTTCCTCTCCAATTTTCTGAAAGAGATTGTATAGAAGTTGTATCAATTATTCTTTAAAGTTGTTTTTTTTTTTAATTCTCCATTGGAACTCTATGGGCCTGGAGATTTCTTTTTTGGGGAGTTTAAAATTATGAATTCAATTTCCTTAATAGAACTATTCAACTTACCTATTTCATATTGGGTAAGTTGTGGTCGTTTCTGTTTTTCAAGGAGTTGGTTCATTTAATCTAACTGTGAAGTTTAGGGACACAGAGTTGTTTGTAGCATTCTTGTAGTGTCCCTTTGACGTCTGCAGGATCCTAGCAATGTCCCCTCTTCCACTTCTGATATTGGTAATTTGTGTCTCCTTTTCTTTGTCAATGCTGCTAGAGCTTTGTCAATTTTATTGATCTTTAAAAAAAAACAGCTCTTTCTTAAATTTACTCTATTTTTTTTTCAATGTCATTGATTTCTGCTCTTGCCTTCATTATTTTCTTCCTTCTGAAGCTTGTGTTGGGTTTAATTTGTTCTTCTTTTCCTAGCATCTTGAGGTTTGAGCTTAGATTATTGATTTGAGATTTTTCCTCTATTCTTCTTCTTTTTTAAATCCTCACCCAAGGACACGCTTATTAATTTTAGAGAGAGAGGAAGGGAGGGAGAGAGAGAGGGAGAGAAACACTGATGTAAGAGAGAAACATCACTCGGTTGCCTCTCGCACACGCCCTGACTGGGGACTGGACTTGCAAGCGAGGCACATCTCTCGCCGGGGATGGAACCCAAGACCTTTCGGTTTATGGGACGACACCCCAAGTGAGCCACACTGGCCAGGGTGCGACTTTTCCTCTGTTTTAATCCTCACATATAGTGCTATAAATTTTCCCTTTCAGGGCTGCTTTATCAGTCCAGAAGTTTTGACATGTGGTGTTTCATTTTTGTTCAGTTCTACATATTTTTTAAAAGTTCCCTTGATATTTCTTGTTCCCCCATGGGTGATTCATAACTGTGTTAGTTTCCAAGTGTTTAAGATTTTCCTATTTTCTTTCTGCTATTGATTTCTAGTTTAAATCCATTGTGGTTGGAGAACTCGTTCTGTATAATTTCAATTTTTAGAAAATTGTTTTGTGGCCCAGCATGTGGTTTATTTTGGTGTATGTTCTATGGGCACTTGCAAAGAATGTGTATTCTGCTGCTGTTGAGACAGAAGGTTCAATAAATGTCAGTGAGCCCCTGTTGGGTGGTGATGTTGTTGAGTTCTGCTATTTCCTTGCTGATTTTTTGTCTAGTTATATCAATTGTTGAAAGCGGAGTGTTGAAGTCTCCAACTACAATTGTGGATTTGTCTATTCCTCCTTTTAGTTCTATCAGTTTTGTTTTACATATTTTGTAGCTCTGTTGCTCTGGGCATACACGTTTAGGATTGCTATGTATTCTTGGTGGATTTGTTACTGGCCAGATGAGACCGCAGTTCTTGTCTTCTTGAAGGAAAGATTTCTTTCAGTCAGGAAACAAAGTGTAGGAAAGCAAGCAAGAATTCATTGGCCGCAGCAAAAGCACACTCAGATGGGACAATTATTAAAGCTGGGGACAGTGACACAGGGAAGGGCTCGGCATAGAAGAAGCAACAGGAGAGCCTAGGCTGGCTGCCTTAGCTCATTGGGAAGTCAGAGAAAAGGGGCTTTGAGGACAGGGTCAGGGGGTTAATGTGGATGAGCTGCTGCATTGCCCCCTGACTGCAAGTCTCTGGAGACCCTTGGCGTTCAGGAGATGCGAGCCTGCTGGGGAAGAGGAGGGGGAGGGAAAGGTCCTGGCATGCTCCCCAGAGGGAGAGCACGTGCTGCCTCCTTTGTCCAGAGGGTTTTATCTCTCTCTTGCAGGCCGGGATCTTAGGACAGGTCTCCGTGGAAGATCTTAATAGAATATTCATCAGCTTTCAGGGTCATGGTTTGCACTGATTGGTGAGTGCCAGGCAGGGTCTCATTAGTCAATGCAGCTGGTCCTCAGGCAGCCAGGCTTCACTTGTCTGGTTTTGCTGCTTTTCTGGCCTGGAGCTGAAATACAACTGAGGCTTAGATGTTATCTCCAGGGAGGAAGAGTCAGGGGGTCTAAGCTGCCTGACCAGGGGGTATGCTAGGGGAGAAAATGTTCCCCTCGGGGAGAGGTCCTTGTTGTCCCAGTTTTGCCCTTGCCTTCTCCCCTGTACTTGGCCTGTAGCCCTAGCTCTGCTCCTCTAACTGCCTACAACAGATTGACCCTTTAATTAGTATATAACATTAACCGCTTTCCCCCAGTAATTTTCCTTGTCCTGAAGTCTACCTTATCTGATATTATAGAGCATTCATGCTTTCCTTTGATTAATGTGTGTATGAAGTATATTGAAATGAATTTCTTGTACATAGCATTTAGTTGAAGCATGTTTTTGAATTCATTCTACCAATCTCTGCCTTTTAATTGGAAAATTTAGGTAATTTACATTTAATCTAATTATTGAGATGTTAGGGCTTAATTCTGCCATTTTATTTCCTGTTTGTTCTGGGGGTTTTTATTTGTTTGTTTTTGCTGCTTTCTTTCTCGTAGCTTTCTGTGAGTGAAACTTTTTTTTTTTAGAATTCCATTTTGATTTATTTAGTGTTTTGAGTGTCTCCCCTTGTGTAGTTTTTCAGTGGTTGCTCTACATTACATACAACTTACCGCCGTCTACCGCTGTTGTCATTTTACCAGTTTGAGTGAAGTACAGAAATCTTACCTCTCTTTATATCTCTGTACCCTCCTCGGTTTAAAGTATAATTGTCTTAAATCTTTCCTCTACATACATTTTTTGCTGATCTGACAAAAAAAATATGATTTTTGATTCATGAACACCAGATGGCTATTGTTGTGTTGGCTGCTGTCATTTTTTAATTTGACAACCTGAGAAAAGAGAGGTCAGTGCCCCTGACTGAACAGACCGCTGTCCTACAGGCGCACTCACGCGTGCCCACGAGGAAGAACACCGACTGCAGCGGCGCTGCTTACAAGAGCAAAAGCTCTCTGCATGAAATCCGAATGTCAGCAAATAGAAGGAGGCCAATGACAAACAGTATGTCCATAGCCTGGAACATCAGGAAGCAATAGAAAGAATGTGCCTCCGAGACATGTCCAGTCATGGAAAATACCAAGACATACTACTGAGGAGGAAACTGGGTTGCCACAGGATGTCATGTGTGTTGTGATGTCATTTACGTAATTGAGAATAAACCCAAACTATATTGTCATCTAATATAAAAGTACAGAAAAGCAGAGAAAATATCCAAGAACACCACGCAGAAAGCAGGCAATCTGATGATCCCAGCTAAGCGGCGCTGGGCTGTCAGCACTCAATGTCATTGAAAAATGGTTTGACGTGGTCCCCTGGGGCAAATCAGATACAGAAGCCTGCACCCAGGGTATGGCCTCACTTAGGGGAGATGATGCATTCGGAGGCTTTGTAAGTGACCAAGGTGGACGTCAGAATTGCCCACGAGCTTCTCAGCCCCTCCTGCCCAGTCCTGCCCCCTGAGGTTCCTACAAGACACGTCTGGGTGAGCCCGGCTTCACCCTGGGGAAACTGCACCCTCACCCCACGATTCGGACACACACACCCGGGGGCAGCAGGATCACCGTTGCTAGCTCCTCCTTTAGAATTTTGCCTTCAGCTAGCACCTTCAGCTGATCACTTTTGTGATCAGTCGCACCAGCCAGAATGCATATTTATTCCCTAACAGAAAAGGCCCAGGTTCAGGCTAGGGGCCCTGATTTGCTCCTACTCCCCAGGATCTGGGGTAGGTTTCACTTCTTCAGGAATGCAAATATTCTGAAGGAATTCCCGTTATTTCTTTGTTACCAAAGTCCCTAAGCAGGACTTTGCCCTCATTGTGTCAACAGGAATCTTATTCATTCATTCAGTAAGAATTTCTGGGTGCCTGCTATGAGTAAGCTGCTTTGACCAGCTCTTTAATACTTATCACATCTAATCTAAAAATGTCACAAAATGGCACCCCAGTCACTATGACCCCCATTTGAAAGAGGGGGAGACTGCAGGTCATAGGGGTTAAGTGGGCTACTGGAGGATCCTCAGTCAGGACTTTTTCCTGATGCTTCCCCTGTGGACTGGGAGCCAAAGCACTTTCTGGAAAGGGTGTGCCACGCCCCACACCTGTGAGATGGGTGCATACAGCAGCAACAGGCACGACGGCTTCCACATCCTTTGGCGGTAGGCAGCGTCTATGATGGACCACGTTCTTCCTCCTGGACGCATGGTCCGTGTGATCCCCCATCCTTAAGTAACTTCCTTCAAACCAACAGCACGTGGTGATTAGACTACAGGTAGCTCAGCCTCTGCCCCTTGCTGGCTGCCTGACTGATACGGGGTGCTGTGTGGAGGAGGCCCGCATGGCAAGGAACTGAGGATGGCCTTGTCCAACAGCCCACAGGAACCGATCCAACAGCCATGTGAGTGAGCTAGGAAGGGGACACCACCCGGTGGAGCCTTCAGAGGAAACCCCAGCCTTGGCCAATACCTTGACTGCAGCCCCCTGAGAGACGCTGAGCAGAGGACCCAGTTAAGCTGTGCCCACATTCCTGACCCACAGAAACTGTGGGATCATCATTGTGTGCTGTTTTAAGCCACCATGTTTGGGGTAATTTGTTAGGCAGCAGTAAGCCACTGATTCAATGACTGCTGATGTATTTCACTTTTGTTTTTCTTACTCTCAACCAGGGCATGCAGTTAACATGATGGGAGGGTGTGGGGATGGGAATCACTGTCGGACTGTCAGAGGCAGGGCCCCCCACCCCACTTGCCTTGCCTGGAACATGCCATGCAGTCTGGCCCTTTTTACCTTCCACTTTGCTTTCACCGATCAGGAGCAGGAGAAAGAAGGAACCGTAGGGGAATTTCCTCAGTTCTATCCACGCTTCAATTTGAAACCTACATGAACAAAAATAGACATCCCATTGAGTGACTTAGACTCTTTAAGGAGGAAGGCTGGGGGTGGGACTGGGTGGATTTTAGACTACAGACACGCCGGCAACTTCAGGATGTTCCCACGATACCGTGTGCATTTGTTAAAAATACCTTCAATTCCAAAAATTACAAAGAGTGCAACAAATCCTGTTCACTAAAGCCAAGAAAAACACAGCAAGTCAAACACAACGTATGGCTGAAAGAGAGGGTTCCCACCAATAAGGGGAGCGGGCGGCCCTGCAGGCCGGGTTTGGACAGCAGAGCCAGCTCCTCCAGGAAGCAGGCTCGCCTCCTCCAGGTTCAGGTGCCTCCAGGGACGTCTTGGAGGGCCCATGTCCCCCCATACCCTGCCATGAAGTGCCGCCCCAACGGGCTGTTTTTATGCCTCATCCAGGCACCAGGAACACACGGAGCACAGGGTGGGCCCCTGGACTTTATACCTAGAGAAGGAAGCAAACCTCTGCTCCAGAGGGGCTGCTCCCGCTCTCACCCACACAACACTGGTTGTGGGGCCAGGAGACCACAGGCTCACGGGCACAGGACGCAGATTGTTCCAAGGGACAAAACAGCCCGTGGGCTGGCTGTGACTTTCACATATGACCCCTGGCTTTGACCCTACAGAACACAATGAAGGAGATTCTGAGCCCATCTCTCAGACAGGAGATCCCGAGGCTCCGAGGTTGTCCAGGCAGGCTGTGCCACTGCAGGGTGGTGGCTGGACTGCCTGCCTGTGCCCTCCATCCCGCTGTCCACGGCAGCCTGTCGCGACTCTGGCAGGGTCTTCATGCTCAGGGCTGCTTCCTCTCCTCTTCCTCACCCAGGGGCCTGGGGGCACTGCCCAGCCAAAGCTCCCGAGGGAATGTATCCTGCAGGAAAGGGGCAGAGACTGTCAGAGGGAGAACTTCTGCCTGGGCTTTCCTCCCGCCAGCTGACTTCAGGTTGGATCTCCTACTGATCTGCAGCAAAGAGTGTGCCTGTCCGTGACCTGAGGTGGCCTCGTCAGAGAGCCTGGGCGAGGCAGCAAAGGGCACGCACAGGGACCAGCAGGCACAGCCTGCACATCCACATTCTCACAGACGGCTCTCTGCAGACTCTGAGCCGGGCCCCCCTCAGCTCAGCATGCCTGCTCCTTCCCACACGCAGGGGGCAGCATGTGCCGGAACCACTGCAGCCAACTGCACGCTGTGATCTAGCCTCTCTGAGCCTCACATTTACTTTTTAAAAAAATGTTTGAATAGACTTTATTTTTAGAGCAGTTTTAGGATCAGAGCACACTTGAGCACAAAGTACAGAGATTTCCCACATCCTCCCTGTCTCCACACACACACAGCCTCCCCACCACCAACATCCCACACCAGAGTGGGACACTGGCTGCAACCAATGAACCTACAGCGACACGTCATCTTCACCCAGAGTCCAGCACTCACATTAGGGTTCATTCTTGGCGCTGGACATCCTGTGGGTTTGGGCAGATGTACAGTGACGTGTACTCATCGTTCTGATGGCGTGCAGCCTGGTCTCACTGGCCTGCAGTCCTCTGCACTCTATCATCTCTCCCCACTCCACCCCTGGCAACCACCGATCATTTTATTGCCTCCGTAGTTTTGCCTTTTCCAGAACGTCATATAGTTGGAATTATACAGTATGTATCCTTTTCATACCGGCTCCTTTCATTTAGTAATATGTATTTAAGATCACTCCATGTCCTATCATAGCTTGATAGTTCATTTCTTTTTAGTACTAAACAATATTCCATTGGCTAGATTTACCACAGTTTATTTATCCAATTCACCTACTGAAGGAGGTCTTAGTTGCTTCTAAGTTTTGGCAATTATGCATAAAGCTGCAGTATTCATCTGCATGCAGGTTTTTGTGTGGCTGTACATTTTTTACTCCATTGGGTAAATACTAAAGAGAATGATGGCTGGATCACATGGTAAGAGTATGGTTAGTTTTGTAAGAAACCGTCACACTGTCTTCCTAAGTGGCTGTACCAGTTTACACTCCCATCAGCAACGAATGAGGGTTCCTGTTGCTTCACACACATTCACATTTTAAAGCAACAGTTATCGGTATTTTTTTAGCATAAAATATCTTCTTTATAGAAAAATTGAAAACCAAAAGGAAAACTTAAAAGATAAAATTAAAACCACTAATGACTCCCTGACCCTTTACTGATTAAAGAAATAAACGAGCGTCCAGCCTGACGGCATGTTTCCAGGGCTCAGACACCCAGCGACCTGCTGGGCCTGCCTTCACAGGGCGGAGGTGACTTACCAAGCAAGTCCTTACTCCAGCGTACGGTGGAGTGAGGTCAGAGGGTGAAAGGCCAGGAGCAAAGGAAGCAGGGGAGGGAGGGGAGCGGTGGGATTTAGCTGGTCCCCTTCTGAGAGGCGTTCGGTTTCCAAGATTTGGCCAGGGTGGCTGATCCAACAATGAATACCCTCGTTCACAAGCGGATTATGAGCCCAGGCTAGTGCCCTGGCCACTGGACAAAATGCTGGGGCAGTTTGGGTCTGATCTTATGTTTGTACTCATCCTAATAATCTATAGTGTTTTCAAATCGCATTATTCTACCTCATTTCTAACGTTACAAGATCTCAATATCCTGTATTTCTGTTCAAAGAGAATACAATGATAGAAGCAAATTAAGTGCAGAAAACAGCTTTGAATGTGCGCTTCCACCAGCCACTTTTTAAATGGAAATTCTTTGGGTAGACAGAGATAGAGATACCTAGCTATCTATGTCTATATCTGAGAAAATATTAAGTGGACCCCCTATATGCCCATCAGCTAGATCTTAAAGTTATTAACATTTTGCCATATCTGTTTTATCTCTCTTTTTTTCTTTGCTAAAGTATTTTCCAGCATAGCCCATCACATTTTATCCCTAAATGTTCTAGGAGACATTAAAAGATAAGAAATTTTATTTCTTTTTAAATTTTACAATTTTTATTTATTTTTAGAGTGAAAGGAAGGGAGGGAGAAAGAGAGAGAGAGAAACATCAAGGTGAGAAAGAATCATTGACCGGTTGCCTCTTGCACGTGCCCCGTCTGGGAACCGAACCCGCAACCCAGGCATATGCCCTGACTGGGAACTGAGCCAGCGACCCTTTATTTTGTGGGACTATGTTGTACCAACTGAGCCACACCAATCAGGGCTGATTTATCTCCATTTTAACCTATTATTTCCTTTCTTCTGCTTGCATTAGGTTCAGTTTGTTCTTACTTTTCCAGGTTTTTAAGGTGGAAATTTAGGTTATTGATTTGAAGTTTTCTTCTTCCCTAATATAAGTGCTTATAGCTTTAAATTTCTCTCCGAGCACCGTTTCAGCTCTATCTCGTGTTTTTTGGTGTGTTGTGTTTTTTGTTTTCATGCCTCTCAAAGTATTTTCTAATTTCCTTTATGATTTCTTCTCTGACTCATTGATTATTTAGTACTATGTTGTTTAATTGCCACATATTTGTGAATTTCCCAAAATTTCTTCTGTTATTAATTTCTAATTTTATTCCATTGCAGTTTTAGAAGATAATTTGTATGATTTCAACCCTTTAAAATGTGTTGAGACTTGTTTTATAGCATAATGTATGGTCTTTCCTGGGAAATGTTTCATGTGAACTTGAGAAGAGTGTAATTACCTCTCTAAAGTCCCATCTCCAAATAGAGTCACATTCCGAGGTACCAGAGGTTAGGACACAGGAATTTCCAGAGGACACAATTCAATGTGAACCCTGTGTATTTGTCTTTTCCTGGCCAATGTTCTGAAATACTGCGAGTCCCTTGTTCATGTCACCACTAGAGGGTAGTGAGCACTCACTAATGCAAAGCCGAGGACCAGCCCGGTTCACAACGGAGTTTCTTTTCTCTTCGGAGTCTTGCTGGCATGACTGAAGGTCCCTACAGACCCTGGAGCTTTAAAACTGCCCCGTGCTCCTCCCTTGGTCTCAGTGTGGGGAGAGAACCATCTCTTCCCAGGCTCCTTCTCCGTAAGATCGCCTTCTGTACACACCACCTGAGGGACAGCCATGGTGTCCTAGAGCTGGGCAGTAGGTACTTGAGACTCAGGACTGATTCCAGTAAGAATCAGAGAAGGCAGTGAATTGAAGCAGTGCTGTCAGTGACTAGCAAGCCCAGCAGTCGGGCAGGCAGGAGGCCTCTCTGTCATCTCTTCACCCTCCTGTCCTAGCTCTCGGGCCACCCTTCCCTCTCTGACCAAGGGCTCCTGGATGTCCCCTCTCTTTCATAACCACACGTTTTCTGCTGTGCAGTCAAGGATGGCCACTGCCTGGTAGTGACTTTAGGGTTGGGCAGAGCAGCATGTAATCCCAGTTTTTCCACAAGAGGCCACTTTACGCCCTTATCTGGAGCACGCTCCTCCCACAGGAGGAGAATTCCAGGCTGGTTTTATGTGCTCTTGCAGGGTCTGGGGCTTAGGGCCTCCATGCGGTGCCCCCAATCTGGCCTTTGCCTCATGAGCTAATGGGAGTTCACGGCTGCAGAGGGAGCAGCGGCCTAAGTGAGCACAGAAGTGGCTGGTCACCATGTTGGTGCCCTGGGCAGCCACATGTGCTGGGAGCTTGAGGAAAATGAAATGGAGCCTACAGTATAGCTAAAATAACTTTGGATTACTGCCAATCTTCTTCCAAGTGTACAATATCTAAAATGCTAACATTCACAAAGGTAGGGACATTTTAAACTTCTAAAAAGTGCCCCTCCTTGTATGCATATGCACAGCAGCACGGTTCACCACAGCCAAAGCGGGGGGTGTGGGGGGGGACAACCCAGTGGCCACCGATGGATGAGTGGATAACAAAATGTGGTCAATGCATACAATGGAACGCTACTCAGTCCTGTGCCCTCTCTGTAAGGAAGGAAATTCTGACCCCTGCTACAAGGTGGATGAACCTGGAGGAAATCACACTAAGTGAAATAACAGTCACCATGAGACAAATAATGCATGGCTCCATTTATATGAGGTACTTAGAGAGTTTTCAGATTCATAGGAACACAATAGTGGTTGCCAAGAGCTGAGGGGAGCAGGAAATGAGGATTTGTTGTTTAATGGGGCGGACAGAGGTTTTCAGTTGGGAAAGATGAAGAAGTTTGGAGGATGGTTGCACAACTTCATGAGTATATTTAATCCTGACACAGGCTCTGCCCTTGACAAGCTGTGAAACCCTGACAGAGCCCATTCTGCCCTCTGGGGTCCTCCTGCCTCACCCCAGTCAGGCAGGGTCTGGGGGGTAGGCTTGGGGGATGGAGGAAGCCCACACTTTTGCAAATGCCTCTCCTGGGTGGCTGTGTACAATGCTGGACCATGAGTCTTTGTATGTACATCCTCGTCCCAGGGCTTCTTAGCTGGGCCCATAATTCTGTAAGGGCCCCATGCAGAGAGTTCATTCAGGACATCCATGAATTTAGATGGAAAAAAATGAAGATTTTCACTAACCTCTAATTAAGATTTAGCATCTGTCTATGAATATATGCAACTGATGATACTTTTAGAGGTTCAGAGGGCTTACCAAGTTATGTAAGGGGTTTGTGGTCCCTAAGGAGGTTAAGGACTGTTATGTCCTCAAGCATTTTCAGGGGACCAGGAGGCTGTCCAGCAATCCCCAGGGAGGGTGGGGCTGCACACCAGGTGGGAGAGTGCTCCAGGGTCAAGAGGCCCCTCCTCCTGTAAATGCACCCCTGCTTAAGCCATGGGGCCAAGGAGAAGAGGGAGCCTAGCTGGTGAGCATGGGAGCAGGTGTGATGGCTCATCTGCATTACATGTGATAGCAAAGGCGACTTTGCCAGGGACAGGGGCAGGAGTTGCCCTCAGCAATGGGAACCTCCCCTGGCTGCTCAGCATGCCCAGTGGTTGTACAGAGCCTCCCTCTGATACTCTGGCCCTGGTTCAGTGGGCAGGAGGAGAGAGAGACAGGTGGGCAGGGAGGAGGCACAGCCCCTCTGAGGCCAGTTCTCCCGGAAAGCCTCAGAGGGTCATGGCAAGACCCCAGCACACTCCCCTGCTGGTCAGGGTCTTGGAGGCTACAGGTTGATTTTGTTTATTTTATTTTTAGACAAAGAGGAAGGGAGGGAGAAAGAGAGGAAGAGAAACCTCTCGCTTGCCCCCTACTGGCGACCTGGCCCAAAACCCAGGCATGTGCCCTGACTGGGAATCGAACCAGAGACCCTTTGGTTAGCAGACCAGCATTCAATCCACTGAGCCACACCAGCCAGGGCCATGCACTGGATTTTTAAAAGGTGAATAGAAGTAGACACCAAACCACAGCTTTCCCTTTGGGACCCTTGTCTACATGTTACCTGGCCTGATGAGGACAGAAGCGGCCACACCCTCACGGGGAGATGTGTCTGCCAAGCCCAGGCCTGTGGTATAATATCCAGGATCCTGGATTCAGGTCCAGGGTAGAGGCTGTGTATGGTAGGGGTGTAGCAGGGCCCTGTAAATGCTGCTTGGAAGCCCCGCCGCCGACCCCCCTTGGCAACACATACACACCTGAGAGTCCTCTGGTGCAGGGGCCTGATAGCACCTGAGTGAAGGCCACCTGGCTGGCCACCTGAGTGCCAGACCTGGCTCAGGGTGGGTCAAAATGGCCCCTGGGCACCTGCTGCTGCCTCTGCTCATTGCCATCTCATTTGGCCTTGGGCCATCAACCTCTATCTCTACTT
Organism: Micronycteris hirsuta; assembly: GCA_004026765.1. NCBI lineage: Eukaryota > Metazoa > Chordata > Mammalia > Chiroptera > Phyllostomidae > Micronycteris > Micronycteris hirsuta. The sequence goes on along the minus strand of PVJI01000298.1, from coordinate 115,964 downwards.
TGCAGGTGAAGGGCCCAATGCTGACTGGTGCTCCTGAACACAGGAATGGCCAGGATATGTCTTAGGGAGAAAATACACATTAGGTGAGCTTTGTTCGAGCCTATGTTAGCGTTGTTGGCCATGAGTGCAACATTAAAGAATCAACAATGCAGAGTCAATATGTGTTTAAAGAGACACACACTTAGGCTGTGTGCTCATCAGTAAAGGGAAATGTCGTGACCAGAGCTGCTGGGAAGTGACCCTGGCCTTCCCCTGGGGGCAGCGGTTCGGTACCCTGGGGGTAAATGGTTGGGACAGGTCGTCTTGAGCGATGCTTTCAACTGTGCCACACCTCAGGGAACAAACCCTCATGACGTGGTTCCTGGAGCTCTGCAGCCACACTCCCCAGGCCCAGCGCCCTGCCCTACCCTCCGGCAAGTGGCAAGTGACGCTGCAGCAGGTCTGTGTCCCAGCTGACAGCTGGGGTGGGACTCAACATCCTTCTCCACCTCTAAGGATTAAAGAGCAATCCCAAAACAAAAGCTGGGCATTGCTGACCAATGAAACTACCACAAACAAGGATGGCATTTTCATGCGAAAAACGTCCCTTCCGGGGGACCTGAACTTCCCACACTCTTTGGAGAGCATATTGGTGTGGACTCGGGGACAGATTTCAGGTGGAGCTGCCCAGAGCCATCTCGGGAGATCTGGAGGTGAGGTGTGGACATACACAGGGGCCAGACTGGGAGTGTCTAGGCTTTCGATGGAGGGCTCAGGCACACCTGGATGACTATTTCTGGGAGGCCATAGAGGGATTCAGATGCTGAGTCCCCAAAAGTTATTTAGCCAGCCATCTGCTTCAAAGGTGACCATCCTTTGGTTTAGAATTCTAATCGCCCCAGGCCTCAGGAAGCAGAAGGGAAAACACCCTCAGCTAATGCTCAGATAATATTAGGGCAAAGGGCTCTAGGGTCAGTCCCTGTCCCCTTGAGGTACCTGGAGGGCACCGTCTGGGAGCTAGAGGGGAGAGGACCCCCCAGCTCCATCCCCTAACCCCTTTTCCTTGCCTAAACCCCAACCATTGTCTGAACTGCGCCCCGACAGTGGGAGTTTCACACACTTAATTGCTGTCTTGCATGTGAAAGCTCTTCACATCCATGCCCGATGCTCTCCGTCCTCGGCCCCTGACTTGGAGTTCAGGGTGGTGTCCCCGCCCAGCTGTGCAATGTTACCTCTACGCCTGGTTACGTTTCCGTTCGTAAATGCTTCCTACGATCAGACACACAGCCCACAGCCCAAGTGCTCACAGCAGGCCAGCTTCTCACTGAACCCCACCACCGAGGCACCTGGAAGTGCAGAGAGAGGCATTGGATCCACGCAGAAGCCTGACAGTCCGCTACTAGGCTGGGAAATGCCGAGTGGACGGTCCAGCTGAGGGGCACCATGCTGCTGTCCTACCAACACCCCGAGCTAGCTTCAGTGGCTCTCGAGCAGTTTGCAGCGTGAAAGGGTGGTAACAGGGCCACATGCCATCACCCTTGGGAACCCCAGGCAGAGGCAGGCAGGCAGCCCAGCAGTGGGAACAAGTACATGAAACAAGAAGGACATTGAACTTGACAGAGATCTTGGTGATAAAAAGGCAACTGGAACAATGGGGGGAAAGTCAGAACCAGGGGGTGCAAGAATAATCTATCAGGGCTCTTACCCAGGGCTTTCCTGAAGGGAAAAAGAAATGCAATAAAAACAAACTCTGTTTCATGGTGGCGACAATGAAATAATCTCGCTTCTTACACTCAGCGCTATTGGCCTCCAGAGATTCTATGTTTCTAAAGATTAGCCTTCCCTTGGGAGAAAAGAAATGGCAAATATTAATTTCCTTCTCATGAAGTCATTCTTTTGAGCAGTTTTCCTCAGAACTTCTACATGGCACAGCTTGTGAAACTGCGTTCCAGACCCTCTCAACTCAAGTGGGGGAAAAGGCTGAGAGGTACCTTTGAGTTCCAGCAAGACCAAACAGGAACTGCCCCAGCCGGGCTTCTTTCTGAAGCTACCGCAGGAGCTCCTTCTGCTTGCCCTGAGGGGCCGCCTCTGGGGCAGCCACATCTTAGGAAGGGACCCTCTAGTGGGGCCAGCAGGAGAAATGCTGATTTTTATTCCTGATTAGCAATTGTGTTCAAGAAATGTTTTGCGCTGAAATAATACACAAGCGGTTCCCTAGAGAAAATACACATGTTCATTTTTTGGAACCACTTAACACAATCCTGTACCAAATAAACGTACATTTGGAACGACATGACACGTTTCTTCACTTGGAAGAACTGCCGGTACAAATCGATGTCATCACAATAGAGATTAATGTGCCCTTTTATTAACTTCATGGGCCTGCAGGTGAATGGCCATTGTTGTTCAATTCGTCCGTATTATTTTTACATAAATCACGGTAACGCCTAACGACAGCTGAGTCTCTAAATCAACCCACCTTTTCCTATTTGGAACATGGAGTTGGGCTGTTGCCAAGAGCACTGGGAAACAGAGGGCTACAAGTGGCATTTTAATAAGAAACGTACCCATTTATAACAGGATGCTGGGCACGGCCCACAACCACTTGCCAATATTACAAGTACGTCTTGGGAGCTTCTCATTAACAAAGGCATGACCTACTGCTGCTGGACTTAAAAGGGTGACTCACGCTGTTCTATTGGGAGAAACTGGCGGGTGGGTCCGTGTGCTGGGGCCGCACAACAAAGCCCTACAGCCTTGGGGTGGGGGGAGGGCGCGAAACAGCAGAAATGTGCTTTCTTCCAGTTTTGGAAGCTGGAAGTTCAACATCACAGTGTTCAGATAGATGGATTCTTCTGAGGCCTCTGTCCTCAGCTTGTAGAAGACCATCGTCTCCCTGTGCCCTCACGTGGTCCTCCCTCCGTGGTTGTCTGTGTCCTAATTGTCTGTCCTTACCAGAAGAGCAGTCAAATTGGATTAGGGTCCACCCTAGCAAAATCTCATTTTTAACTTAATCACCTCTTTAAATACCTTCTCCTTCAAATACAATCACATCCTGAAGTACTGAGGGTTAGGGCTTCAAATATGAATTTTAGGGTGTCACAACTCAGCCCATCACTGGGCACAGAAGGATGTTGGCACCTTTTGCTGTTGCAGAAGGCAATGGAAAGGAAGAAAGGGAAAGAATAGACAATACCTGACTCCCTGCAGTGCGTTCCACTTCGGCACAGCCCCGTGGCCTGACTTGGACCACAGGTGAGGAGCGGGGGAGGGGAGGGAGGTCTGCCTGCAAGATCCACCCCCACCAGCCCCTCTAATGCCGGACACATGGGCTGGATGCGGTGCTGTGAGTGGTTTTGTGTTTGTGCCATTTCCTGATGAGACAGAGGGGGTGGCCTGAAGTTGGAGGCCAGCCCTGTGTGTGTGGTGTTGGGAGGGTGAGGGGGGGAGGTCCTGCTGTAAGCTACAAAGGCAGTAGCATGCCCCCATCCCCCATCCCCTCTCTCTTACCCCCTCCAGCCCTCCCCAAACCCCTCCCCGCTTGCCACCCAGAGTTCCAAGTGCATGGGGAGGAGACAGTTGGCAACCTCAGGAGATGTTCTCTCTGACTAGTCAAAACTTCTTGTTTTTACTTTTTATTTTTAGCAAACCAATCATGCTTACTCTTCCAAGGGGTTTTGCTCATTTTGGATTTGACACTAGGATCTGTTTTTCTCTGCACTTCCCATGAGGACCCCAAAGGAAGGCACCCAGGCCCAGCTGCCTACCCCATGCTTGAGTCCCCCTCTCTCCTTCAGGCAAGGGCATCGGCTTTGGCAAATGCCAAAGACACTTTGCCATTAAGAACTTTCACAAATTCTACATTTAAGAGCTTCAGGCAAGAGGGAAACCGAGAAAAGTTGATCAAATGTGACTAGAAAGTATCCCAGCTCGGCAATGTATCACTGGAATTAAGAGCCTCCTACAGAGTTTTGAGCCCCATGGACATATACTTAACAGAAACCAACTTGGGGAGGACCACTGTATTTGAAAATCCTACATCTGATAGGGGCTCAGTGTTTAATATATAAAGAACTACAACTCAACAATAAAAAACATCAAAAATAGTCCAATTAAAAAATGGGCAAAGGATGTAGATAGACACTCTCCCAAAGATGATACACAAATGACCAATAAGCACATGAAAATATGCTCAACATCACTAATCGTCAGGGAATGCTAATCCAAACCACAATGAGATATCACCGCACACCCATGAGGATGCCTGCTATCGAGAAAACAGAAAAGAACAAGTGTTGGTGAGGACGTTGAGGAACTGGAACCCTTGTGCACCATTGGTGGGAATGTAAAATGGTGCAGCCACTATGAAAAACAGTATGGAGGTTCCCCCAGAAAATTAAAAATAGAATTACCATACGATCCAGCAATCCCGCTTCTGAGTATATAGCCAAAGAATAAAAAGTAGGGGGCCATCAAGAGAAATCTGAGCCCTGGCTGGTGTAGCTCAGTGGATTGAGCGCGGGCTGGGAACCAAAGGGTCCCGGTTCAATTCCCAGTCAGGGCACATGCCTGGGTTGCGGGCCAGGTCCCCATGAGGGCCATGTGAGAGGCAACCATACATTGCTGTTTCTCTCCCTCTCTGTCTCCCTCCCTTCCCCTCTCTCTAAAAATAAAAAATAAAATCTTAAAAAAAAATTATGAAAAAAAAAAAGAAAGGATACAGGCTTGCATCCCAAGCCATGTAAAAAAAAAAAAAAAAAAAAAGAGAAATCTGTACCCCCATGTCCACAACTGCATTAGTCACAGTGGCCAAAAGATGGAAACCACCCAAGTGTTTGTTGGTGAATATGCAAAACATGGTATATCCAGACAATGGAATATTATTTGGCCCTGAACAGGAAGGAAATTCAGGCACATACTACAGCATGCATGAATCTTGAAGACCTTATGGTAAGTGAAATAATCTAGTCAGAAAAGGACAACTACTGTGTGATTTCACTTGTGTGAGGTTCCTGGAGCCGCCAGATTCACGGAAAGTGAAACAGTGGTTGCAGAGGGCTAGGGGAGCGGGGAGCAAGGATCGAGGACAGAGTTTCAGTTCTACAAGATGAAAAAGTTCTGGCGGTGCATTTCACAACGATGTAAGTTAATACCTAACACTACTGAACTATATACTTAAAAATGATTAAGGTGATAAATTTTATCATATTTTTTACCCCCCATACAAAACTCAAACCGCAGTGATCATGTGTCCGCCCAGTCCAATGCCCACACAGCACCTGAGCAGTAGCCGGAATGACAACCCAGCTCTTTCCTGCTTTCAGGTGACATGACCAACCTTCCAAATTCTTCCAAATGATATCACGCTTCTCCAGGACTTCGGACAAAGTCAACAGAAATATGTATCCCCAAACCACTATGACCGAGGGGCCATCTGGTGGCTTGGGAATGCCTACCTTTCAACTGAAGCTTACAGTGTTATTAGGCATTCTGCTCACACAAGCCCAAGCAGTGCCCCACACCCAACACATTAACTGCCTTGCCCACTTCCTTCCCAACCTCCGTGGGCCTGCAGTCCAGGATGCAGAGCCGGTTTGGGCTGTGATCACCCTGAAGATGCTGCTAACACTGCCTGTGACATATGAAAGGATGGTGCTGGACCTGCAGGGGACGAGAGGGTGCCTGCACCATCCGCTTCTCTCCCGGCCAGAGCAGGGAAGAGAAAAGAGGACAGCAAAAGCCTAGGGAAACTGCAAGCACTGCCTTCCGGGGCTGAACACCACCCACTCCTGCCTTATTAAATGACAAAGCCAACACCACGTGAGAAGGCGCTGCTGCTGACTGACTTTTCGGGGGTCAAAAGATATCTTCACGCAGAGCGAAACTAGAGTGGAAAGAGAGAGTGAGGGACTCCATGTTTTCCAAAGTAAAAAAAACTTTGACCAGGGGTAGACTCAGGACGCCCTCACACCGTCCACTCTTCGGCCACAGGGCTGGGGACGTGTGACTCAGGAGTTTCCGCTGGAGCCATTCAGCTCAGGCTGTAATTGGAGACGCATCACTCCTGTGTGTGAGCTGCTAAATTCCTTTTGTTCTTTTTTCTTCTGCTACCCTACATTGTTTTCCCTTATAAAATGAGAAAAGACATGGTGAAAATAATTGTAAAAGAAACAATAACAAGTATATCTGTTTCTTTTAGATCCAGGTTTTGAACATTGTCTTTTTCCTGGGAAATTGTCTGTTTCAATGAAACTTCAAATGTGTTAGCCCACAGCTGTGCATAGCATCCTCTTACTGTTTTTCAGTTTCTGCTGTATCCTGTCCCTGCCCTCCCCCTACTTTACACCACGGTAGTGAGTGAAGATCCTGGGCCACGTCAGTTGTCAACTGAAGGGTGTGGGAGTCAGAAAGGGACAGATTGGTGGACTCATGGATCAGGGGAGGGATCAGAGGAGTGGATCAAAGCTCTAGTACGTGGGCTTTGGGAGTGTGGGTGCCCCAGCTTGCTCCACCAGAGCAATTTTGCTGGTTTCTCCTACAACATCATTGCTGGGGAATATTTCAATCTAAAAGAAAGGGTTTTACTACTAACTATCAAAACAGACCAAAGCCACTGTTTTGTTGCATTTCCCCCTCTTGTTTTACGATGAATGGAAACCACAAAATGAAAAGTGCTAAGACTCCCGATACACAAAGGACTCAAGTCATTCATGCTCACCAGCCGAGACTGAGCACATGGCCCACTGCGAAGCAAAACTCAGAATGAGAGATGCGTTAAGAACCAGAAGTGGGGTGGGGGGCTCCGCTAGTGGTGCGGTGTGGAGGGCCCCCCCCCAAAGACTGAGCCTTCCCACAGTGCTAGGGCCCCCTGGGGCTGTGTGGATGCCACGTCCCTCCTGTCACCCTGGCTTTGTAATAGTTACGGGGCAGTCAGCAACTTGCAAGCACGCGGGGAATGGGGAACAGCCCCTGAACAGACCGACCTGGGCAGCAATCTCCCGGCTGTGCCCTGGGCCCTGTGGAAGGCCCAGCACAGGGACAGGCCTGCACCATGCACACGAGGAGGGGCGGGAAGTAGCTGGGGAGAGGCAGTGACAGAAGAGAATAAAGCCAGCTTCTGGCAGTTGATTTTTGAAGAAAGAATACTTTGTTTATTTCTTAAAAGATGCCTAACATTCATGTAAGATAAAAAGAGTTCCGGAGATAGGTTGCACATCAACGCGAATATAATTAGCACTGCTACTGAACTGTACACTTAAAAATGGTTGAGATGATCAATTTTGTGTTAGATCTATTTTACCATGATTAAAAAGAAAAAAGCAGGGGTGATGCTTGAGATCGAAAGCAGAGCTCTGAGAAGACAGTTTGTTTCTGCACTCTATCCCATTTCGGTGTGTTTCAGCACACTTTGATTTACTGACCCTTGCTTTAAAAACGAGATCTCTTGGCCCTGGCTGGCATAGCTCAGTGGACTGAGTGCAGGCTGCAAACCAAAGGGTTGCAGGTTTGATTCCCAGTCAGGGCCCATGCCTGGGTTGCAGGCCAGGTCCCCAGTGGGGGCTTGTGGGAGGCAACCACACATTGATGTTTCCCTCACTCTCTTTCTCCCTCCCTCCCCTTCTCCCTCCCTCCCCCTCTCTCTAAAAATAAATAAATAAAATCTTTATAAATAAATAAATAAATGCTAAAAAACACAAAAAACGAGATCTCTGAGGAATGCATGCAGTGGTCACCAGTCATCTGGAGGCACGAAGTGGCCACAGAGATGGGCTGGGAGCTGCCACAGCACGGAAGGGACACTATGTGACAGGGTGAAAGGGACAGCATGGCCATGTGAACACACAGTCAGTCAGTGCAGGGACAAAGCTCCCCCGCAAGGTCCGCTGCCGACTCGGGTCTGGGCACTGCCCAGAGCCCATGACCCCAACCCCTCAAAGAGCTGGACTTGAGCCCTCCCTGACATGTTGGGAGAGAAACAGCCATAAAACCCAACATAATCATCAAAGCCAGTGTTAGAAAAGCTGGTTTGGAGAAGACAATTGAAGTAGAGACTTTGATCTCTTCCTGCCCAAGCCACCAAAGGCCCTGGAATCCCAGCCACTGAGGCTCGAAAGGAGATCCTGGTTCTGGGCCATGTCACTGTCCCCAGGAACTCTGTCCCAGGCCACCAGGTATGTGTCCCCCCACCCCCCAGGAGAAGTCAGCTCAAGGCTGGCACACCGCTCCCTGGGCTGTTCCTGGCTGTCTGGTGGCAGTCACACACATCACCTTGGAGATGGCTACATCCTGAGCCTAGGCTTATGTCACTGGTGAATCCTACCAGTCTTTCAGGTGTGACTTCCTCAAAGGGACCCTTTCCTGATGGCCCCCAATCTGAATGCAGCCCCTTCACCACACCTAGGTAAGTATTTATGTAGTGGGCTATCACCTGCTCAGGTCTCTCTCCCCCACTATCTGGCCTACTTGGTTCCATACCCAAGTGCCTGGCAGAAGTAATCACCTGTTGGAGGACAAATGAAAAAGCAAAGCCCTGGAGGATGAAAAGACTCGTGCAGCATCCTTCAGCAAACTCATGCTAAAGGTGAAATCCGGCACACCCTGCCCCCCACTCCCCAGGACAGGCCCTCAGGTCTGGATTTGGGGGACAGCAGCTTTTCAGGAACCTGCTGCTCCTTAAAACTGCACCATTTCAAAGTTGAACATATTTGGCCCTGACCGATGTGCTTCAGGTGGTGGGTGTCATTCTGAAAAGCAAAAGGTAGCTGGTTCGATTCTTGGTCAGGGCACACGCCTGCATTGTGGGTTCATTCCTCGGTAGAGGTATGTAGAACAGGCCACTGATAGATGTTTCTCCTCCTACTCTTTCTCCTTCCCTTGCTCTCTCTCTAAAAATAAATAAACTATGTCTTTTTAAAAGTTGAACATATTTGGGGAACAGCTATTGTAGGCATTGCTGACGCATCGTTGGCTCAGCGTCCCAGCCCTGCCCAGGAAGCACCTGGACTGACATCACTGTCCTGTCATCCAGTGGAGGACGGGGCATCCTGTGCTGCGTCCTCCGAAAGCAAACACAGCACAGCTCCAGGAGAGGCCAGGAGTGTGGACACGGGGTCACTGCTCCATGCCAAGAGAAACTCTGCAGGCTGCAAACAAAGAGCCTCTCCTCGCCCCTGATGACACAGTGGCCTCTCGTTCTGCCGTGGGGAGAGGGGCCCAGACCTCACTGGGCACCAGCAGGACAGCTCAGATCCACCGTCCCCACTGTGCGGGTCCACTGCATCGGCGCAAGGACAGGCACAGCTCTCCCATGGTGTTGGAACTCTGTTGGCAGGGTGGGCGGGACTGATGGGAAAGGTCATGAGGGAACTTTCCAGAGGGCTGGCAATGTTCTCTCTCTTAATGGCATGTGGGTTTCATGAGGGTATTCATCTGTCAAAACTCCTATAATGGAAACCAAGATCTGTGCGTTTCACTGGGCAAAAATTATGCCTTATTTAGAAACAAAACAAAGTAAAACCACCCCACACCCATTAGGATGGCTACTATAATTGTTTTAACCCTACAGAGGTCTTTTATTTCTTTACACTCATCATGCCATGAATTCGTAGGGAATGGGCTCCAGCAGCCCAGGCTCCTTTCCATTGGTTCTCACACGGTGTGCGTCTCTGGGCACAGCAGGTGGCACTTTGGTTGGACCAGGTACCTTTCTCTTTGGCCTCCTTCTTTCCTGATCGTGTTCCCGCACATGTTTCAGGAAGCTATCTCAGCTCTTCGAGTGCTTAATATGCTCAATATACACGTGAATTCTCTTGGCAAGAGTCTTGCCCTTAACTTGTTTGTTCACAACGATGCCCACGGCATGCTGGGTGACGTTGCAGACTCTTCCAGTTTTGCCCTGGAAACGTCTGTGGGGCCGTCCTTTCTGGTCAGTGCCCATTCCCTTGATGTCTACAATATCACCTTTCTTGTAGATTCCCATGCACGTGGCCAGAGGAGCAACTCCAAGTTTACTGAAATGCCTGGAGAACATAGAGCGGGCGCCTCTCCTCTTTCCCTTTGTGTCAGTTACTTTGGCGAATTACTGGAAGATGGAGATTCTGGCTGCAAAGCTATAATTTTTTTTTTAAACAAGAAATGTTGATGAGGGTGCAGAGAAATTGGAACCCTTGTGCCTTGTTGGTGAGAAGATAAAATGGTGCAGCTGCTACGGAAAACTGTATGGTGGTTCCTCGAAAACTAAAAATAGAACTAGCATGTGATCCAGCATCTTCATTTGTGGGTGTAACCCCAAAATAATTGAAAGCAGGGTCTCAAAGAGGTGTTTGTACATCCAGGTTCATATCAATATTATTCACAATGGCCAAGAGAGGGAAGTAACCCAAATGCCTGTTGATGGATGAATGAAGAAGCAAAATGTGGCAACATAATATGTAAAGTATGCGTACAGTGGAATATTATCAGCCTTAAAAAGGAGGGAAATCCTGAAACATGTTACAAAATGGATGAACCGGGAGGATATTGTGCTAAGTGAAAGAAGCCAGTCGTACACATGCCCGCATGTGCGCGTGTACGCGCGCGCGCACACACACACACACACACACACACACTGCATGATCCCCTTACGGGCAGTACTTAGGGCTGTCAAACTCACAGAGACAGAAGTGAGAATGGTGGTTTCCAGAGCTTGGGGAGGAGGAATGGGGAGCTCTTATTTAATGGGGCAGAGCTGCAGTTTGGGAAGATAAAAAACTTCTGGAGGCGGATGGTGGTGATGGTTGTATCACCATGGGAATGTACTTATGCCACTGAGCTGTGCACTTAAAAATGTTTAAAATGGTAAATTTTATATTATATGTATTTTACTCCAATTTTTGAAAACCAAAAACAAAGGAAGAAAAGTACCGTGAGAGCAAACAGATGTCTGTGAGCAGCGCAGACAGCCAGCTCTGCTGCCGGTGCGTGGTCCCGTGAACGAAGGTGTTTGTGTGCATAAAACATGTTTGAGGAAAGGATATTTGAACAGGGTATAGTGTCTGGGCAGAGGGATGGAGAAGCCTGAGCATTTGACTGGATCACTGGCCAGACCCTGTACAAGTGCGCACTTGAATGCAGGAAGCCACCGTGGCAATCTCTGGTAACCATTGGACTTCTAAGTAAACTTTTCTACTCAGGAGATAATTCCACAACAATCTAGGTTCTCCTTGTTAATTAATACGTTTGCATCATGATTTTTCTTATTATAGTTAAGATTTCAGACATTCTGAGCTTGAAAAAAATGAGTTTCTAGGTTTTCAGAACTATAGACTAGTAGATCCCAGACTCCCCCCATGCCCACTTTATGAGTAAGCATTTAGTAATTATGTTTTGGTTGACTGTAAAATCTCTTTGCCATATGAAAGCTGTTATTTGTCTTTGTACTTCTCATGTCTAACATGGTACCTGGTATACAGTAGGTACTCAATAAACATTTGTCAAAGGGAAAAATGGCTAAGATGGTAAGTTTTATGTTAGATGTATTTTATCACAATTTTCTTAAAGTTGCACAGTGAGAGGTGAAGGACCTTTGCAAACCCCACAATGACCTCAACCTGGTTTTTCACCCAAATACCACATTGTCCTGGCCCTTCTCTCTGAGCTCATTTTCACAGAAACGCCAGCTGTGGGCTAGAGACCTGCAAGTCACTGAAGACTGACCCCAGGCCTGCAGGGCCTTGCCCAGCCTTTTAATGGCCTCTCAACTCCTCCTGCCACCTCAAAAGGTCACTTCCCAGAGCCAAGGTACAACTGCTACCCCTGGAGCAGAGCAGTGCTGAGAAAGGCCAGGTACCATCATCACACGGACATACTGTTCACACACACGCGTGCGCACACACACAGAGCTTGCTGCACACAGATAGGCCAGTGCAGGCAGCTCTCTCTTGGAGTCACTCTGGCAACACAGGGAAAATTGTCCCCAATCGGTGTCCGTTTGAGGAGCGTCCTGTGAGCTCTGGGCAGAGGCCTGACTGCCTGCTAGGGTCCCCACAGCAGACCCGAGTCCTCTCAGTGAAATACAGGTGACTCCTAAGAGGTCTCAGACCCCAAGCAGCCACAGGTGCAGAACAGCCAGTCACCAGCGTGACCTCTCTCTAGGAATCATGCTGGTCGCTCCCTGCTCACGGCTTCTGCCACACTGGTTAAGAGCCAAAGGTTTAAGCTGACCATGTGAGATGTTACTACGACCTGAATCTCTGTCATCACAGGAAGGAGCACTCTGCCTGAGGGCCGCATGGCCACAGACAACATGCAAATGAATGTGTGTGACTGCGTTCCAGTAAAGCTTTTTTTATGGACACTGAAATTGGAATTTCACATACTTTTCACAGGTCATGAAATCTTTTTCTTTTTGTTTTTTTTTCCTCAACCATTTAACGAGGCAGCAACTATTCTGAGCTCCTGAGCCCTGAGTTCAGGTGTGTAGTAGGCTCCAGTTACAGGGGTCCTGCGGGTGGCCCTTACCACCCCTCTCCCCAGGGATCAGCCCAGGGCAAAATATGAAGCCACAATGACATCACCTGCAGAGGAAGCACAGTGGATAAACACAGAGAGAACAGGGCCAGAAGGTCAAAGCCCACGTACCCAGTGGCCTGGATCTGTGCCCGGCACTGATGTAATCTGAGATCCACTCAATCTCCGAGATCTTTAACATCACTCTTTCTCCTCCCAAAGCTGCTCAGAAAACACTCGCAAACAAATTCATATCCCTGTAGACCTGCAGTGGAATCTTTGCACTAGAACTTTAACCCAGAAATGGTACAAGCCAGTCACTGTCCCCAGGGAGGTAAAGCCACACTCAGCACACACTCCGGGTCTTGATGCAGGTGCACATACAGACAGCACCCCAGCCCCGGTGACACAGGAGTGACGAAGGCACCATGTATGGGCACACGGCCCTGTCCTGTCTCCCCTCCTGCCACCTGTGCACGCTTGCAGCAGGTGCAGCAGGACCCCAGGGCCACACCACTGCCATGGGCTCCCAGCTTGCACACGTATGGCCAAGTACGGTGGAATCTCCTCTCTGACCCTTTTCCAGGTCAGGATCCAGAAACATGCTTTACATGTAGCTTCTCTATGCTTATTTCTCAACTGCAAAATGGGAATGAAAACTCCTTGCCCCTCACAAAAAAAAAAAGCCCACCCTACCGCAGTTAATCAAACTGACTCCCCGCTGCACTCATTCTGTATGGACCAGATGAAAGGTGACCGAGTGACAAGAACTGCATGCATCAGGCTTTAGGACAGTGCTTGGCACACAGGCACTCAATCAATATCAGCTGTGGCCACTATCAAGCCTGACCTCTGACAGATCGCCTTCCTTAGAACAAGAACGGCTGTCCTCAGACAGCGCCATCCAGGCCCAGGTGGCAGCCAGCCCAGGCATCACCACCTGGTCCAGGCCAGGAGGACTGAGGGGCCTGGCCACCCAGAGCCCACCAGGCTCCTTTGCATGCCCCCCCAAGAAGGCACCTGGGGAGGTGGGGGCCCCGCTGAAGCTGCACTTCCTGGGAAACCCACGGGCAGCTCTAAGAGAAGCGTGGGGATGGAGAGTCGGCGTGTGATGGGCGCAGCCCTTCTGTTGGGGAAGATGAAACTTCTGGAAAAGTCAGTGGTGATGGCTGCACAACAATGTCAAGGTGCTTCATGCCACTGAGCTGTATACTTAGAAATGGTAAAAAGGGTCAATTTTATGTTATGTGTATTTTAGCACAGGAAAAAACGACAAGGAAAAATCACTTTGGGGAAAAAATTTTTAAAAGAATAGTGTCCAGGAGCACTTCCAAGGTCATACTTAGATTTTTGCTTCCTAAACCAGGAAACACGTAACTTTGCATTTGATTTATTCCCATCTTATCAGCACTGCCAAAGCCATGAAAACCGGGAACTGGTGCTTCCAGAGCCACCGAGCAAAGATGAAAGTGCCCAGCACCCACCGCAGCCTGCCAGCCTGCTTCCCGGCAGACCTGCCTCCGCCCTCCCGTCTGGGGGCCAGGACCGAGCCAGGCCCTGCGGTCCCAGATCAGAGTATAGGGGGTGCAGCCTTCGCCCAGGGGTCACACAGCCTCTCTCCAACTCCTGTCAGGTCAGAGGGCAGCCCCCTCACAAGCGTCTGCAAGCCAGCTCCTGAGAGGGGAATGCCATATGCACTCACTGAGCCTGCACATCCAGCGGGGTTAGCAGCGCAGACCCCTGACCTCCTCCTCAGAGGCATCCAGCGAGGAGGCATGGTGTGCTTGTGCTCTGCACCCCCGGTGATGACTAACGTCTACCCAGGCCCAGAAGAGACAGGGCGGCAGTAGAGGCTGGACAGAGAGGCTGAGCGGCCCCAGCAGAACTTCAGGGCACTTTTTAAAACAAGGTAACTTACTTTGGGAATCTGGAGATGGTAACTAACACCTTTGCTGTAACAATCCGCACGGCAGGGGTCTGCCCTGTGCTGCTCTGGAACCCCGGATTCTGAGGCCCCAGAAACGCCCCGTGTGAAACAAGTTGCTAATCGAGATGGAGTTTCCTAAACCCAATACATCTGTAAGAAAACCACGCTCTCAGTATGTGGTTCTCTCTCCGTGGCCCTTTGCAATGTCCTGCCATTTGTGACCACCATTTCAGAGAACAGGCAGTTTTAGAGAAAACAGGAAAAGTAAACTCTGAGTCTTTACATAAATATGTATTCTATCAAAATCTAAATTTAATCTATTAAGTAGCACAAGGCAAATCAAAGGGCCACTCTGGAGTTTCTCACACAGAAAATAGTATCTCGGCATTGTACCGGTCGCTCCCATACAATGCGGAGCTTTGAACTGTTTATGACAATATCGCAGATGCACAATCACTCAGGAACACAGTTATTCTGCCCTTTGAAGCCTCCCGCAGTTCAAGGATTACACAGACAGGAAGTAGAAATCAGTGCTTTGATTTGTTTAAAATAAATTAAACACAACTGGCAACCATATTTCCTCTTATTCAGCGGAAGGTACAGAAGACCAAAAATACCAGGTGATTGGAATGAGGAGCCAGTCTCTTCACAAGCAAAGCTCCCCAAATAGTAGTCCTTCATACACATTCAAAGACCTTGCATGCACAAATTTTACAGAGATCACCACT
This sequence comes from Micronycteris hirsuta, assembly GCA_004026765.1. Taxonomy (NCBI): domain Eukaryota; kingdom Metazoa; phylum Chordata; class Mammalia; order Chiroptera; family Phyllostomidae; genus Micronycteris; species Micronycteris hirsuta. The sequence continues at coordinate 100,844 of PVJI01000298.1, read as the reverse complement.
GTTCAAAATAACTTGGAGATAACTCTGAGTTTCTGTCAGATTGAAGAGAATTCAAATACAGTTTAGTACGGTTTTAGAACATTTTAGAATCAAGTCTTTTTTTTTTCTCCTTTCAAATCCAAACCTATACTCAGTGTTGCTGAACCAGCCCCTTCTCTGCTAGACCCTGCTGTTTCAAAACCTGCCCAAGGAGGAACAAGCTTGGTGCTGGAGGCAGAGCATGGGAGGCGGCCACGAAGTGCCGGGGTCCAGTCTCGAAGGGCTGCCCCGTAGGGGACAGGGAGCAGGGGAACCTGTTTCTGAGCAGTGAGGAGGCAGGCAGCATGGAATAAGGACAGGAGACCTGAGACTGGAGTGTGTCAACCCCTCCTGCACTTGGTCTGTAAGGCAAAGATGCATCAAAGACGCTCCATGCTGGCTGTGGGTCTACCTATCGCAGGCGTGTGGCTTGAAAGGGTGTCCTGAGAAGCAGGCACAATGTGCAAAGCCTCTGAGGTCTCCTGAGTCCTTGCTCTCATCACTCTGAGCCAGAGCAGCAAAGCGTGGTCGGGAAGGGCATGGGCTCAAAGCCTCTACTGGCAAGCGGTGAGAACTCAGCCTCAGTTTCCTCATCTGTGAAATGAGGCTAATAGTGCCTACTGCAGGAAGTTGCAAGGGTGAAGTGATTTAAGAGTTATGAAGCATTTAGAATAGCTGCTGTCTGGACTGCAAGTTGTTTCCACGGTGCAGCGCGTGCTCACCTGCCTCCCTCTTCAGCTCTAGGTCACGTACTGCCGCCCTCACCGCTTGGACGGCACCGCCGGCTCCCAGAACACCGAGAGCACTGCCGATCCCTTTCCAGCCTGGTCCTGCTGGCGCTCGTTGCAGTGTTTTTAGCAAACAGAACGGGCACGTATTTTGTAGGACGTAAGCCTAAGTATTGCATGGGTTTTGGTGCTATTGTGAATGAAAATGCTTTGAATTTCGACTTCCAATGGTTCTTTGCTAGTATACAGCTAAATTCACTTGTTAGTCTTAGCTTGTGTGTAGATTCCATTGGACTTTCCCCCATAGAAAATCGCATCATCTTACAAATAAAGATGTTTTATTCCTTCCTTCCCAATATCTAGGCCTTTTCTTTCTTTTTCTTACCTTTTGCCTCTGTTAGAACCTCCTGTATAATGATGAATAAGTGATTTCGCACATCCTTCCCTTGTGCCTCATCTAAAGAGGAAAAGTGTTTAGTCTCTCACTCTTAAACCTGAGGCTAGCTGAGGGGGCTTTGTACATATGTACATGCTTTCGTGAGGTTAAGGAAAATCTCTTTAAATCGTGGTTTGCTGAGGGTTTTTATTATTACTGTTCTCACAAATAGATGCTGAATTTTGTGAAACGCTGTCCTGGATCTATTGAGGTGACTACAATGTTTTCCTTTTCGAGTCTGATATGAAGAATTGTGTTGATTGGCTTTCAGATATGAACCAACCTTTTATTCCCAGGATAAACTCTACTGAGTGTGATGTATTATCTTTTCGACACAGGGCTGAATTAGATTTGATGCTATCTTGTTGAGGATTTTCACACCTGTGTTCGTGAAGGGCCTGGGTCTACAGCTTTCCTTTCCTCTAAGTCTGTTTAGGCAGGTGTTTCAGTTACTTGCAGATTAACTTGATCCTTTCTTTCTTTCTTTTTTTTAAATCCTCACCAGAGGATATATTTATCGATTTTTGAGAGAGAGGAAGGGAGAGAGAGAGAAAAAAAACATCTATGTGAGAGAGAAACACAGATTAGTTGCCTCCCGTATTTGTTCCCACTGGGGATCGAACCTGCAACCTAGGCATGTGCCCTGACTGGGGATTGAAGCCCCCTCCTCAACGCAACAAAGCCACCAGGCACTACTTGGGTCCTTATTCCCCAACCTGAGGTCCACAAAGTGCCCCCAGGAGGAATCCAGGGCCACCGCAGCACTTGCCTGTCTTGTTTCTCAGGGACACAGCTCTGTGATCAACACCTGAAAATAGTTGACTCATATACAGGGGTGGGCAAAAGCAGGTTAATAATAATAACAATAAATATAATAATGAATAAATAAGTGATAATACAAGAATAAACCCTGTGTTTTATGGATTCACAAACGTAAACCTACATTTGCCCACCCCTGTATTTTGTCAGGCTTCTGGCTGCTCAGAGCAGCAGGGTACGTGCCGTACAGTTATCCCATCCTGTTGACTTGGCCTTGGTATTGTCCACCCCAGAACAGTCCAGCCAAGCACTTGTGCTTGACCCACCTCATGGCAGACACCACCCCAGGGAGCCACGTGTCCAGGTCTGAGGGCGGCCCTCACTAAAGGGGCCGGTCATTCCAAAATGCAGCTGCCAGGGCGCTTCCCGCCGGTGGGCTCCCGAGAGGTCTGGTATAGGAGAGTAGAAGAAGGACCGCGATGCCCAGTCTAAACTTCTGGTCTGGAAAAGTTCTGAAGATTAAATTGTGAAAAATGTGTTTCTTTGTACCAGTGTCAGAGGTCAGTAGAATCATTTCAGTCATTCACATTGAGTCTGGGGTTCATTTTAATTACAGTTTTAACTATATAAACCCAAACCTATATTTTTTACAAACTGTCTGAAATCAAGAATAGCTGAATAAAATTCACCATGGTCAAACATTGAGAAAAATTAAATGCCAATTATAGAGGAATGTCTAAATAAACTATGATACAGTAACCTGTCAGATTGTCATATGGCTGTTAAAAATAAATGACACGTAAAAGATGTTTGTGAGCAAAGCTGAGCAGAAAGGACCCAAATCGCCTGCGTACGGTCATCACGACAATGTAAAGTCTCTGTCAGCTCATTAAAGACCAGAGGAAAGTCTGGGGAAATGAAAGCAGCCATTATACCAGGATGGTGAGAATATGAGTGCTTTTTCTTACTTTTAAAAATGTTGTTGTAATAAACCTTTTATAATTAAAAAGGTTTTAGAAAAACTACCTAACGCCCAGCTATCAGTACTATTCAAACTTAACAAACAATAATAATAGGAAAGAACCAGGAAGTGACCTGCCAACTCCCATAAGGGCAAGAGCACAGCCCTGCTTGGCAGACTTCCTGTGCACCCAGCCCCACAAAGCCCGTGTCACCCGTGGCCTCAGGTGGAGCTGGGGAGGACAGCAGATGCACTGGGAATGAAGAGCTACCAGGTGCCCCCGAGACCCCCACCACACACACACAGAGTTTCTCCTTGGGCCAGTTTTAAGAAAGTGACAATCTACACTGCCATGGACTTGTCAGTGGACCATTTCAGGGCTTTCTACATCTTACGAACAGGCCGCAGACCCTCACTGGAACCGCCCTGTAGAAGTAGCAACGGTGATCCGGCGACAGCATCAGGCGACGCAGAGCATTCACGTGGGGCCAGACTCCATTCCAAGGAGTCCTGAGACATTGTGCACATCCTGTGACCACAGTAAACTAATCACTGGAAACAACCCTGAAGAAAGCTAGGTGCATGAACCCCCAGCAATGCCGTCACAGGATGTGTGAGCTGAAGGACTCACACAGCCTCTGTGAGCCTCTGCTTCCTGCCCTCTAAGGGAAAGGGATGAGCTGCCACTCCCCTGAACTACGTGCCCCCTTCCACACCTCTCACACCTCCCATCTGTTTGCTGTGCACGTCTCCAGGGACTTCAGGCCACTGACTCACTGTGCTGTCCTTCTACCGCAGCCCTGCAGAGCTCTGGGACACGCAAGCGTGGAGAGGCGTGGGCTGCGAAGTGTGCAGATTTCAGACATACTGATGCCTTGTGACCACAACGATGTTAGCACTTACTACAGCATTCCCATTTGCCAGGCCTTTGCTAAGTCATTTACACATATCTGCTCATTTAAACTTCACACCCACCTTAAGAATGGTAATATTATCATTATCTACATTTTAGAGATGAGGAAACTGAGGCACAAGGAGCCGAAGTTGCCCAAAATTGTTGTTTACCACATCAGAGATTATGGAGAAATTGGTTCCTTTGTGCACCGCTGGTGGGAATGTAAAATGGTTCAGCTACTATGGAAAACAGTTTGGTATTTCCTCAAAATGTCAAACAGAGAATTATGATACAAGAATTCCACTCCAAGGTATCAGCTTGAACTAAAAGCAGGGACTCAAACAGATGCTTAGACACCCATGTTCATAGCGGCATTATTCACAATAGCCAAAGGGAAAATAACCAAAATGACCATCAATAGATAATAGATATACAAAATATGGTCTAGTCATAAAATGAAACATCATTCAGCCATGAAAGGGGGGAAATTCTAACACATGCTATATCATGAAGAACTTTGAAAATGGGCTAAGTGCCCTGGCTGGTGTAGCTCAGTGGATTGAGCGTGGGCTACGAACCAAAGGGTCGCCAGTTCGATTCCCAGTCAGGGTGCATGCCCGGGTTGCAGGCCAGGTCCCCAGTGGGGGTCACGTGAGAGGCAACCACACATTGATGTTTCTCCCTTCCTTCCCTTCTGTCTAAAAATAAATAAATAAATTCTTAAAAAAAAAAAAAAAAGAAAATGGGCTAAGTGACATAAACCAGTCACAAAAGAACAAGTACTGCATGATTCAATTTACATGAGGTACCCAAAATAGGCAAATTCATAAAGATAGAAAACAGAACACAGGTTACCAGGGGCATGGGAGAAGGGAATGAAGAGTGATTGTTCAATGGCTGGAAAATTTCAGTTGAGATGATAAAAAAGTTCTAGAACATTGACATAAATTCAAAGTTCACCTTCAAACAATTGAAAGATATATTGAAGGCTTCAGTCATCCTCCTTTCAATAAGAGCATTTCAGTAAGATCATTCTGGTTTTTTGTTTTGTTGACTGATTTTGAGAGAGAGAGAGAAATATCAATTTGTTTCTCCATTTATTTATGCATTCACTGGGTGCTTCTTGTACATGCCTTGACTGGGGATCAAACCCACAACCTTGGTTTATCGGGACAGCACACTAACCAACTGAACAACCTGGCCAGGGCTAAGATCACTTGGTTTGAAGATGGGTAATAGATTGGTGGGGGTCAACACTAAAGAAAAATGGGTTCTTGCAGTAATGCAGATGAGAAGGGATGAAGACTTGCTTAGAGCACTGGCTTAAGAAATCGATTTGAGAAACAGGGGATTTAAATGGACAGAACTTGGTGGTTATTGGATTTGGAAAGAGGTAGAAGGAGGAATCAAAAGTAATCCTCAAGTTCTGGGCTTGGTCAACTGGATAGAGGGCTGCTTTGCTCACTAGTTTAATTATTCAGGAGCTTAGAATCTCTCATTCATTACTTTTCCAGGAATTATTAGCAGGTAATGAGGAAGCAAGTAATAATTTTTAAAGGTCATTTGAGAAATACTACTCAGCAATCAAAAGGAGTAAATGTCTGATGCATACAAATTGATAAATCTGAAAAATACTGTGCTGAACAAAAAGTGCCAGACTAGAAACAGTATAAACTGAACGACTCTGTTTATATGAAACTTTAGAAGACAAATCTACTCCCTAGTTACAGAAATCTGATCAGTGTTTGCCTGGAGCTGTGAATGAGAAGCCTGAGGGAGAATGGGGTATAGGGAAACTTACTGGGGTGATGGACTGTTCTCTATTTTGATGGTAATGGTAGTTACATTGACCAGTACACTTAAAAGGAATACATTTTATTTATGTAAATTGTACTTAAAATAAATTTGATTTTAAAAAGTCTGAAAATCGGAGCTTTAGATAAATTCATTCTTTCTTTGAAGGAGGGATTATCCTACAGTAGTTCATAGGCTTGAACTGCTGAAATAGCAAATCTTCACAGTCACATGGATTTCTACTTTTTGAACCTACTCAAAAGAACAAGTTCAAGATTTTAAAAATGCACGTATGTAGCTTTAAATCTGTGAGATTTTCTTTACAACTTATTTGCTAAAATAAGTTCAATTTTATTCTCCGTGAAGTCATTAGGATTTCATTTCTTGGATAATTGTAACTTTAGATCATACCAGAGATTGTACACTGGAATTATTGCATTGCAGCCAGCAACATAAGGGGGAAAATTCAGCATTTTGCTTTGGGAGGCACACAGCCTCTGCTCCCATAAATAGCCTTAGATTTAACCTTCATTTTCAAGTGTATTGGTTTTTGCTGTGACTTGGGTGTGGTTAGGAAAGTGTGGATGGGACTGATAAGGGGCTGGCCAGGGCCACACAGCCTGCTGGTGGCAATGCCAGGACAGACACTGGCCCTGGCCTCTGGGGCTGTGCTCAGAGGTCCACTCCCGACTTTCCTCCATCGGTCAGGGCGCACCCTCTTCACAGACTTGACGTCTATGATTGCTCTACCACCACTCTGGCTTCCTTAGCACTACTTCCATTCATTCATTCACTTGCCTGTCCCTTTTCAGTGTGATCAGCTGTAGATCAGAAGTTTTCATTGCTGTTAGGAAATAGGTGCACATGATGAAGAATTCCAGTCTCTCTCCCACTCCATCTATCCCCAACTGCAGGAGCGATTATGAGTCTTCACAAAAATATTACATGTATTGATTTATAAGTGTATGCACAACTAGCATCTTAAAATGGCAGCAATCTCTATATGCCCTTCTGAAACTTCAATACTTCCCCATTCTTTTTTCTGATATAAACTATCATTATCTCAGAAAATACAAAATAAGTATACTGTATATGAGCTGTATTTTTTTTTTTACTTTGGTGATATAAAGGATTTTTAGAAATCAACTTTTTGAGGTAAAGTTTGTGTATAAAACAGTACATTCATTTTAAGGGTACAGCTCAATGAGCTTTGACAAATGTCTGAACCTGTGGAAGTAGCCACCGTCACAGTCAAGACACAGAACATTTCTGCCATCCCGAAAAAAACAAGTGGCTCTTCCCAGTCAATCCTCTCCCCCCACACACACACCAGAGCCCAGGGTTTTCTGTCACTGTAGATCAGATTTGTCCTCTCTCGAGTTTTGTCTAAATGGGATCACACAGATGCACTCTTTTGTCTGACTTCTTTCACTCAGCGCATCTGTGAGATGCATCCACCTGTTGCATCTCTCCTTTTTGACGACAGTCTTCCACTATAGGGCTACATCTCATTCGTTTATCCCACGTTGATGGATATTCAAGTTGTTTGCAGTGTTATTAAATGAAGCTGACACTGATGTGGCTCAGTGTATTGAGCTCTGGACTGTGAAGCAAGGGGTCACCGGTTCGATTCCCAGTCAGGGCACATGGCTGGGTTGTGGGGCAGGTCCCCAGTGGTGGGTGTGAGAGAGGCAACCATACGTTGGTGTTTCTTTCCCTCTCTTTCTCTCTCCATTCCCCCTCTCTAAAAATAAGTAAAACCTTTTTAAAAAATGAAGCTGATGCTGTGTGAACTTTCCTATATGAGTCTTAGTTGACACGTTTCTCATGCACATGATCTAACAGTGGAATTGCTGGGTTGTAAATAGTAAATGAACATTTAAGAGTAAAGAAAAATGCCCAACTTTTCCAAACTTGTACCATTTTACATTCCCACCAATGTTGTATGAAAGTTCTAGTGCTCCGTCTCCTAGGCAACACTGAATATTTTGAAGTCTTTTTAATTTCGGTCATTTTAATGGGTGTCTAGTGGTATCTCTTTACTGTTTTAATTCTCCCTTCCCTTATAGCTGGAGATATTGAACATCTTTTCATGTGCTCATTGGCCATTCTTATATATTCTGTGCAATGTCTGCTCAAATTTTTGCCTAAATCTAAATGAAGTTTTATTTGTCTTCTGTATAAAAGTCCTTTGTCACATATATAGCTTTTGACTTATCTTTCCTTTTCTTAAGAGTGCTTTTAAAATAAGAGAACTTTTTTAAACATTTTTTTTTTAATTTTATTTTATTTATTTATTTTTTTTAATTTTTATTTTTAGAGAGAGGGGAAGGGAGGGAGAGAGGGAGAGAAACAGCAATGTATGGTTGCCTCTCACATGGCCCTCATGGGGACCTGGCCCACAACCCGGGCATGTGCCCTGACTGGGAATCGAACTGGGACCCTCTGGTTCCCAGCCCACGCTCAATCCACTGAGCTACACCAGCCAGGGCTAAAATAAGAGAACTTTTAAATTTTGAAGTTTAATTAGTCACTTTTTCCTTTTATGGTTTATATTTGTGTTCTAAGAAATCTTTGCCAAGGTAGCCAATATTTTCCTCCATGTTTTTTTCTTTAAGGTTTATGTGTTGGGAACTGCCCTGCCTGGCTTCAGAAGCTGTAACCCCCCCATGGCTAAGGCTGAGTAAAAGACCTTGGGACCATAAGCCATTAAGGAGACAAAGCTTATCTTCTAGGCAGGTGCGGATGACTGGTTAGCCAATGACAGGTAAGATTCCTCAAGGGAGAGATGACCTAAGACAGGCATGGTTGTGAAGAAGCCATCAGGGAAGGACTTGGGGACTATAGAAAAAGGGAGTAATGGACCCTCACCCCTTGGCTTTTACAAAGCTTGAGTCCTCATTCTGTCTGTAAGAAGTCTCTAATCTCTTTGCTACCCTCATCCCCTATCTGACTTAAGCCTAAAACAATGTGGGTGTGGCCCTGTGCTGGAATAAGCAGTTCCCTGAGGCATCAGGCCTAAGAAAGAATGCATAAAATCCTGTAAACCTGCTTTACTAATATCCTCAATTTAAATGAAAAGGGTCCAAGCATAAAATGAGTTTGATTCCCAAAGTTTTATGGCCCTTTAGCTATCTGACCCTGACTCAGAATAAGCCCTCATCTTTTTTTGAATGTTATCTATTGTTTGATCACTACTGCCTGACAATGATTGATGAGCTTTACCTGTATTCCTGTGCAAATTGAACCCAATAAAAGCCCATTGAGGAACAGGCTCAAGGCCCTTTTTCTTTGAGAGATCGGCTACCTTTCCTCCCCAAGCAGAACTCATCTTGGGTAGAGTTATTCTCATCTGTGGCAGATGGGGGTGATACTCTGCGAGCGGTGCCCACCCACATTTATGTTTTTACCTCTTATGTTTAGGTTTATGGTCCATTTCAAGTTAATTTTTGTACATTGTATCAGGAAAGGATTGAGATTCGTTTCTCCCTTTGTGGATATCCAGTAGTCCTAGGATTGTGTGTTGAAAAGTCTATCCTTATACCATTGAACTCCTTTGGAACTTTTATCAAAATTAATTGACTCTATATCTGTGGGTTTATTTCAGGACTCTATTCTGTTCCACTGATTTGTATGTCTACCTTTATACCAGCACCACACTGTCTTGATTACTATTGTTTTGTAGTAAGTTTTGAAATCAGGTAGTGTACATCTTCCAACTCTCTGTTTTTTATTTTTTAAATTTTGACTTTTTTAACTTGGCTTCAATCCTTCACATTTCCACATAAATTTTAGAATCGACTTGCCATTTTTTACATAAAGGCTGCAATTCGGAACTGTTTTGAATCTACAAATCAATTTGGGAGGATTAAGATTTCAATGATATTAAATTTTCTGATTCATGAACTTGGCATACTTTTTCATTTATTTAGATCTTTAATTTCTCTCAGCAGTGTTTTATAGTTTTTAGTGTACCTCTCTTGTACATATTTTGTTATATTTATACCTAAGTGTTTTATGATTTTTGATGTTATTATACATGGAATTTTTAAAACTTCAATTTCCAATTGCTTATTGCCAATATTCTAAAATACAATTGATTCTTGAATATTAACTCTTTATCATGTGACCTTGCTAAATTCACTAAGTTTCCATGGGCTTTTTTGTAGAGTTCCTGCAGTTTTCATGGTATATGATCATGCCCTAAGATGAACATATCATCAGTGAATAAAGGCAGTTTTATTTCTTTCCAATTTGTATGCATTTCTTTCTTGCCTATTCCTCTAGCTAAGACTGCCACTAAGATGTTGAATAAAAATGGTAAGAGCAGACATCCTTGTCTTTTACTGACCTCAGGTGAAAAATGTTCATTTAGTCTTTCATCTTTAAGTATGTATTAGTTCTAGGTTTTCAGTATTTGCCCTGCATGAGGCCATGGAAATTCTTTTCCCTTCTTGGTTTGCTGAGAGTTTTTTAGTTTTTGTTTTTTAAATCATGAATGGGTGTTGGATTTTTCAATGTTGCTTTTTATTTCATTTTCTTGCATCGATTGAGATAACCACGTTTTTTTCTTTTTCTTTCTGTTACATGATGAATTACATTGATTTTTGAATGTCAAACCAATCTTGCATTACTGGGATAAACTCCACTTATCCATGGTTTGCCATCCTTTTTCATACATTGCTGGATTCCGTTGGGTAATATTTTGAAAGAATTGTTTATGTCTTTCTTCATGAGAGATACTGGTTGTAGGTGTCTTGTAATATTTTGTCAGGTTTTGGTGTTAGGGTAGTGTGGGCTTACAGAATGTGTTGGGAAGTGTTCCTTCTTCCTCTACTTTCTGGAAGATTTTGTGTATAATTGGCATCATCTCCTTCATAAATGTTAGGTAGAGCTCAACAGTGAAGCCACCTGGGCTTGGAATTTTCCTTGTGGGAAGGTTTATAAATACAAATTTAATTTCTTTAATACATATAGGGCTACTCAGACTTTCTCTTTGTTCTTGAGTCCATTTTAGTAATTTGAGTATTTCAGGTAGTTTATTTCATCAAAGTTTTGGGCATAAAGCTGTTCATAATGTTCCCCTATTTTCCTTTTAATGTTTGTGGAATCCATTTTGTTATTTCTTATAGCATTGTCCTTAATGGTAATTTGAGAGATCTTTTTCTTAATCGGTCTAACTAAAAGTTTATCAATTGTATTGATCTTTTTAAAGAATCGGCTGTTGCCTTGGCTGCTATGGCTCAGTGGATTGAGTGCTGACCTGCGAACTCAAAGGTTGCCGCACATGCCTGGGTCACGGCCAGGTCCCCAGTTGGGGGTGTGCGAGACGCAACTGATCTATGTTTCTTTCCCTCTCTTTCTCCCTCCTTTCCCCTCTCTATAAAAACAAATGAAATCTAAAAAAAATTCTTTTAAAGAACCGGTTTTTGGTTTTATTGATTTTTACCTATTGTTTGTCTGTTTTCTATTTCATTGATTTCAGTTATTATTTTGTTCCATCATTCATGCAATAATTCACATTTAGCAATGTGGCAGAAAACAACTTGTACATAACCTCAAACAAAAATCTGTTTCTCCCTACCCTACTGGGACATCAGCATTCCTCAGATCACTGATGTTCATGATTTCGATCACACTTTCTTATAAATAGGTGGCACCAACTCTGCTAGTAAACGAGCGGTTATCAAATCGAGGTACCTCTCCTTCGCTCAGTTTCAAAACAGTGACAGGAAATGGAAAAAGGGAAAACACCTCAGCGTTTGCAAGCTGGTGATAGTCTCCTGACCAGCACAGGAAGGAAATGACCATGGGGACACCCGCGCAGTGGCTAGGGCCAGGCTTGCCTCTTTCAGATTGCATGCAAACAGCTCACACACCCACTTGGGCGGGTAACAGACAGCACACGGGCACTGTCCTGCCCAGCCTGGCAGAGCATGGGCTCCCCAATTGCACCTCCCCCCAGTCTCTTTCTAGGAGACTTAGATACAAATTGAAATACAGATGACATGATATGCTATCTGGGGTTTGCTGCTAGTTAATCCAGAGTGAGAAGGAGGCTGGACAAAACAGGGTAGGTGCAAACTGGGACCTGGTGGGGCTGGGAATGGGTCATGGGGAGTGACTATACTATTCTACATTTCCATTTTTCTATAATAAAGTTTTTTTTTAAGTCCTCTTTTTTGCCTTTTTTTTTTAAATAATTACTTTGTCGTTTTTCAATTACAGTTGTCTGCATCCTCTCCCCTCCCTTCCCCCCATCCCCTCCAACCCCACCTCCCTTCCCTGCCTCCCTCCTCGCCCTTGGTTCCTTCCATGCGTCCTCTAAAGTGGTTCCTGAAAACCCTTCTCCTCATTGTCCCCTCCCCCCTCCCCTCTGGCCACTGTCAGACTGTTGTTAATTTCAATGTCTCTGGTTATGTTTTTCTTGCTTTTTTCTTTTGTTGATTATGTTCCAGTTAAAGGTGAGATCATATGGTATTTGTCCCTCAGCCTTGGTATTTTCTAAACGTCCAAATAATAATAATGCTCTCTAAACAAAAACAAGAGTGATTATCTCAGCAGAACTGACTCAACCCTATTGTAGCTGAACCAAGCCAGAAAAAGACCTTACAAATGAACTCTATATATTTGCTCATTCAACATACATTTACTGGGAAGCTATGCTGTACCAGGTCCTCTTCTGTGACCAAGCAGCGGGCAGCCAGGTGTCCTATGGGAGAGAGGCAGGGGCACAAAGTGCTGGCAGAGGAGAGAGCGGAGCTGCGGGAGGGTGGGGCTCAGGGGCTGGGCCAGGCTGGGCTGGGCAGGAGACTTTGCAGGCTTCAGACAGACTTCAGTTTGCATCCAAGAGACATGGACACCTGCCTTCACACAGGCCTGACTAATCACTAACCACATCCTAACCACAGTTGCTATTTGGCCAAGGTATAAAGAGAGACCCCACCTAACTGGGGCCTTGGGGGCCCAACTGAAAGAACCTAGCTGGGGATCTCTCCACAGGCTGGCACGCAACAGGTACCAAGTGACCAGCCCAAGGAAGTAACAGCGCGGGCTGCGCCAGAGAGGAGGGCCCTCAGCCTCCAGCCCTGTGCACAAGGCTCACACCCTCCCGGCGGCTCCAGGAGGCAGAGGTCCCACTTCTCCCAAACTCTAGCAGTGTTAGAGCTGTCAGGTACAGTCCTCGTGGCAACAGCAACCTGACACACAATGAGACCAGCAACTCTTTCGCTAGGGCCCTGACTTTCCACACTCACTCAGGAGTCATTCACTTCTTCCGGCAGATACCTCCTGAGTGCCTACCACCAGCAGACCCTGCGCGGGGAACAGAGAAAGCAGCACCTGAACAGACTTGAGAGAAGCAAGCAGGGACGGGGCCCACTTTAGACTGCAGAAACAGCCCGCACTGCACAAAGGCCCCAAGGGCGGAGCATGCCTGGCCGGCCAAGGATGAAGGTGGCCAGTGGGACTGGGAGAGCAGTAGGTAACAAAGGCCACGGCCTCCATGGGACCCTTGACTGTTACTGAGTGAATGTGGGCCAGAGCAACGCAAAGAGCAACACAATCCCAGAGTCTTGGCTTATCTCCAGCATAATTGGAGAGAAGGTCCTTGGACGAAAGGTCGGTCTGACTGTGCTCACATTTCCCACAGGGCTTCCCTAGCACAGCCCCTGACAGGACCACTGAGAGACCCAGGGTTCTCACCACATTCTGAGGCCAATTATCAAACTAAGGTGACTGGAGATTTCTAGGGACATTAAACTGATTTTTACGAGGTGTTAAGGAGAAAGTGACTGAATTAAAAATAATTGACCCTAAGATGTGAATTAATGAAAACAAGTATCAAAATCCTCCCACAAAGCTTAAGAAGGTGCTCATGCACCCAGTGTCTAACTGGTAAAATTTCTAGCAGAATAAATGTCAGGCTGTCTGTCGCATCAAAGAAGGAGGGTGTCTGGGGTCCAGTACAGACACAGAAAGGAGAGCTCAAGTTTCAGGTCTCTCAGCATTACAGGGTTCAGGGTCACAGGATACATTAGCGCCCATCTCTGACCATTGCCATCTTCTGCCCTGTTTCCCCCCACCCTGACCCAGACCTGAGCTCTGAGGTGGCTGTCACTCATCATCTCCTCTGCTGGGTGTCCTGCCCTAGATGCCTGGCCCTGGACTCAGCTCTGGGATCCCAGTGCATGGGCCTGCCAGGCAGGACTAACTCACCTGTCACCAGCCCAGAGCTCTCAGTTTGGATGTTCAGCAGCTTGGCTTCCGCTTACTACTTTAAAAACAAGTGGACACAAGTTATCTGATTCTACTGATATAAAATGTCCAGGAAAATGAATAGACACAGAAAGATGGGTGGAGGCCAGGGGTCGGCGAGAGTGGGGAGAAGTGGGAGTAGCTGCTTAATGGATACAGAGCTTCTCTTTGGAGCGATGCACATGCTCCAAGCTTGATTGCAGTGATGGGTGGACGAAGTGTAGGGTCTGTGAGTCATATCGCAATAAGGCTGCTACAAAGCAAATTGAAAAAGAGGAGGCTAACACCCCCAAGATCCAGAACCAGACCTGTCTGTGCACGTCCTGAGAACTGGCTGTGGAGGACAGGAGGCAGGGGGGCCACGGCAAGACAGAGGCTCCCCTGGGCAGAGGGGCAGGTGTCCTGGTCACCCTGTCGGACCCTTTGGGCTTTCAGCTTGGACTGTGGGGAGTTTGGCAGGATCACGCTGTCAGCAACCAGCTTGCCAAGGTTCTGGTGGTGGCCTGGGCCCCAGACACCTCCTCCCTAACAAAACCCAGAGGGAAGACAGTCAGGAAAATCACCCCTGGTCCTGGTCTCCCCACTGTGAAACCAGCAAGCACAGAACAACACACTAAGAACCTTCTAGTAAGGACTCACACCTCCCTGAAGTCAGCATGCTCACAACCTGTGTCCGATCTGCATGAATCACGCAGGATCGCACAACATTGAGGAATGCAGGAGCCTACGCATTCCCCAAAACTGCAGGCTCCATTTTCAAGCCGAATGTCTTTGTGAGAGGCTGACAGTCACTCTCATCCCCCACTGGTCACCTAGGAAACTGAACGCTGGGGGTGGGGGCGGGGGGGGGCAGGTAGGGGGCGAGGCTTGTCACAGCAGCTTGGAGGGGCCCTGAGATGCTCAACAGTGACAGACCAAGTGAAGTGGACTCGGGAGGTCTTCTAGGCCCAACACTCCACATTGTGTCACTCAAAGCTGTCGCAGATGCAGAGACCAGGGTTCTGTCCTCAGCATGAGGCCCTGGGCATGTTGCTCACCCTGCGGGAACACTGCAGGGGCTGCTCTGTTTTGTGTCCCCAGTCCTAAGGTGATGAGAGCAGAGTTGTCAAGACGTTTCAAAGGGAAACAGGCAGAGTCTGGTGATGGCTGACGTGGAGCCCTGGGAATGACACGAAAGAAGGACAATGTCTCAGACTACTGTCTAAATTTGGGCACATCCTTAGGCTTAAGAAACTCTTAATAATTAATAACCATTTAATATAAAAAAAAAGAAAAGGAAATGAAGGAAAAGGAAAGCAATCCCAAAGAAAAATGGGCAAAAGATACAATGTCCTCATGAAAGTTGACTATAGCCAATACATTTTAAAAGACACTTAAATTTGTAATGAATTGATGGAATGTAAATTAAAGTATCAATACAAGCTTTTTTACCCAACAAATTAGGAAAAACCTAAGAACGGTAAAAGCCAGAGCTGGTGAAAGTATGGGGAAATAGGCCATCTCGGGGCAACTGGGAAACATCTGTCAAAACTCTGAGATGTGCAAACTCTTCGATGCGGTGACTCCAGCGGGAGGACTCCGGCCTATAAAAATGCTACAGAAGTGCACAAATGAACACGCACCCTCAGGACGTTCGCTGCAGCACCCTTTTGAACAGCAGACATCTATAGACATCCACACGTCTCCCAACAGAGGAACAATTCCGTAAATAATGCTGCATCCATATAAGATACTATACCGGTTAAGGAGGAAAAGTCAAAGGAATATGTCAGTAGTGATGCCATCAGGAGAATGGGATTTTAGGAAGAGACTTTCATTACAACTTTGTATTATGTTGTAACATAGAAAAATCAGGAAAAAAAATTTTTCACAGGAAATGAGTTGCTGAGGTGAAGGCGTGCACCGATTTAGGTAAAATGTAAAGCCACATATATATACATATGTACATTAACTGTACAGAAAAGGGTGTAAAAGGATATGTATCTGTATGTTCTTGCTGTGGTTTAACATTTTTAAAGGTTTTATTTATTAATTTTTTTAGCGAGAGTGGAAGGGAGGGAGACAGAGATGGTGAGAAACATTAATCAGTTGCCTATTGCACGACCCCGACCAAGGATGGAACCCACAACCCAGGCATGTGTCCCGACTGGGCATCGAAACGGCAAACCTTGGCCTTGCGGGATGACGCCCAGCCAACAGAGCCACACCGGTCAGTGCTGTGGCCCAACATTTCTACAATAAGCATGCTGAAGCAAAACCGGTTTAATTTGACAAAGGAAGCAACCCAAGCTAGGCCAGAGTGCATGCTGGAGCTGGCCAATGCTACCCTGTCCTGGCGTCCTGCCGCCAGGGGCCTCTCTCCAAGCAGCGTCTCTGGCTCCCACCGTCACCTGCCTGGGAGGGTCCCCCAGCTCCTTTCCCCACCCAGATCCCTGCTCTGAGCTCCAACTCCACTGAGATCAGCCACCTTGGCAACATGTCCCTCCAGTTCCACCAAACCAAATGCAGGACTTCTCCGCCACACCGGGCCCTTCCTTCTGGTTTCCCATCTCAGCACAGGACAGCCCACCACCGTGACACTGACAGTCCCTCTCCCTGACCCACATCCAGACTGGCACCAAGTCCTAAATCTCTCTCAGACACCGCTGTACCCACTTCTACCTCCTCCCACCCTGTTTCACCTTCCACGTTGCAGCCAAAATGGCAGCCTGAGAAGGAAAGCCAGCTCTCAGTTACGTCCTGCTTCAGCTCTCCACTGTCTGTCCACAGCTCCCGGGACAAGGCAATTCCTTCACGAGGCCTGGCACAGCCGCTGTCCACCGCTCAGCCGTCACCCTGACTCACCGCAGCTCCCAGGGACCACACAGGCAAATGTTACCTTCTGGAACTCTCTTCTCCCCCTACCCTGTGGTGCCCAATTATTCTTAGTCATGCTTCAATCCTCTGCTCAGGCCTCACTCCTTCTATGAAGCTTATTCTGACCCTCCCCCTGACGGTTTCCACTGTTTAAGGTTTTCATAATGCCCATCCCCACACTTCAGAGAATCCCTCTCTGTTTGAAATTCAGTGTTAGTGTGATGTTGGGTGAATGTGGATCCTGCCCCTGCTCCGAGTACAGTGAACTTCAAGAAACATCACTGCGCCCGCACGCCCAGCGTGGCAGATGCAGCCAAGCTGGTGCCGTGAGAAGTGCCTGGATCAAACATTTAAACAAATGTGTCTGTGCTACACATATGTTTGAACCTTTTCATTTTGCAATTTTCAAATATACATGAAAGCAAAGAGAAAGATATAATGAATCCCCATGTGGCCATCATCCAGTTTCAATAACTATCAACGTGTTGCCATTTTTCTATCCACCCTTCAAACCTTTTCCCTTTTTTGTTTTTATTGTTCCACTTACAAAAACCTCATCATGTGCACAGATACACTCTTATACACATAAATGCATACCGCGGAGGAGCTCTGCATACCTACTCAGAGAAGCACATATGATAAGAGCTCATCATGTCATCAGGGTCGTGCGCTTTCCACAAGCTTGGGCTCTCAAGCAGCCGAGCTGGACCCCTCAGAATAGGCGCCTTGAAACTCAGGTGGTAAAGTTATTTGGCTGCGAGCCGAGTCTCTCCCGGCACACTGTCACACCCTTCCCGACAAAACAAACACAAAGAGAAGCGTCCCACAGAGTCACCTACTTGGCTGAACTGTGCACCTGGTCACCCTCTGGGAAGCTTCCTTCGTGGGTATTTTTCTCCATTACACAAAGCATGCCTACGAAATACACTGAGAATGACAAAAACAGGAAGGCCCGATCTTGCAGAATCCGAGAAGCCAAGGTCTGTCCGAAAGTGGGGCCCAAACTCATAACCCAGATCCCAAAGAAAACAAACGATGCTGTGGTTTCTGCATCCACTTCTAGCCTAAAAAAATACAACAGGGAGAGTAAATCACAGTTACCGCTCGCACTTGCTGAACGTACAATGAAAAGGGATAAATCTGTTTATCCCTAGGAGTCACAAATAATTCCACAGCTGTTAGTTTTGGCAACGACACTTTGGAGGGGCGAGGGCTCGGGGCACAGGCCTTCATCATCGCCGCGGGTGAAAATCCCACATGCCAAAGGCACGTCTTTGTCTGAAGGAAAAATAGGTTTAAGTAATAAGATTTTTTAATAGTCAGCATTTAGAATCACAGGAAAGGTCTAAGAGCCTCAAAAAATTCAAAGATTTATTAGTGCCAAAGCCTTACCCATTTATCAGTCCCAATCGCATGACTGCTTTCAAGTAACCCTCTTGGCCGGATGTAGTGAGCAGGATGCTGCATGGATAACTGGAAAAACCAGGTTGACAAGTCTGTCCCTCTCCTGCGGCCCACACTGAACTAGCTACCCCAGCCCTCCCTCTCCCCCCATCCCTCCTCCAAGTGCTGCCCCAGGCTCCTCGATTGCTACCTGTGCTTCATCTTCACCGCCATCACACCTGAGAGCCACACCTGGGAAGCGACAGGTGCCGCCTAAGATCAAGTAATGGAAGACAAGTGGGCCTCAGCCTGCCTGGATTAAGCCAGGATTTGAGAAACTCAGGGGTGTTTGGGTCCTGTATCTTATTTTTCAGAAAAACAAAACTGAATTTAGGAGAGTGATCTGTGTACATGCCAAATTGTCCTCCCTGAGTGGTGAGTTTTCACTCCAATAGCATTGCCTGAACCGAGCTGCAGCCCACCTGGGGAGGCCATCTCAGTTTCCGGGTTTCCCACCCCAGGGCAGAGGTCAATGCTACTTGCTGCCTCGGTGTAGACCAACCCAAGGCTGCACAGTCTGGCGGGCCCTCAACTCCCCCAGCAAATTCCCATTTCAGTTATATCAAGTTCAAGCTCCTTGTTTGGTTTGAAAAACAAGAAAGGTAAGAGGAGGCTTGCAACCCTTTAAGGGTGTCAACACTTTAAAGTTAATTTTGGCTATTGAATTACCACTGGTCATAGTAAGATCTCAAAGACAAGTCAGACAAGGGGCGATGTGCCTGGTGGTCAAGAGCTGAGGTTCGGGGCCTAACCTACTGAGTTCAAAATTGGGTCTACCTCTCACTCACTAAATGATGCTGGGCCAGCTATTCGGCCACACCCCAACCTTAGTCCTCACCCCAACCTCATTCCTTCTCACCCAACCTCACTCTGCTTCACCCCAACCTATTCCACCTCTCCCCAACTTTCTTCTACTTCACATCAACCGTACTCCAACCTCATTCCACTTTACTCCACCTCACTCCAAACTTACTTCCTTATCCCAGGCTTACTCCACTCACTCCAATCTGATTCCACTCACTCCACCCCACTCCCAGGTTACTCCACTTGACCATCAAGTATCGTGTTTAGGACACACTCCATAAATATTAACAATGATTTTTATTAGCCTTTGACGTTTTTTAATTTAGCTAAAAATTATCACCCATGACCGGTGTGGCTCAGTTGGTTGGGCATCTTTCTACCAAGCGAAAGGCCGCCAGCTCGATTCCCGGTCAGGGCACATGGCTGGTTTATGGGTTCAGTCCCCAACTTGGCATGCAAGAGGCAACCAATCAACATTTCTCTCCCTCCCTGACCCTTTCTCTAAAAATAAATAAATAAAATCCTTTTTTAAATTTATGATTAAAAACTCCAAGGTTATATATGAGTTACCTTTGGATAAATTGTTATTATTACTTCCTTTTTACAAAAACATTAATTTGTTATTGACATTCTGGGTTATAGCAAAGGACAAGAAAAAGTTCTTCAGATAACTGAGTAGCCTCCAGCAAGGCACCTGATATCACCATGCCTTAATCTGCTCAACTATAAAATGAGGTGACAATTAGCTTACTCTGAAGAATGGTGATAAAAAATAATAAAAGCCTCTGTCCTGCTCTTATGCACCCAACAAATATGTGATACAGTGGTACCTCGGCACTCCTCGTTAATTCGTTCCGGAACTCATGATGAGTGCCACCGAAACAGACGAGAACCCAACAATGAAGCATTTCCTCTTCTGGGGCAGCGTCGTGACTCATACACGTTCTAGCAAGCCCGACATGTCCCGAGCAAGCACCGAGTGCTGAAACATTTTTTTTCTCATCAGAATGCAGGTACAGGGTTTGACGAGTTCTGAAGCCAACAAGTACCGAGATATGACTGTACTTTGAAAACACCCGCTGTGTATTGAGAAAAGGCAGGCTCCTGCAGAGCTCCACAGGCCTGGGGTCCTCCCGGAGACCCTTAGGCTCTTGGATGCACGTAGCTAAACTCAGAGTCAGCTCCCTCTACACACAGAAGTGGAAGCACACAGGTGATCACCAGAAGTTTTAACACCAGGAAAGAGCCTTGAGACGGCCTGGTCCCAAACTGTCATGTTGAATACAGCCTTGCCAAGGCTGTTCAGATATACACTAGTGTGCTCTGTTCTCTGCTGGCCAGCAGACTGTCACCAGGCACCTCCATCTTGCCCTCCAGTGGGGAGATTCTCACTCACTGTGCTCATCTGACTTTTCTGGCGTCAATGTGGATGACAGCCAGATGTACACCTCTAATTGGGCCCTTTATTTTTAGCTTACCCTGTACCTTCTGTGTACTTTACACAGCAGCAGTCCACCTGAATCCTTGGCACCTAGAACATGGGAAGGTGCTAAGTAAATATCTGTGCAGTGAATCGCCCCAACATCATGAGGTCGGCATTGCCGTCCCCACTGTGCGCGTGTGAAGACGGGCTCACCAAGGCCAAGAGAACTGCCGTTCTGCTTAGCTAGTAAACTGCGGTTAGGTATCTCCACTAGGATGTCCTCAGGGCCCCGTGTACCCTTCCCCCTCATCCTCTACTTCCCCGCAACTTGCCCCGCACCACTCTTCTTCCCGAACCTCCCATACCCATGTAAGCCCTGCTCCTGCTGCCACAGCCCGGGGTCAGCCCCCACTCTCTCACACCAGCACTTCCTGCAACCCTACCACCTCTCCCTACATCTTCTCCCCTCTGCAGCTGTTCTCTGTGATGCACTGAGGGTAAGCAGTCCCAAGTCAAATTTGAACAAGCCCTACTCCTCCAAGGTAGGTCCTTCCATGGCTCCCCCTCCCCTAGAGAATGACACTTAAGCTCCGCCTCCATTTCACACTGCAGCATCTGGTTCTACTAGGTCATTTACCCTGCAGCATGTTCCTAGCGCTCTAAGCAGATCACACATGGCCTGGCCTTCCTGCTCATGCAACTTGGATGTCCACAGTGCTAGGAACTCCCGTTTCCCTGAAACTCATGCCTCCCCTCCCTCAGGAGACTTCCCTGCCTCCACCCCGACCTGGCTCTGGAGGGGCAATTGTAACGCTAAGCACACGGATAGAGGTATAATCTTCTAGTTGTGCATCCTTGTCCTCTATTCAACTAAAACACTGTCAGGGTAGAGACGAGGACTTTTTTCCATCTTCTGATCCGAGTGCCTGGCACAAGGTCTGTACTCTGCGGAAAATCAAATGTCTTAATGATTCAATCCCCCGGGGTTTTCCGGACCCAGGAGTCATCCAGGTCCAGCTGTGACGGGGAGCCAGTGACGTCTGTCGATGATTATCTCCAAAATCTCTGTGAAATCCTGCTTCCATCCCCATCCCCACTGCACTCGGGCCCTCATCACTCCAGGGACTATGAGATTAACTTCCTTCCTCCAACATCCCCTTTGTACAATTACACTACTTCCTGTCTGGTTCCTGACAAAGAGTCACTTTACTTAAACACACATCTGATATTAGTTCCATGCTTGAAGACCCTCTGCAGCTTTTCATCGTCTGCTGGGGCTTTCAAGACCCTCGGCACTCTTTCACCCCATGCCCCACCAAGCCTCCCTATTGCCTCCCCACGTGCCCAGCACCAGTGTGGCAGCCATTCCCAGAACTCTCCAGACACATCAATGGCCAGTGCAGGCTTTCAGGCATTCCCACGGTCAAGGGCACCCCACTTGCATCTCATCCTTCCAGGCCCAGTTCAGAGGTCATCTCCTGGGTGGAGCCTGCACTGACCCTCCCCGCTCTCACATGGAAGTCACGCATGCCTGGCTTCCACTCAGTCCTCCACAGAACTTTCAACAGTAGTCATTTTACCACGAGGTCTGAGGGGCGAGGTCCTGGCTACTTTGTCCCCTCAGTGTCCCTCACACAATCCCTGCAGGTGAGCCAGGCCAGGCGCACGCTGCCACACCCAATGCAAGCGTGTGCAAGAGTTAGTCCAGCAGCCATCCCATTTCCTTCCATTTAATAATTTGCAAGGTTGAACGGTTGTGCACCCTCCTCATTTTAACAATGGGAATAATAAAGAGCTCCAGGAATATGACGTGCCTGGCCCAAAGCCACGGTGCTGGGTACAGCTGGGACCTTGACCATCCTATTAGAAATCTTATTTGCCTACGTGAAACAAAACCCCGCACTTAAAGCGGCGACGGTGGACAGTAAGAAATACAGGGGGCTTAGGCGCGGGCGCCAGCTCTTCCGCACCAGGGCCCCTGAGTTCGTCCGGGCTCCAGTCGGTCCATTTGCGCTCTCCTGCCGCGGAGCCCAGTTCGGCTCCTTCCACATTCGGCTCACGAGAACTATTCCGTCCTTTCCTGGCCCACACGAGAAAGGGGGAACGCTGCCGTGCACTGGTCCACGCCTGCAGAAGAAGCCCAGCCCCTGAACACAGCGCCAAGCTAGCGCCGCGCGTCTGCACAACCCCGCTCCGGCACGCGCCCGGGGCCCCGCGCCCGCGGCCTCTAGACCTGGCCCCAGTGACCGCGTGGAGAACTGGGCCCCCGACGCGGGAGACGGCGGAGCCCCTGGCTGCAGGCTCCTCTCGGGAGACCCAGAGGCCAGGGCTGGCTGCCCCCTCCCCCGCCCTGCGTGCTGTCACTGCGCATCCGGAGCGGGAGGCTGTGGTCCCGCGGGCCAGAGGCCCACGAACTGCAACAGGGTGTGGCGATGCCGCGCCCCTCCGGCGGGCGTGCTGCGCAGGCCGTAGGCGGAGTGCGCGCTGCGGCGGGCAAGTCGGCCTGGTGCCTGGGAGGTAGGGGTGCGCGGGCTCCCCCTCCACCCCGCCGTCAAATGCAGTGTGAGACGCTCTGGGGAGTCAGAGATGGCAGCCGAGATCTGTACCTTCTCCTTGTGACTTCCTTACTCGTATAAATTTCAACCAGACACGCAGAGGAGACGACGGCTTTGTGGTCGTTTTCGTCTGCCTCTCCTACGTGGTGCGTGGCAGTGTGCACTGGAGCCAGACCCCCTGAGTTAGGATTACAGCTCCGTGGTTCGCTAGTCCTGAGAGCTCGGGCAGTTTACCTCTTCTGCGCCTGGGTTTCCTCAGCTGGAAGATGGGGTCTGTGATCGCACGTCGTAGGGAGTATTGCTGGGAAGATCAAGTGAATGAATATTATTAGTAGAGGGTGAGAATGGTGGCTGGAAAGCACTTTTGAGGGTTTGGTGTTATTATTACTGTTTTTATTAGAGCTGTGTGTACCGGGATGTTTAATGGGTCTTTTCCTGTTACCCTGGAATTTATGAGTCAGGGCACAAAGCTGACCGAGAGCATTTAGTGTTCTACCCGGTAAAGAGAATCCCTGGCATATAAGCACCCAGAGCTCATTAAAAAGCTGCAGAACGAGAACCAGAACCAGAAGAGAGTCGGGGGGGATTTGGGGAGGAAGATGGGAATATTTCCTATCTTGATTGTGGTGGTAGATGGAGTTCAGCACCTAAAAAGAGTGAATGTTACTTATGTAAATTATACCTCAATAAACCTGAAAAAAATTAATTTTTAAAAAGACCCCTTTAAGAAAATGAAAGACAAGCCACAAAGTGGGAGGAATTCCAAACACATATCTGATCAAAGACTTCTATCCAAAGTACATAAAGAACTTACTCTGCCATACAGTAAAACTTCAAATAGAGCAGATACTTCACCAAAGAAGACTTACAAATGGCAAATGAGTACATGAAGGATGCCTGACTGTCATTTGTTATTAGGGAAACACAAAGCCATGTCTGTAAAAGGAGTCCTTGGCGTTCAAGGGCACATTCCTGCATAGCCCTCAGAGTCCTGTGGGGACGAGAATGAGAGTGGATCCTACTGGAGAGTGGAGATGTCAAGTGGGAAAGAAGACCCAAGATAGTGCCATGTTATGGACATTACAAATGAGCTTTTCAAGAAATGGGGAAATTGGGAGCCTGGCTCTCATTCTGAGCAGAGCCAGAACTGCTGGCTGACCTGTGGGTCCCAGATGGGCTGACTAGTCACTGAGGCAATCCAGCTGTACCCCCACACCTAGAATCCTGGGAGGCGCTCAGTAAATATTTGCAGTAAATATCCCATTTTGAAAATAAGGAGACAAGCTCACGAAGGTAAAGAGAATGTCAGCTAGGCAAAATGAAGGTTATAACCAACCGACCTTAAATGAGAGAGCTCATCCTGGATGACTTGGGTGGGCACAGTGGAATCACATGAGCCCTTAGAGGCAGCAGCAGAAGGCAGAGGAGTCAGAGATGAACTGGGAGGAAGGAGACAGAGTGGGCCAGCATGAGCCGAAGCGTGAAAAGAACTCGACCTGCCATTGTGGGCTTTGAGGGGGCCATGAGCCAGGGAGCTCGGCCGACTCTGGACACTGAGTAACTTCTAGTCGACAGCCAGCAAGAAAGCAGGGACCTCAGTCCTGCAACTGTGTGGAACTGAATTTTGCCAGCTGCCAGAAAGAGTATGGAAGTGGATTCATCCTCAGAACTCACAGAAAAGAACGTGGCCCTGCCAACACCTCGATCTGGCCCTCATGAAACCTGAAGCTCAGAACCAGCTGCACGTTTTGAGTGTCCATGCTTTTTCCAAATGTCTCGAATCTTCATTTGGACTCCCGATCATTATGGCATGACGGCTGTTTTTGGTCACACTGACTCAAGCACTTGTTACCATCTGTTTTAATTGTGGATCCTGAGGACTTGTTACCTTCTATTAATTTCACTCATATCCCCCCACAGTTGCAAGAACAGGCTGTTTTATGTGCTGGAGGTGTGTACGTACACATTTTCATACTTCAGTTTGGCAAACACTGGGGAGGGTGTATGGTGTTTCCCTGGACCCCGAGGCTACAAAGATGACTAGTCCCATTTCCCGGGCCTAATGGCAGCAGGGTAGTAAGTGGTCAAGAGCGAGGGGCTGGGTAGCCCCTGACTCTGCCACTCCTAGCTCCATGATGTGTCACAGTGTCCTCTCTCTCCACAGTGGGTGTACCGATGCCTGAGCCCAGGGCTTATAATCTGTGATTTTGTGCTTTATAATAAAATATATATATATTTGATCTTCCTCCCTGTTCCCGGCACAGAACTCCTAAAACCCTTGGAATTTCCGAAGTGAGAAGAACACGAAAGATGTCTGCCTTTCGATGCAGGGGGGTTGCCAGGAGAGCCAGCCATGTGATTACAGGCTTGGAACTTTCAGTCCCTTCTCTCACCTCTGGGGAGGGGTTGGGGAAGACCTGGAGATTGAGTTCCATCATCAAAGACCATTGATTTAATCAATCATGCTGATGTAATAAGGCCTTCATAAAAATCCGAAAGGACAGGGTCAGGAGTGCTTCTGGCTTGGTGAGCAGGGGGAGATTTTAGGAGAGTGGGGTGGTCAGAGGGCATGGAAACTCCACACCCTTTTCCCATACCTTGCCCTGTACATCTCTTCTGTCTGACTGTTCTTGAGTTATATCCTTTTATGGCAAACCAGTGATTTAGTAAGCAAAATGTTTCTCTGAGTTCTGAGAGCCACTCTAGCAAAAAAATGAAACTCAAGGAGCAAGTAGTGGGAACCTCTGATTTACAGCCAGTTGGTCAGAGCCGAAGGTTACCACCTGGACTTGTGGTTGGCATCCGAAGTAGGGATAGTCTTGTGGGACTGAACCCTCAACCTGTGAAATTCAGTGCTATTTACAGGCAGATGGTATCAGAATTGAATTAAATTGTAGGACACCAGCTGGTATCCCAGAACGGCTCAGTGGTGGGGGGGAAATTCCACACATCAGAAATGAGCGGAATTGGAAAGTTAAATATGTCCATCACTCTGAATAGTGCCAAGCACACCACAGGTGCCAGGTGAGTACGTTTGCTGCTGCTGTCCTTACATTACCGACCGGTCAGCTTGAATGGGTTTTGTCACTGTGCTGATGCCACCTGGGACACATCTATCCTCCCATTTGGCAGGTAGGTGAAGAGAAGCTAGAGGTGGGAGATGCTGACCCACACGTGGTGAGAACCAAGAAAGAACAGAGCTGGCTCTCACCATTCCTGAAGCCAGAGGTGAAAGCAGAACTTACACTCACAAGGGTGTGAATTCTTTTTAAAAAGCATAGCATTTACTTGTGGACAATGAGCTGGCAGGGGCCTCCAGGCAGGGTCATATCTGGTGTTGCCTGTGGGGTTCCCCCACCTCCCAGGCCCAGAGAGCAAGAGGCAAGGTTAGCCTGAGTGATGGGTTGTCACCACATCTTCCTGCCCGTTAGAAGCTTGCGTCCAAAGCATGCCCAGCGCCAGGTCTAGCTCACATGCTGTTTCTTCTGAGAAGCCTCCTGCTACCGTGGCACTCACAGCCCTGAAAAACCCCCAACACTGACTCCCCAAGTCCTTTGCTCAAGTCATCTGAGCATAGTGTCACCCTACCTGGGGTGTCAGAAGGCTGAGTCCCAGAACCCCACCTTCCGCTGATCCCTTCCTCCCCAGCATGGATTCTGGGCTCCGTGGAGAAGAGGAGCTTTATCGACTTTTCTGTTTGGAGGCATTTCCCATGCTAGCACAGGATGTTTGGGAAAGGGAGAAATACCTCCACTGTGGAAAGGACAATGAACCTCTGGCACTTGCTTTGGACCAGAGGGCATTAGGCTGCACAGCCCAGATAACCTTCACCCCAAACATAGCCCTGAAGAGCGGGAAGACAGAGTGGGAGAGCCACATCTCTCCACTATCCAGGGGCACGGCTGTCATCACCCATCCCTGCCCCCAAAGCAGCTGTCCCCTGTGGGCTCCCAGCACATCCTGTCAGGCGGCCCCCTGCCCAGGCCTCTGAAACTGTTGGCCCATGAATCCATGGTATAAGCTAAGCCAACGGCCCACAGCCAGCTTCCAAGCAAAATCAAAGTTTGCTTTTGATCTTATGCTTATGTTTTTAAGCTCCAAAGACTACCGGTTCTGGAAAGGACCAGGTCACTCCATGACCTTAGGAAGATTCTTGCAGCCTCTTTGACTCCAGGTTGCATCTCTTGACTTCCTTGGATTCTAGTGTTTTCATCTTGTTGGCACTCAGTTGCCAAGTCCTGCTTCTCTGGAGGGAGGTGGTGAGGGCGAGGTCCGAGCTAAAGGAGAGGAGCCCTGCTCAGTGGCATCCTTCCCGAGGGCCAGGCTGCATGGTGCAACCACAGCTGCTGGCCGGTGGATGGTTGTTTGGCAGAGGCACCAAGGAGACAAGGCAGGGTTGTTGGCCAGGAGCCCCCACCTACTGACTTCCCCATTACTTTTGTTTGCATTTGTTTTATTATAAAGATAACAGCTGCCTTTGAACAAGAAAGTTTAAACTCTCAGTTGAAAAAGTCGAAGTTGCCCATCTCACTCCAACTCCCTCCCGGGAGGTCGCCTCTCTTCGCCATTTCTGGTTCCAGTTCTTACTACGTTTACCTCTGTAACTCTAAAGGATACACCCCATGTCTTGATTTCTCAACCACAGATAGTTTCTCTTGGCTCTGTCCCATGAAAATTTGAAGTGAACACATTTGTGTGACCTCTCTTCCTCTCAACCTCCCAACTGGTTTGTTGTTACTTTTAGTCCTGTGAATCCAGGGCTTCCAAAGAGGGCCCTCGGAGCATCTCCCTCAAATGCATGTTCCCAGGTCCCAGGCAAAATGATCAGAGTCTGTGGTGGGACCTAGGAATATGTGTTTACAATCATCACCTCTAGTTCATTCATATGTATGCTACGGTGTAAGAACCATCATCCTAATGCCTCCCTTCATAATGAAATAAATCTCTTCTCAGTTGAGATGGTTTTGTCTGCTTTATCAGAAATCAAAGGTGGGATATCATCAAAAATGGAGGACAGAAGAACTCTGCATTCCACCCCTCTATAAAAACAATGAAAACAGGGGCAAAAATCAGCAGGATCAACTTGTTTGGAACTCTGGAAATTAATCAAAAGCTTGCAGCAATCTGGGCAATATCAAGATGTCAATACTTCCCAAACTGATCTTCGGATTCAATGCATTCCCTATCCAAATTCTTACTGTCTTAAAAAAAATAATAAGATGATTCTAAAATTCATATGGAATTGCAAAGGATACAGAAGAGTCAGAACAGTCTCGAAAAAGAACAATGTTAGAAGATTCACACTTTCCAATTTCAAAACTTAATACAAAACTACAGTAATCAAGATCATGTGGCGCTGGCATTAGAATAGACACATAGGCCAACAGAATAGAATTGAAAGTCCAAAAATAAGTCCATACATTTGTAGTCAATTGATATTTGACATGGCTGCTAAGACCATTCAATGGGGGAGAAAATAATCTTTTCAATAAATGGTGCTGGGACAACTGGGTATCCATATACCAAAGAATGAACTTGGACCCCTTATACCATCTATGAAAATTAACTGAAAATGGACTACCTACCTTAATGTAAAACTAAAACTATAATGCTCTTGGAAGAAAACATATGTGAAAATCCAAATGACCTGAGATTAGGCAATGTTTTCTTATTGATGCCACCAAAAGCACAAGCAGTCAAGAGAAAAATAGGAAAATTAGGCTTCATCAAAATTAAAATTTTTTGTTCATCAAAGGACATTATCAAGAAAGTAAAAGACAACCCACAAATGGGAAATATTTTCAGATTACGTATCCGATAAGGGTCAAGTATACAGGATATAGAAAGAATCCTTACAACTCAGCAGTAAAAAGACAGCCCAATGTAGCTTTCAGCTTGGAGGAGGCAAAGGTGCAACTTTATTCAGTCGTCTTGAATCAGGGTTCATCCGACACTAGCCGCTTCCACCGTGCCACCCAAGTTTGACCCCAACCAGTTCAACGTGCACCTGGCAGAGGAGTCTGCCACGTCTGCCCTGGCCCCCAAGATCAGACCCCTGGGCCTGTCTCCAAAAAAGTTGGTGATGACATCACCAAAGCAACAGGTGATTGGAAGGTTCTGAGGGTTAACAATGAAACTGACCATTCAGAACAGACAGGCCCAGACTGAGGTAGCACCTCCTGCCTCTGCCCTGATCATTAGAGTTCTTAAAGAACTGCCACAAGGCAGAAAGAAGAAAAAAAAACCCCATTAAACACAGTGGAAATATCACTTTTGATGAGATTGTCAACATTGCCTGACAGATGCGGCACTGATCTTTAGCTGGAGAATTCTCGGAACCATTAAAGAGACCTGGGGACTGCCCAGTCTGTGGGCTGCAACGTTGATGGCTGCCACCATCATGACATCATAGATGACATCCACAGTGGTGCAGTGGAATGCCTGGCTAGTTAGGAACTATAAAGGAAAAGATTTCAATTAAAGATCACTTGACAATCAAAAAAAAAGACAACTCAATTTAAAAGTGGACAAAGTATCTGGCCCTGGCTGGTGTGACTGAGTGGATTGAGGACCAGACTGCGAAGCAAAGGGTCGCCGGTTCAATTCCCAGTCAGGGCATGTGCCTGGGTTTCAGGCCAGGTCCCTGGTGGGGGGCGTGCAATGGGCAACCACACATTGATGTTTCTCTCCCTTTCTTTCTCCCTCCCTCCCCTTCTCTAAAGTAAATAAATAAGTAAAATCTTTAAAAAATAAATAAAAATGGGTAAAGTATTTGAACAGGCAGTTCTCCAAAGAAGATATACAAATAGCCAACAAGCACGTGAAAAGATGTTCAACATTATTAGTCATTAGGGGAATGCAACTCAACACTATAATGAGATACCACTTCACATCCATTAGGATGTGTTTAATTTAAGAAATTGAAAGTAACAAGTGTTGATAAGGATGTGAAGAAATTGGGACCCTCGTGCATTGCTGGTGGGAATGTAAAATAGTAGAACCGCTGTGGAAAAGTTTACCAGTTCCCCCAAAAGGTCCTTAAACATAGAGCAGCCATATGATCCAGTAATTCCACACTTAGGTGCTCAAGAAAAGTGAAAATACACGTTCACACAAAAGTTTGTACGCAAACATTCATAGCAGCTTTATTCATAATAAAGTGAAAACTACACAAATGTCCATCAACTGATGAAAACATAAAATGTAGTATGTCCATGCAACGGAGTGTTATTCAGCCATAAAAAGGCCTAAAGTACTGACACAGGCTGCCACACAGATGAACCTAGGAAATACTGTGCTCGGGGAAAGAAACCAAACACAAAAGGCTACGTATGATATGATGCTACTTACATAAAATGCCCAGAGCGGGCAAATTCAGAGCGACAGAAAGTAGATCAGCAGTTGCCAAGGCTTTACTATTGTTTCCTATTGTCAAGGTTTCTAATGTTGACCTGTGTTCTCTCATCAGCTGGCTTCCATCTGGGACTTCATGGTCAACTGAATAGTCATCATGGCAGCTGGCATGAGTTTCCCTCTTGGTCACA
The DNA here is from genome assembly GCA_004026765.1 of Micronycteris hirsuta. Lineage (NCBI taxonomy): Eukaryota > Metazoa > Chordata > Mammalia > Chiroptera > Phyllostomidae > Micronycteris > Micronycteris hirsuta. The sequence continues at coordinate 70,372 of PVJI01000298.1, read as the reverse complement.
CCGGCCCGCTGCTCCCAGGGGGGTGGGCCCTTACTGAGAAGGTAGCTGTGGGAAGCAGCAGTCCTGTCCAAGGCCAGGCTGCTCCGTACTGCGCACGGCGGGGGCTGATGGCATGAGCTGCGCCATAGCATCTAAACCCAGAGGGCTTTACGCTAGGCACTGCGAAAATGAGCAAAGTGGAGAAACGCACAGTGGTGGAGATGTTACAGGTGCGATGTCGGGTGAGAGATATAAGATGCCAGACTGTATATGTGTATGATTCCGTGGCAGACAGTATTTTCCAAAGATGTCACAAACACAAATATCCAGAGATATCTCCTATCACACATTCTCTTAACAATTTTTATTGTGGAAGATAACATTCAATATAAACATACAGTTTCACAGATAATTATAAAGCAAATATTCATGTAGCCACTCCCCAGTTACTGCCTTAGAGCACAGGTGGCAAACACAAGGCCCGCGGGCCGAATCCGGCCCTCCACCTTGTTTTATCCAGCCGGGCACCTTGTTTCTACCCGGCAGCAGCGCTGAGTCCTTGCCCCTACTTAAGGAATAGTTACGTTTATACAGTCCTAAAATTACATTCCGCTCTTTGAAGGCAACCTCGAGGCTGATGTGGCCCCCAGTGAAAATGAGTTTGATACCTTTGCTCCAGTGGGAGGGAGGGAGGGGAGCGCTGTAGATGTGTTTTGTCGGCTGTCTTGAACCCCGTCTTTGGCCCGGGGTCTCTGACTCACTTCTGCCCTTCTGGCCCTGAGATCCACAGGCCCTCAGAGCCTAGCACACAGCAGGGGATGATCCCTTTTTCCTGGGAATGGGAGGCCCCTTGACTTCTGAGTCTGTGGCCGGCCAGCTGAAAGACTACATTTCACCTTTCCTGACAGCTAGATGAGGCCATGTGACTCCTGTGGAATGGTGCCTTCTGGTAAACGACAGCTTCCTGGAAACCCGGGCTTTGATCCTGTGAGATCTCGTCCAGGCATCAACCAGCGTCTGGGGGTGAGGGTGGGGCTTCAGTTGTTCTCCTGTTGTGTCCCCTCCCTTCCCCCCACCACACCAGCGCTGTTACTGCTCTTGTCCAGCGTCTCCCCTTTCCAGGAATGCCTGTTCCCACCTTCGCCCTGGTGAACTCTCATCCGCTCCCCTAAACCCGCTTTAAGTGGGGCTCCTCTCTGCAACCTCCCAGCCTCCTGCGTAGGTGGCAGTTTCCTAACTTCCCAGTCCTTCTCCACCTGGTCACTCCGTCTGAGGGGTCTGGAATGAGAGCAGAAGACACGGTCTGAGGCAGCATCCCTGTGGATGTTTGCTAGGCCAGCGTTTGCTGTAGGGAGTCAGACCCAGCCACGGCCAGTCACAAAGGCACTCTGGCTCTGTCTCTTTGATGAAAGTGTGAAGAGAAGGGGTGAACAAGGGCAGCTGAGGGGTGAGTTTGCACACTCCAGGCCCTGCCAGTCTCCCTGGGCAACACGCAGGTTGGGAGATACGACATCCTCCTGATTCTGGGAAGGGCTGAGGGCCAGGACAGTGTGCGTCCTCACATCCTTGGCATGATCAGCGTGACCCTGGATGTCCAGCTCTGACTCACTCCTTGTTTGGGCAAACCCTGGCCTGGGTGCCAAGTCCCAAGGGTTTAACAAAGGCAGGTTGAGCAGAGATAGGATCTGAGGACCAGCCGTGGGAACAGTGTGGGTGCCTGGCGTGTGTTTACAGCTGCTTCCTGTCCTGGCCCTAGGTCTGGAGGGCTGGGTGCGGCCACTGTCTGAGGAGGGGGAGGTGTGGGGATCCTCTCCACTGCACCCTGCACACCAGCAGCAGGTGACAGGGTTAAAACATAAAGTTTTGGTGTTTCGGGGAAGGAAGGCAAAGATGTCAATGTTAGAGATTATTACCTTTTAGGTGACCACTGAAATAGGCACAGAAGGTACCATATCCAAGCAGGTAAAAGGGAGAAAAGAGGGAATAAGAAAAAAAATTTAAAAAGTAATCCAAAGGAAGACAGAAAGGAGGAGTGGGGAAGGGGAGCTTGGACACAGTCTGTTACAGATAAATTCTAACGGACCTGTAATCACAGAAAACGCAAGGGGACCAAATGCTCTTGAGATGGGGAAAGATTGTCACGTTGTAGGAGGCAAAGCCAGCTTTCAGCAATTATGGGAGACCCTCCTACGAAGTTTTTTAAAACCCACATTATTGAAGGTCAAAGGGGAGAAAGATACGCCACGCAAAGACTAACCAAGAGTGAACTTGTGAGCTCTGTTAATATCCCATGAAACACAATGTGAGACAGCAAAACTCAAAATTGACCTGTTGGAAATACAAATATGAAACAAAACTTCTGGTAATATTAACAAGAAAAAGAGGAGGCACACATAAAAACACTAGGAAAACAAAGTAGATTTAACCATAGATGCGCCAGCAAGTGAACAGAAATAGAAGAGGCTATTAGTCAACTTGATGTCAAACAGAGAAACTTTGTTTTCCAGCATGGAGTCCAAAAGAAATTAAACAATTTGAAGTGTTTTACAATGAAAGAAATCAGTAATTCGAAATCTGCCCCTCCCTCATGTTCAAATAGCTTTGCTAACAAATTCTACCTTTCAAGAAACAGATTGTTCCAATCTTGTACAACTTATCTCACAGAATAGAAAACTAGGAAACACCTCATTTTTTACAAGGCTAATATAATCTTGATACGCAAACTGAACAAGAACAGGACAGAAAATAAAATTACTGGTAAATCTCACTCATGAACATTGATGCAAACTGAATCCAGTAACGTATCCAAAAGACCATGGTCACAGCCAAGTTGGGTTTATCCACAGAACGCAAGGTTGGTGTAGCATAAAATTACATAGTAGCCCCCCCAATTACATAATGTGAATCACCATATTAACAGAATAAAGGAAGAAAACCACAGTATTATTTCAATAGAGGCCAAAAAAAAAAAGCCCTATCCAATAATTCAATGTATTCATAATAAAAAAGAGAACAAAAATAGGGATAAAAGCTAACAGAACAAAGGCATCTACGAAGAAGCCATAGCAGACAACACAACAATGAATGATCACTGCCAGCCTGAGACTCCTACGCAATGTGCTCCACTGGACATCCTAGCCAGCACAGCAAAACAAAAACCAAACAAACAAAAAAGGAAATAAAAGGTGCAGGATTTAGAAAGAAAAACACGAACTCTCATTATTTGCAGACTATATGATTATAAGGAAAACCCAGAGGCAACTACAAATAAATTGTTAGAATTTACTAAGGGTGCTGGATTCAAAGTGAAGTTCATTTGCATTCTATACATTAGCAAAAATCAAAAGATTGCAGTTTTTAAAAGATACCTTCTAAAATAGCAACAAAAATACAAAGACTCCTGGAATAAATCTAATAAAAGTGTAACCCTATCATATAATAAAAAGGACAGCTGTGACGCTTCTTATTGCCATCATTACTCTAGGCACTTTAATCATTTTACCCCATTGTTTGCTTATTAGCTACCCTTTGTTCTGTTTGTTCAGTTTTTTAGTGACTGATTTCCTGTTTATAGATTTTTTACCTAATGTGTCGTTACATTTCTTTTAAATTTGTTGAGGGATTTTTTTTCATGATTAAGATAGACATAGCTAGTCTACTCAGTTTTCATTAAACAGCTTTCTTGAGATGTACTTTCCGTACCATACACGTCACCCATTTAAAGTGTACAATGAAGTGTTTTTTAGCCTACTCACAGCTGTGCCACAATTTTGGAACATTTTTCTCACCCTTGCAAAAAGAAACTTTGTTCTCACTAGCAGTCACTTTCCAGTTACTTCCTATTTCCCCTCCACTTCCCTCCAAGTCCTACCCTAGCCTCTAAACTAAGTCATCTCTATAAAGATTAGCTCTTCTGCACATTTCCTATAAATGGAACTAAATAATACGTGTGTCTTTGTGCCTAGCTTTTCACTTAGTGTATTTTCTAGGTTCATCCATGTTGCAGCCTGTATCAGTGCTTCATTCTTTTTTGTGGCTGAATAATATTCCTTGTGTGGATATACCACACTTTGTTTGTCCATTCATCAGTTGATGGATATCCGGTTTATTTCCACTCTGGCTATTATGAACAATGCTGCTATGAATATTTGTGTACAAGTTTTCATGTGGATATGTGTTTTCATTTCTCTTGAGTATGTACCTAGGATGGAACTGCTTGGACATATGGTAACTTTATGTTGTTTAATCTTTTGAGGAATTGCCAGACTGTTATCCAAAGCGGCTTCATCAGATTATATTCCCACCCAGCAATGTATGAGGGTTCCGATGTCCTCACATCTTCATCAATACTTGTTATTTTCTATTTCTTATAATAATCATCCTAATGGCTGTGAAATCGTATCGATTGTGGTTTTGATTTGTATTTCCATAATAACTAATGATGTTGAGCATCTTTTTGTGTGCTTATTGGTCATTTGTATATCTTGTATGGAGAACTATCTATTCGGATCTTTGGCTATTTTAAAAATTGGATTATCTGCTGTATTGCATATACTTGTCCTGTTATAAGGGTTGTTTTTACACTTTCTTAATGCTCTCTTGTTAAGCACAGAAGTTATAAATCTTGATTAAATACAATTCACTTAGTTTTTTTCTTTTGGCACTCGTGTCTTTGGTGTTTTATTTAAGAAGTCTTTACCGAACCGAAGGGCACATATATTTACTCCTACGTTTTCTTCTAAGCCTTAGGTACATGGTCCATCCGCAGTTAAATTTTGTGTATGGTGACAGAATGAGGTCCAATTTCATTCATTTGCACGTGGACATCCAATTTCCCCAGCACCTTTTTTGTTATTCCTTTCTTTGTTGAATTTCTTAGTACCCTTGCCAAAAATCTATTGGACATTAGTGTGAGATTTCTTTTTTTCCTGGACTCTCAATTCTATTCTCTCAGTCTATATGTCTGTCCTAATAGCAGCGCCATGCTGTTTGGATTACTGTAACTTCGTAGCAAGTTTTGAAATCAATTGTGAGTTCCAGAACTTTGTTTTTCTTTTTCAAGATCATTTTGGTTATTTTGGATCCCTTCCATTTCACCTTGTCAACTTCTGCAAAAAAGCCATCCAGGATTTTGACAGGCATTTTGTTGAATCTGTAGATCAGTTTGGGGAGTATTGCCATCTTAGCAATAGTAAGTGTCCTGATGTAGTAATATGGAATATATTTCCATTTATTTTGGTCTTACTTAATGTCTTTCAACAATGTACTTTTCAGAATATAAGTTTTTCACTTACTTTGTTAAATTTTTATTTTATTCTTTTAAGTATCTTATTCTTTTGAATACTATTGTAATTGTTTTCTTAATTTTATTTTCACATTGTTCACTGCTAGTGAATAGAAACGCAATTGCTTTTTGTGCCCTGCATCCTTGATAAACGTGTTTGTTAATTCTAATAGTATTTTAGTGGATTGTTTAGTACTTCCTATATACAATATTATTTCATCTATAAATAGTGACAGTTTTACTTCTTCCTTTACAGTCCTGGCATAACTGACTTGTTGAAAACCTGCCATACAATGAAATAGAAGTAGTAAGAGCAGACAACCTTGTCTTGCTCCTGATCTCAGGCAGAAGGTGTTTAGTCTTTCCTCACTGTAGATGCCCTTTATTAGATGGAAGGAGAGCCCTTCTATTCCTAGTTTGCGGTGTCTTTTATCAAGAAAAGGTGCTGGATTTGTCTAATGCTTTTTCTGTGTCTATGGAGATGATCATATTGTTTTTGTTCTCGATGCCGTCAATAGGGTGTACTATCTTAGTCGATAGTTGGATGTTAAACCAGTTTTGCATTCCTGGAATACATCTCATTGGGTCAAGTTGTATAGTCTTTTTTATATGTTGTTAGATTCACTTTGCTAATATACTGAGTCTTTTTGCATCTCCGTTTATAAGATTATTGGTTGCAGTGTTCCTGTGACGTCCTTGTCTGACTTTGGAACAGGGCTGTTCTGGCCTCATCGAGTTAGGAAGCATTAAGCATTCCCCCCTCTTCTAGTTATTTGTAAGAGTTTAAAATTAATTGATGTTAGTGCTTCTTTTAACATTTGGTAGAGTTTATTAGTGAAGCCATCTGGCCCTGGACTTTTCTTCGTTGGAAGTTTTTAAAATGACTAACTCAGTCTCTTAACTTACGGATCCATTCACATGTCCTGATTCTTCCTGAGTCAGGTTTGGTGGTTTGTGTTTCTAGCAATTTGTCCATATTGCCTAGGTTATCTGCTTTGCTGGCAAAAAATTTTTCATGGTATCCCCTTATCATCACTTCCATTATTAGCAAAATATCATTAGTTGATAGCTCATATTTCATTCCTGATTTTATTCATGTGTCTTCTCCCTTTTTGAAAGGTCAATTTAGCAAAAGGTTTGTTAATTTTGTTGACCTTTCAAAGAGCCAGCATTTGCTTTTATTGATTTTGAAGTTTTTTAGTGGCCCGGAACAGAACATGGTCTGTCTTGGCATTGGTTCTCTGGGCCCTTGAAAAGAATGTGCCTTCTGCCGTTGTTGGTAGTATTATGTAAATGTTGGTTAGACCTTGTTGTTTAATGGTGTTATTGAGGTTTTCTATCCTCTTGCTTATTTTTGTCTAGTTCTATCAATTGTTGAGAAAGAAGTGTTGAGGCTTCAACTCTAAGTGTCAATTTGCCTATTTTCCCATTCAGTTTACTTGTTTTTATTGCTTCACATAGTTTCCAGCGCTGCCGTTTGGCGCACACACATTTAGGATTGCTCTTTCTTTTTGGTGGATTGGCCCTTCTATCATTCCATCTTTCTCTGTCCCTGGTCATTTTCTTCATGAAGCCTACTTCATCTGGTATGCAAATAGCCATTCCTGCATTTATTTAACTAATGCTTGCATAGTATATCTTTTCCTATCCTTTCAACCTGCACATGTCATTGTATTTGAGTGAGTTTCTTTTAAATAGTGCATATTTGGGTCACGTTTTTCACTTACTCTATCAATCTTTGTTGTTTAATTGTTGTATTTAAATCACTTACATTTTTGTATTTATTGATATGGTAAGACTTACATCTGCAGTTTTACTTCTGTTTACTGTTTGTTTGTTCTGTCTTTTCTTGTTTCACTGTTTAACTTTTCCTGACTTCATGTGGTTTGCTCAGACATCTTTTAGAATTCCATTTTGATTATCTATAGTATGTTTTTATAAAGAAAAACATTTTAAAGAAAATAATTTTTAAAGATTATTTATTTTTACAGAGAAGGGAAAGGAGGGAGAAAGAGAGAGAGAGAGAGAGAAACATGGATTGGAAGTCCCCAGCCAGGGACCTGGCTCACAACCCAGGGATGTGCCCCAACTGGGAATCAAACCAGCAGCCATTAGATTTGCAGGCTGATGCTCAGTCCACTGAGCCACGCAAGCCAGGGCTGAATTACCTATAGTATGTTTAAGTGTACCCCTTTGCATAGCTTTTTAGTGGTTGCTCTAGGATTATGTTATAGAAACAAAATTCATCAAAGTCTACTGGTGTCAACATTTTACCATTTGGAATGAAGTGTTGAAAGCTCACCTCCCTTTATGTCCCGTTACCCTCCTCTGTTTATCTTATAGTTATCTTAGATATTTCCTCTACATACTGTACACTGATAATAACTTTAGGCAGTGTAATAATTTTTGCTGCAATCATCAAACATAATTTGGAAAACTCAAGAGGAGAAGAAAAGTCTATTGTACTTGCCAAGATTTGGCTTATCATGTTCTTCCTTCCTTCCTGATGTTCCAAGCTTCCTCCTTTTACCATTTCCTTTCTGTGTAAAGACCGTCTTTCAGAGCACATCTGCTAATGACAAATTCACTTAGTTTTTCTTCGTCTGAGGACATATTTATTTTCCCTTCATTCCTGAAGAATATATGCACTAGATAATGAACTCTGGGTTGACATTGTTTCCTTCCAGCACTTAAAAAAAAAACCTGCTACTTTCTCTGTTCTCCTTGTTCTGATGAGAAATCCTCAGTTGTTTGATTTGTGAAGTATTCTTTTTTTTAATCTGGCTCCTTTCAATATTTATCTTTAGTTTTCCATTTTTTTGGTTTTTAAAATTATGATGTATCTTGGTGTGGATTTCTTTGGGTTTATCCTCTTTGAGGCTTGGGCAGCATCTTGAATCTATAGGTTTTTTTCATTTGCTTTTGCTAAATTTAGGACATTTCTAGCTATTATTTCTCTGAGTATTTTTCCTTATCCCCACCCTCTTTGTCCTCTCCTTTTGGAACGCCAATGACATTGGATGGTCCCACATTTCCTGAGGCTCTGGGTTGTTGTTTTTTTTTTTAGTCCACATTCTCTCCCTTGTTTAGATGTGATAACCCTATTGTTATATCTTCAAATTTCCTGATTATTTCCTCTGCCCCCCCCCCATTTCAAGGTTGCGCAAAACTCTAAGCTGCTGTTTGTGCCATCTACCTTGGCTAGAATCAGAAGCTCTCCTTGGCAAGAGAAAAACTATAAGAAAATATAACTTAATTTGTGTCTTCTGGATATACAAGGACTTTTTGATGGATAAAAATAAAGCTAGAAATCACACAGGGAAAACCTTAATAGATTTAAATACCCAAAAAAATAGACATCTATAGCATTCTGAAAAAAATCATTAATACTGTAGATTAGGTAGTAAATGGTAAAAGGATGTGCCACATATATGATAGCACGTAATGTTTCTAACATAAAAAGTGAGAAAAACATCAGTGTTCTGTGTGGGTACCTAGACAATTCATTAAAGAGGAAATTAAAATGAGTGACATAAATTGGAAAACAAAATTTAACACCTAACACTAATATAAAAGAATATTGAATGTCAATTGGAAATTTTTTTTTTAAACATCAACTGGAAATTTTGTAAAAATTTAGACTCGTTACTGTCCAAAGAAATGCAAATTAAAGTTGACATTTTCTACCTATTCACTTAGTAAACTTTTAAAACTGAATACCCATCACTGGTGACAAGAATGAAAATGCATACTCAAATCAGGGGTCTAGTGATACAGCCTCCTGGGTGTGAGCCAGACATTTTCAAGGAACTTTTCCTGAGGAAATTATTCAAAATACCTAGGCTTATGAAAAATGACATTCATAGCAGCATTATTTATAATAAAAAATTGTCATTTATAAAACTGTCTTGAGGGAGGGTTGCATAACCAAAATAATCATTGTCAAGGTCAACCCAGTGTCCACCTCGAGCCAAAAAGTACTGTTCACCAAGCCCCCAGACAATCCTTTTACGTCAAGTCCATTATCACGCCCATTTTACAGAACCTCAGGACAGACCGCCCTCGCCTCGCCACGCCCCGGGAGTGGGGGAGACAGACATTTCCACCCTGGCTCCATCCAGCTCCCAAGGCCATCTTGTAGGCAGTTAAAAACAACAATAATCAAGAGGATGCACTTAACAAAGTAGGGACATGTTTACAATATGATGCTAAATGAAAAAGGAGGATCCAGAATTACTGCATGATTTTAAATGGAAAGAGTACAAACTGTTGCAAAATGCAGAGAAGGAAGGACTCTGAGAAGGGAAAGGTTGGGAGAGAGAGGCCATGGTGGCAGCGCAGGCAGGGGTGCGGGGTGAGGAGTGAGGCACTGCTGCCATCTCAGAGCTTTGGCCGGCCTCCCCCAGCCTCCTGGGGTGGGGGCTGGACCACACAGAGACCACCATCTGGTGCAATTGTGCAGGCACAGGGGTGTTTGTCAACCAGAGCTCTCTGCCCCACTGGGGAAGGTAAGGACACAGTGTCTTCCAGTGCTGACAAAACAGCCAGTGGCACCCACTTTCAGGGACAGAACAGAAATCAGATGAGTTCTGAAGGTCAAGGGAGCCAGGAAGGATGTCTCAGGAACCTGAAGGACACTGGTGAATGGCAGCAGAGGACCCAGGATCAGCGACAGCCTCCCCTCCCACCTTGCAGCCTCCACCACGGAGGACTTCGTAACCCATGGTGAAACTAAGACAAGGAGAGGCTAACTCTCTAGTCTGAATGGTGAATTCACAGGTTGTTTGTCAAAGGGTGCTCTGCGCATGAGTGCAGCTGGTGCCCCTCCTGTGCAGAGCGCCTCAGGTTCCCAGAGCAAGGCAGGGTGACACCCGGAACCAGAGCTACCTCTTGGAACGCTGTCTCATTCCAAGAAACATCTGCTGCATTGGAGGAAAACATCCTTAACTGTTTCAAACCCGAAAGATAGAAGGAATATTGTTTTTCCCTTCCCCTGGAATGACATCCCTTAACTAGGAGCTTCCCAAACCCCAATCCCAAGGAATTGGACCCTAAATTTAGATTGCCCCTGGAAGGTCACCGGATAACCCTGGCTCAGGGTCAGCCAGCAGCTGCTCAAGATAACTTTGCTTTTCTGCTGACTCAGGCCTTTCCCTCACACAATTAATGAGATCCTGCTACACTTCCCCTGGGGAAGAGAACAATGGCTGTAGATGAGCAGGTGGCCTTGGCTGGTTTGAGCCCATTGCCACAGATCAGGGACTGAGGTCCCTGCCCAGCCTCTGGACCCCTGCTGAACTTGGTTTGCAGGCCCTGGTCCACTGTGCAACCCCAGCCATGCCCGCCTCCATCTGTCCCCTGGGGCTCCGCCCCTTCCTACCTCTGGGTCTTAGCTGAACTGTCGGCTCCTCAGAGAAGCCATCGCTCTGCACCACACTGCTCTCTTTCCCAAGGCCACAGCACACCTGCAAGGACCTTACCCAGTTACTGCTTGAGGGTGGAAGCTCCCCAGCTTGTGCCCCACTAGAGAATGTGCTCGGTGCACAAATAAGTAGCCAGGAGATCCTCTTGAGTGGAAGGAAGGGTGGGCTGTCCTCATGCCTCCTCTCCCCACGCCCCCTTCCCCGACCCCACCCCCAGGTCTGTCTGGACTGGGCCTCTCTGTAGTGGCTCTGGTTCCACTGTGGGCCGGGGCCACAACCAATTCAGTGGTACTGAGGTAGAAATCAGATCATCATAGGTGGAACCTGACACCCCCAAGATACTATGGTCCCCAGATACTTGTGAGGCTGTCCCCAAAGAGTTGTGGGATCGCTGGGGGTACCATGGGATGCCAGGCTAGTGGTGGGCCCCATGATGGGCCCTAAAGTGGTAGAGAGAGGGAGGAAGGTGGGCAGGCAAAGGGGGAGAGCCTCACACATCTATACCCCAAGCTGGCTGGAGGGGCGACAGGTCGCCCCCTACCTGATACAGGTGTATGATGAATATGGCCACTGTGTTGAGATTCATTCCTGGATACTGGTTGGGAAAACCAACAAGCAGACGGGCAGTTCTAGCTTGGGCCTCTGGGAGCAAGGTTAGGAGATGGGGCAGAGAGGCCTCTAAGAGGAAGTGACCTCGGCAACACAATGTAGACAGATGAGCAGGCCCCAAGCCAAGGGACGCGCACTGCAGGCAGAAGAGGCTGTGGGTGAGAGGCAGACCAGCCTGTGGCCTGGAGGGAGGCGAGCCTGGGTGGAGCAGGGAATGTGTACTGCTGGACTGATCGGGTCCAGCGTAGCCAGGCACATGTCACCCTAGGCCACTCCCAGGAGTCAGCACTTTGTCCATGGGCAGTGAAAGCCATGGAGAGTTTGAGACAGAGTGTGAGCCAGGGGAGGAGCCTGCAGGGGTGGCTCAGCTGCCCTGAGGAGAGCAGACCCCAGAGGGCAAGGATGGGGACCAGACAGCCAGAGGCAGGGCAGCTATCCTGGGAAGAAGGCAGTGTGGAGTGTGGTGGGGGGACCCTGGGCAAGGTCCCTAAATTTGGGCTGGTGGGGAGCAGGATTGAGAGAGTGGGGTGGATAGTACAGGTGCAGCGGATGGGAGAGGGGATGTCCAGGAGGGTCTGTGGGGTGGAAGGGGAGTGGCCAACGGTTTGTAGCAGGAGGGTAGCACCCAGTGAGGTGGTAGCTGGGAGAAGGCAGTGGTTCTTGGTGCTGGGAGGTGAGGTGGGGATAAGGAAGGGGGTAAAACTTCCCCCACATCCCACTCCTGCCCACAGGGCCCGGCAAACTTGCCTAACCTCCCCATGCTGGAGGAACAGGGTAATGGCCTTATCTCAGAGCCACCCAAGGAGGGAGAAGGGACAGCTTTGTCAAAATTCCCAGGCTGTGGCCGACCTCAGCACACTAGGTCTTCTCTGTGGAGGGCCCTGTCTAGCAGAGTCAGGCACATCGGACCAGAGGACAGCACAGGCGTACCAGGGGCCCCAGTCCAGGACCAAGCAGACTTTGCTGGAAACAAAAGGGCTGACAGGGAGTGGGAGGGGGCTGCCAGAATTGGACTGGTGTCCCCATGGGTTGTGGGCTACAGGGCCTGGTGCCCCACCTGAGCCTAGGGGGGCCCCAGTGTTCAACCCGTTGGGCCTTTCGAGAAACTGCTGGGCCATTGTGCAGAAGAATGCCCGGAAATCCCGCACCTCCCTCCTCCAGCGAGGATGGGGGCTCTTCCTCCTGGCCAGGAAACTCCAAATTGACTTCTGGAGGGCGGTCTGGGGGCTGGGGTGCCAGGGTTACCACTGGTGGGAGGGCAGAACACACACCCTCTATGTCCCTTTGTGTCTCCCCTGTCTGAGGGCCAGAGTGGGCCACCGGCTGCTCCAGAGAATACAGCCTGTATACTGGGTCACTGGGGAACACTGGGGACTTCCCGAAGTGGTGTCACTTGAGCTGGGCCTCCCAGGATGGGGGGATGGGAAGCATCTCAGGACGAGGAGCGGTCAGTGCGAAGGTTGGGAGGTCTGGAGTCTCTGCGGGCAGGACCTTGGACGAGGCAGGAGGCCAGCGTGACTCGCACAATCCTGTCCGGTCTTGCAGCCTGCGGAAGAGACAGCGCCAAGTCTTAGAGGGGCGCCGAGCAGTAAGGATGAGGTGAAGGAGTCTGGGTCGGGCTTTGACTCTAGGACGAGCTTCCCGAAGAAAGGGGCCGAGCTGCTGGCCTCTGCATGGTGGTGATGGTAGGGACTCCCGCAGAACGTGGCCAAGGAAGAGTGGAGCAGGCCGGGGAGTAGAGGCCATCAGGCGCGTTCCGGGAAGTGGAGGGGAAAATTGGGGATCATGTAGCTCCTGAAATGGCGAGGTAGGGACAGGCATGGATGTGGCCCGAGGAGCGCGAGCGCAGCCTGGCCGACCCGGAACGTGCTCGGCCTCGATTAGAAAACCGCCGGTGGGGGATCGGGGGCGGCGGCCGCGCGGGGCGTGGTTCCGCCATCCTCCGCTATCCCCAGGCGCAGTTATTTTCCTACCTGCCGGTTGCTATGGGGCACCATGATTGGCTGCGGGCCTATGGCTCGTGCGCCGATTGGCTGCTTGGACTCGGCGGCCGAGCCCGAGTCCGCCCCCCGAACCTTCAAATGGGAAAGACCGCGGGAGGTCCCGGCAGACGCGAAGCTGTGCTGAAGGAGAGTGGGGCGGTCGCGCGGGCTCGAAGGTAGCAGGATCCACACGCGGCGCCCACCTGCTCGGCGGAGCCACTGCCGAGCCCCCTTCGGAGGTTCCGGGGCCGTCGGGCGCGCGTCTCATCTCCAACCATGGGGTCAGTGGCGCTGGAGATCCTGGGCCTGGTGCTGTGCCTGATAGGCTGGGTGGGCCTGATTCTGGCATGCGGGCTGCCAATGTGGCAGGTGACCGCTTTCCTGGAACACAACATCGTGACGGCGCAGACCACCTGGAAGGGGCTGTGGATGTCATGCGTGGTGCAGAGCACGGGGCACATGCAATGCAAGGTCTACGACTCAGTGCTGGCGCTGAGCACCGAGGTGCAGGCGGCGCGGGCGCTCACGGTGAGCGCCGCGTTGCTGGCGCTCGTCGCGCTCTTCCTGACCCTGGCGGGCGCTCAGTGCACCACCTGCGTGGCCCCGGGGCCCAGCAAGGCGCGCGTGGCTCTCACGGGTGGCGCGCTGTACGCTCTCTGCGGGCTGCTGGCGCTCGTGCCGCTCTGCTGGTTCGCCAACATCGTGGTCCGCGAATTCTACGACCCGAATGTGCCAGTGTCGAACAAGTACGAACTGGGTGCCGCGCTGTACATCGGTTGGGCAGCCTCAGCGCTGCTCATGTGCGGCGGCGGCCTCGTGTGCTGCGGCGCCTGGGTCTGCGCCGGTCGTCCAGACCTCAGCTTCCCTGTCAAGTACTCCGCGCCGCGGCGGCCCACGACCAGCGGCGACTACGACAAGAAAAACTACGTCTGAGGGCGCTGGGACGAAGGAGCCCCTCGTGCCGGCCGCGCTCACACGCCGGAGGACTGGCCAGGGAGCCCTGCACGGACGGAGGCCTCCGTTGGGCCGCGCCGCGCACTGGTTACGCGGAACGCATCCCGCCACCGGACCGTGCTCGGGCCCGCAGCCGGTCTGCTCCGACCGTCACTCGCTGGGCACTAGGTGGTGCCCTGCCCTGAGCAGGCAACGCGCACTTGGGAGGACTTGCTCGGTTTCTTTTCTATGGGAAGTGCTGGCTCCGAAGAGGGTGGGGCGCGGGCTCCTTGGCTGTGTGGGCACTGGACTAACGTGGCCACTTTTCTCCCTGAGTGTCTTGAACGACACTGTACTTTCCAGCGGCTCCTGATGATTCCAGAGGGACAAACTGAAGTGCCTGAAGGTTGTGTACAGCTGGCCTTTACCCCATCAGCAGGGCCTGAGCCCAGGGGTCAGAGACTTGGTTTGGAGCTGCCTCCCTCAACCCTGCAGCTCTCCAGGCCCACAAGATCTGAACGTGGGGCTGGGGCCCTGCTCCTCTTCAGTTTGGGGGAGGGTAAGAATTTGTTAGTAAATGGTTTGAATACTCTCCCACCAGTGTTCCGTTGTCTGTCCATCCAGTCACCACCTGTGCCCAGCAGCTCCCATTCACCCACCCTCCCACGGACTCATCCCCGAAAGGCCCTTGTGAGGACCTCCCACAGCTGGTGCTGGCGTCCATAAGACCCCCCTCCCCTCAGCCTTTTGTTGGGTCCTCCCTGCCACCTGATCACACCGGGTAGGAAACAGCTGTGGCTGTTTTCTACCCAGGAAGTGCTGTAGTCAGATCCTGAGTCATGTGACCTGGGGAGGGTGGAGACCCCAGCAGAGGATGCGCGCTGTACCCCCTCCTCCCAAGCCAGTGTGTGGTGGGCTTGGGATGCAGGAAGAGCTGAGGGTGGGCTGCTAGGCTGCTGGCCTTGCTTAGAAGAGGCTGGTCTCCATAGGGGGGTGTTTTCCACCTGCCCTCTCAGGGCTTGTATAACTCTGGGTCACATCAAAGGGCCACAGACATCTGCACAACACAGAGTCCTTTCTCCCTGTGCGCAGTGAAAACGGGCAAATCTGGGATGTGTGCTGGGCTCCAGCAGAGCTAGCTGCATGCTGGCAAGCACGTTGCCATGGGGAGGGGGCCCCATGGCCAATTGCCTGGAGTGCCCAGGCTCAGCTCCAGGCTCATCTGGACTCTTCCACCAGTCTTCTGTGAGGCTGTGCCCAACCTGATGGCCATCCCAGACTCGTGCCAACCATCAGCATCTGCTAGGAGCACCCTGTGCGACCTTCCTCCAGTGGGTGGGACCCCTGGGAACCATACTAGTTCCAGTCAGGTACCTGGGGGTGGGGGGGTCCCAGGAGAGCAGAACCAGAGCTGTTACAGCAACTGAGAGCTCATTGCTTCCAGCCCTGTTCTAGGCACTTGAAATCAATGTACTTTTACCTTCTGCCAAAGGCTAGGACAGAAAAGAGCAGTGGACAGGAGCAAGGGAGGCACTCTAAGCCTGGCCAGCAGGGAGGCTTGGCATCTGTCCCCAACACTGGCCTCAGGGGCTCTGTCCAGAAATGCCTGGGTCATCCAGTGGCAAGGAGTCTCCCAGGCTTAGTCAGGCTTCATGGGAGGGAGAACCCGAGGACATGGGCTCAGAGAGGCCACAGCAGAGCCAGTGAGTGGGACTTCCAGGGGGGCTGAAACATCTGGTGGTCTGAGCTCCCCCAACAGAGGACCTTGCAGCCCCCCATGGCGGTCCCACCTGGCCTGTGCAGCAGGGATCAAGGATAGCTCCTGAGTGCAGGACTCTGTCATCCTGGTCCTTGCAAGGCTGCTCCTGCCCGCTGGGGCCAGCTAATACAGGCTCCGGGGTATTTGGCCAGGAGCAGTCTGTATCCCACACAAGCCCATAGCCCTCCAACTTTTTCAGGCACCAGGCATCAGCTGGTGTTCTGAAGGGCAGTTGCACAGCCTCAGATTTTGCATACACCCAAGGTGGGCAGCTTGAGGGTAAGCCCTGGACAGCCCATGCCAGGAAAAGCAGGAGCAAACACCACTGCCAGAGGTCAGGAGAGAGAAGCTGGCCACCACTGCTGCCAAACCCACTGTGCCAACTACCCCTTCCCAAGGGCTGCCTTGAGACCTGGCCACATCTGCCCTCACCTTCAATTCCAGGCCGCTGTTTCCAAGCTCCCCATCAACCCCTCCCCCCAACTTAGAGCCCGCCCGAACCACTCTGCCTCCACATGCCCTCGACCCCAAGAACTGCACCCAGGTGGCCATATCCTTCCAGCCTGTCTGCTTCCCCAGCACCCAAGCTCCAGGTGGTGGTCACAGAGAAGTTCAGCGACTTGTATGAACTGCTCTCTCCTCCCCTGAAACAGGGGAGGTACCAGACAGACCTCCCAAAGAGCAGGAATGGATGGGAGCAGGGAGCATCTTCATCTCCAGATGAGGCTCCAGAGACATCTGGGATAGTAGGGCCAGCCGACTCCATGGCTCCCTTGAGAATTATTCCGGCTCTGAAAACTTAGGAGGTTGCTGCGGTCCTGTCCATCTCAGACATTCTGTGACCAAGACACAAGTGAAGCTGACCTTGGGGTCACCGTGTCTCCATCAGGGCAGGAGGCATTCAGCCAGCCCCATCCTTCCTCACTTGGGGCCTCACTGTGTGCCTGTGGGGCCAGTGGTGTATGGACAGATAGTGCTGGAAGATAAGATGACAGTCCTGGGAGTGGGACATGATCAAGAAGTTGAACCTGAGAGGCTGCCAAGGGTAGTAGGACAGGAGGAAGTGGCGAGAGGGCGGACAGAGCCAGGTTCTGGCTGGCACCGCTGGGAAGTGGTCAGCGCGGGTGCTGTGTAGACATCCATGTGCTCAGGGGCCTGGCCTCGGCCCGTGGCCGTCCGGACACCCCCCACCCACGCTGATTTCCTGCTGGGCCTGAGGGCGTTCAGGGCACAGGAACGAGGCTCCTATGAACCCACAGACGGCTCAGGGCACAAATAAGTGCTGGCCCTGTGACTGGAGCAAAGGATGGGGCAATGAACCTAAAATAAGCATTTTATTCCATTAAAAACCACTATCCCTACATTTAAAACTATGTCCATAACTTACAATCTAAATAAAAGCTTATTAATATAAATAAGGAGAAGGAGGTCATTTGTGAAGAAATCCAACTCTGGAAAAGAAAAAAAGAAAGACATTTCAGACAATTCTGATGTCTCCCCAAAGTGAACACCACCCCAACCTGCCCTCTGACGTGTGCCAGGCTGCTGCTTCTGAGCAGCCTCCACCACTCACAGGGTGAAGGCCACCCCAGAACCACTGAGGCGCCCAACCCTGCTGTCCTCACTGCGTTCTCCTGGCCGGGTCTAGACCGTCATTTGCTTGACGACCCCTGAAGGCCTTCTGGACTCCCAGCACCTGCTTCCCTTACAGAGCCTTCCCAGTGGCTTGTCCAGCTTTGGCCCCACAGTGCCTCCCCTGCTGGGAGCATCTCCCTGCCACCCTCCAGCACACTGCTCCTCACCCTTCCTGGGTGGCCCACCCCACACCGTGTCTTGGTGGCAGGACACACAGCAGCATTGGCATCATCACTGAGCAGACTACAGGGGAAGGGCTGCCTCAAATACCAGCCTCACCACCCGAGAGCCCCGCCTGTAACCTTTAATTGGATCATAAACTTATACCTCTGCCCCCACCCTAAGGCCCTGTGCTGAGGCTCAGCACTTGTCTAAGGGGTATCAGCCCCATTTTGGATAAAAAAACAGGTAAGGTACTGAACACATCTCACTAAAGACCCTAAGGGTCTGACACCAGGGCCCCTTCCTAACACAGAACCTGTGTACCCCAGGCCAACCTGACAGAGGGAGTGTGGGCTCCCTCAGGCCCCCTATGCTATTCTCAGCAGTGCCCATTGGGCCCCAACCGGGGAAGGGCACCCGCTCTCACAGCTTGCAGCTCACCATGGACGGGGAAGCAGAAGCCTGGGCTGGCACGAGGGGAGCCCAGATGTCAGAGCCCTGACAGGCCTGACGGCCACAGCAGGGCTGGGTGTGGGCATGCACTGTGCAGGGGGTGCTGGCGTCCTGTGCTGAGAAGCGGTCCCTGGACACACAGCGGCCGCCGTGACCTGCTCAGCTGTGGCCCATTTCCTCAGGAGCCCCTCAAGGAGGCCTGTCGGTTATGGCTGCATGCTGGTGCAGGCCCACGGAGAGCTGCCATTTTCAAATTCTCAGCTGAGTGGCTGACAGCAGTGTGGCTTTCCCAAGAGTCAAGCACATGAGAGCCTGAATAGAGGCCCTGTGGGCTCCAGCCCAGGGCCTGAAGCCAGGCTGGAGGGGCAATGAGGCTCCAGGGGGCCCCCTAGGGGCGCCCTCATTGCCAGCACTGCCAAAGGCCTGTGTGTCCCTGGCTGTTGCTCAGCCCAGTGTTTGGGAAGAAGAGAGCAAATGCCAACTATTTCTGAAGAGGTCCCAGGAACTTAAAGCCATTAGCTCCCCAAAATGCCCCACCGTGGCATTGCTGCCAGCACAGAGACAGACATTCTGGGGAAAAATGTGTTGCCCCCAAATCTCAGAAGCCCCACGCTGGTTTGAAACCCAAGTAGAAGCCTGGCCTGCAGAGGAAGAGTGGGGAAACCACGGCAGGAATCAAGAGGGGCCGTCAGCAGGGCTGCTTTGTGGTGCCCGCCCCCCGACTCTGTCCCACACTCACCCTCAGGACAGAAGGGAAACAAGCGCGTCTAAAAACTTGCTCCGATCCTCCGCTTTCAGTTCAATTACTGCAGTAATGAAAGAAAAACAACTTGTGAGACGGGAGGAGTCGGGATGGGAGTGAGGGAGAAGTGAGAAAAACAAGTCAGAGCACATTAACTTCCTCTTCCCACCCATCCAGGACTGGAGCCCTCCAGCACATTCCAAAATGGATACAGCTCCTTGGTGGCCTAGAACATTCTGGACTAAGTTATACTTCTCCATCCCTCTGTATTTAATCTTCCGGCTTTCCTATTAGTGAGGCTGGGGTTGTGGTCTCCAGGGAAGACCCCCCCCCACCCCCGCCAGGAAGCCAGGGGAGTAACACTGACAGGCACAGGAGGGAACATGGGGGGTGTGATGGCTGCCCCACAGTGGCCGGCCTTCCACTCTGCTCTGGCCAGTCCCTCAGCTTCAGTGTCCTCTTCTGTGGAAGGGGGACACAATGCAAACTGCCTCCATCTCCGGGGGGCCATCAGGCTCAGACACACACATGGGCCCCCTCCCCAGACGGCTAACCGAGCTGGCCTAGTCCTGAAAGCTGTCTGTGCCGTGGGTCATGGCCCTAGGAGGCCCAGGCCCCGCTCACCCAGGCAGTACTGGCCATGGCTCCCTTAACCTCCCGCCTACAACCTCCACCCACAGGGGAAGCCAAGCAGCTCCTGCCCACAAACCCTCCCCAAGTGGGCCCAGGACACCCTGCAGGCCAACCAGCACCAGTCTCTCCCACCCCTTGGACATAAAAGGGAAACCACCGACATAGCCTGGGCGGGCCGTGTGAAGAAGCCCGCACTGACACTGAGGCAGCTGGGATGAAGACTGGGTCCTGACTGCCGTGATCGTCAGGTGAAGTCTTGTCATTTCTCCAAAGAGGCTTTCAATTTCTCGTTCTCGCTTCTCCTTCTGGCACCCCCACGATGTGAATGTTGGTACACATGATATCCCTGAGGCCCCTTAAACTATCATTTTTTTGATTTTTTTCTTTTTGCTGTTCTGATTGGGTGTTTTCTGCTACCTCATCTGCAAAATCACTGATTCAATCCTCTGCTTCATTTACGCTACCGTTGACCCTTTCTAGTATATTCTTCATTTCTGACCGGTCCTTTTTTACGTGTTCTATCTCCATTTTGATGTTTCTTATTTCTTTGCTGACGTTCTGAGTTGTCTATTCTTCCCCTAAGTTCACTATGCATCCTTACTTATAACCAGCGTTTTGAACTCTGCATCTGGTATATTGCTTGTCTTCATTTTGTTTAGTTCTCTTTTTATCCTGTTCTTTCACTTGGAACATGTTTCTTTGTCTCATTTTGGCTGTCTCCCTATTTGCTGTGACCACAGCAGAGGATCTCCTGTGCAGGGGCCGACCCTGTGGAGCAGGACTCATTGTGGCAGGGCTCAGGCGCCCTTCAGTGTGTTGCTCGTGGAGGTGCTGGGGTGGTACTCTGGTGTAATGTAAATCTATTGGGTGCACTGGCTCTGGGGCCTCCTGGGAGAGGCAGGCCACGGTCAGCCGCTGTCTGTGTCTGCCTGAGGATACCTGGCATGACCTACAAAGTGATCTGCATATGGTTGCCACTTTTGCTGGGCTTAGAGGTGCCTAGGAAAAGCTGAGCCGCAAACCAAGGCTGGATGCCACTAGTGCTGATGTTCGGGCTAGAGGGAGCCCATGGTACGGGGCGTGCCAAGGCCAGATGCTACTTGTTTGGGGCTTGACCTTTTGAGAGATTTCCGGAAAGTCTGTAGCAGGAGCCAAGACAGGCGGAGTCCTGACTGGTGCAGCTTAGTTGGTTGGGCATCGTCTGGCAAAGTGAAAGGTGGCTGGTTTGAATCCCAGTTAGGGCACATGCCTGGATTGTAGGTTCAGTCTCCAGCTGGAGCATGTACCAGAGGCAACCGATTGGTGTTTCTCTCTCAGATCAATGTTCCTCTCTTTTCTCCCTTTCCCTCTTTCTAAAGATAATATAAATAAAATCTTAAAAATTAAACCCCAGACAAACTCCACTAGAAGTGGCTTGGGTGGGCCTGCAAGCTGGGTGAGGCAGGGTCTCAGGGAATCACCAGGGCAGAACAAAAGGTACTAGCCAGGTGGATGCAGACTCAGATATGGTATCTGCCTGAGCCTACAGGAACAGGGATAGCAAAGGAACAATGGCTGTGACAGCACCTCTGTCTGGGACAAAGCTGCTCACCAGCCCCTGCCCCAAAGCCAGACAATTTAGCTCCTCCCCTTATGTCCCTGGTGCCTTTCCAGCTGCCACCCCAGCGCTGCAGCTCAGTGGTTGAGTCCCAGTAAGCCCATACTCGGCCTCCCCCTCAGGAAGAACACCAGGGACTCCGGAAGCCCTCCCTCTCACTCAGCCACAATCTGCTGGTTTTTGCATCCAGAAGTTATGGGGACTTCTCTCTCCGGCACTGGAACCCTGGGCCGGGAAGTCTGGTGTGTAGCTAGAGCTCCTCATTCCTCAAGGAACCTCCACAGCCAAGATATTTCTCCTGAATTTTAACCACCACGGGTGGGTGTGGGACCCATTCCACATCTCCACTCCTCCTACGAGTCTCTGCGTGGCTTCTCCTTTATATCCTTAGTTGTAGGATGTCTGTTCTGCTGGGTTTCGGGCGGTTCTCAGTGATGACTGGTCTTTAGTTTAGTTGTAATTCTGATGTGATCATGGGAGGATGTGAATAATGCGTCTGCCTCTGTTGCCATCTTGATCGACAGCCCTGAGAGCTTAGGCCCTGTTGTTTCTATGACACAGAAGGGGGAAGTGACCATGATGGGTTAGGTTGGGCCTTGGAAGCTCTGGTGGCCAGTCCTCCAGGCTGGTTGGTGAATGGTTCTCAAGGGCCCAGGCAACACCTAGGTAGCATCTCCTGCGAGCACGTCAGGGCCCAGAGCTCCCTAAGCTGCCGACAGAAGCCAGCACAGGGCTAGTTCCAACAGGCCGAGAGGGCCGCTGGCAGGGTACCTCTGGTGATGCCAGCTTCCCTGGTTGCAAGGCCAGCACTGACCTTGAATGAGGGGCTCCCGTTCATCAGATTCTTACCTGAAAGGTCAAAGTAGTTGTGCAATGTCCGGGAGTTGGTACCCTCTGCTGCCTTCTCAAATGCCCGCCCAAAAAAGCTGCAGACACATAAGAGGCACATGAAGGGCCTGGTCACTATGACAGACCCTTCCCACACCCCTGGATCACACTGGAGGCAGCCCAGACTCCTCCCCAGCTGCTGGTTCTGCCCATCAGCACTCATGCCCCTTCCTGGCCACCGTCTTCTGAGGTCTCACCACCACTCATTGGACTGTCACCACCTCTCACTGCTACTTCCCACCTATACCCAACGGAGTCCTTCTCAGCCCTCAAGGAGTGAATGTCCATCTGTACCCCCAAACACTTCATGCCCCGGGCTTTGACTGCAGCCTCCTGCAGGCATGGCACTGTGCAAGCAGCTGGTGCAGGTGAGAGGCAGATGCTCAGAGGAAGCTGTGCTGGGATGGGGGCCTCAGATGAGACCAGGTCTCACATAGTAGACTAGGACTAGGAGGAGGCTGCAGGGCTGGGCTGTGGCAAGCAATTGGGACTTGGCCCAGCAAGGGCAGGAAGCAGGAGGCAGGAGTACCCTGAGCTGCTAGAGCACAGGGGAACAGGGAGAGGGCCTAGAGCACGGGCCCACCCCCTGGGGGCTCAGGGCCATGGTGGAAAATGGCTGACAGCAGAAGGAATGAGTGTAGGTAGGAGGCCCTCGGGCCCGCCATAGAGTACAGGCAAGAGGGGCATGTGCTTCAAGCTTCCACAGCAACTCTCACAGGGACTGTGCACATCAGTCAGAGCTGACACTAAGCATGGTTACATATATGCCGTACAATGACAAAGTGACCGCTGGAGGAAGGATGCAGGTGGCTGTGATAACCCACGGGGTAAGTGCTTGCTGGTCACCTTGGGAATCCGGGCCAGGAGCACCTGCACAGCTACAAGCTGCATGATCACAAACTGGCGACCCATGACGTGGCTTGAAGAGCAGCCTAGCCACAGAGAAGCACTTACCTTTAAAAAGTCCATCAACTCTCCCAACTTCCTACTAAATGGTCTTTGCAGACACAGGTCAAAGCTCACAACAGTGGGGCTAGGACTGATCTGGATCAATGACCAGTGTCCTCCATGGTAGAGGCCAGAAAAGGCTAGCTGGTAAAAATGAGGGACACAGGACACTCACTGACCCTCAGTGCCCCAAGCTGTCCCACCAGGAAGCTGGGTAGCATCTTCCTGCTACCTGTTGTCACTCAGCATCTGTCCAGAGTGGCCTTATGGGACTTGCTGGGGAGCACTAGACCCAGGGCACTGACTGCACCTGACAGGCAAAGACACCTAAGGATAGTGACAGGCAGCCCCTGGGATTAGCCACCAGGTCCTCCAGTTTGCAGAGCATGGAGGGGCAGTAGGGAGTACCAGGAAGACCCTCGACCCTCCCTACCGGTCAACACCTGGTCTGGAAGGAGTGGGCAGGAGGAAACCCAAATCTGATGCAAGAGGAGGGCAAGAACACGGTGCTGACGATGCAGGGAAGGGCCAGAAAGGGAACTAGAAGACGTGGGAAAAGCTTCTCAGGAGTGCAAGAAGATGAGCCTGTGCATTCACACCCACTGGTCAGTCATTAACAACAAAGAGGTGGAAACAGCATGAATGTCCAACGGGAGGGGGTAACCTGCTGCCCACAGATTGAAGCCTCACAGGCCTGCCACATGGAGGAAAGGGGTCCCCTCGGTGTGGCACCGAGGAGAAACCTCCCCCAACTCCAAAGGGCCCATGAGCCAGTGACACTCCTGAGCCCCCTCTAAGCTCCCAGGACATGTGGAACAAGGCTCACTTCTTTCTGTCTGAGCTGTCAGTCTCCGGAGGGATGCCCACCACTGTCACCGTGCCTTGCTCCACATTCAGTGGGGCAGCCATCACCAAGGGCAGCAGCTTGCAGCGCCGGTTCTTCGTCTGTGGAGGCAAAATCCACCCTCACTCATGGCCCCACAGGGGGAGTGCAGCACTCAGCGCCCAGGACCTTGACGGAGCCAAGTGCTCACTCCCCAAAAGCCTCCAGGGGCCTCATATCACCAGAAGAGAGGCTCAAGCATGGGCTGCTCCATCTTCCTTTAGGTCCTGACACAGTCATCACCTCCTCCAGGAGGTCCTCCCCAACCAAGCCCTTCTCTTTATCCTGCCTTGTGGAGGAGAAGGCTCCCCACAGTGTGTGCCACCACCCGACACTGCATGTACTCATTCCTCGCCTGTCCCTTCGCTGGCATGTGTGCTTCCTCAGCAAGGAGACTCTAGTGTTTCCTTCACTGATATGTCCACGACACCCACACCCCACAACAAAGGGGACCAACTGTCCTGATCTGTCCAGGCCTGAGGGGTGTTCTGAGACGTTAATCTATACGGTTGGTTGGTCCCCTACGTGATGTCAGAGTCCAGCAGGTAGTGGATGTTTAATAAATGTCTGATATATGAAGGGATCTGTGAAGTCGATATTCACTCACCCATTCTACAGACAGGGAAACTGAGGTTCAGTCAAATAACAGACCCCACGTCACACAATTGATAAATGAAGAGGCTGAGATTCAAACAGCCTAGAGGACTTCAGAACTCATGATTTGTCCCTAGCATACCTTTTGTCACAACTTCACTGTATCCCAGTAATTTTATTGGTCAGTTCAGTGGCGTGAGATAACCTCAACCTTCTATCCAACATTTGTGTAAGGTAGCCCCTAGCATCAGCCCTCACCCTGGAAGCAGACGGCTGCTGAAACAAGCAGGATCACCGTTTCTTTTACCTGGGAAGGAGCTCATGTTCTCGGGGTGGGTCCCTGCCCCAGTGACAGCTGAGCTGGGCAGTGTCCCAGACCAAGGCAAAGGAGAGTATTAGGCCGTGGGAAAGACAGAACCACACACAGAAAAGGGAAAGTCAGCCCAGAAAACAGACTTTTGCAGGGAAGCAAGTCTGCTCCAACCAACCTCATTTTCCCTTGATCCCTTGATCTGCAACAGTGGCACACCAATGCTACTCCCACACGCTCTCTGAGGCCCCTCCCTACTCATCTGAGCGACCAGGATGGCCAGTGACAAACTCAGAGCTTGTAAGAACCAGGAGGTCCCTAGGGGTCAGCTGAGGAAAACAGAGGGGTTTGCCCAGACTCTGCAGCGGGTGAACAGCCACTGGCACCCAAGGCCAGCTTCCAGGGCTCATCCGAGCACCGCTCGAGTGTCTGCCTCCCGCATCCTCCCACCGGCTCCTCACCGAATGCACAAAGGACTTGAGCAGGTGTCTGCTGAGCAGACTCAGGGACGCTGGCTTGGAGAACAGTGCGACGTCTGGAGTGCCCTGTGGGGAGAAGGCAGACGGTCAGAGGGGGCCGCCAGCAGATGTGGCCTGGTGTCCGCCCGCAGTCCTAGGAAGTCTGACCTCCATGAGGGAGCAGTAGAGGAAGGGGCCCTGGGAGATGACGAGGTTGGTGCAGAGGCAGCTGGCGATGGTCTGCTGTGTAGCTAGCAGCTGCTTCTTGGCAAGCTCCAGGCCATGGTACAGCTTGTCCAGGTTACCCCTGTAACACAGCGGACACACGACTCCGGCAGAGTCAAACAGAACGCTCAGTTCCTGGGTCAGGAAGGGATGTGGGAATGACAGTTGATTTCTCACCCTCCTGAGTTCCCCTTCATGGGTAAGGAAGGAATAAACAGTGTATAAACCCACAGTGATGGACATGAGAGGCGGGAAGGGGTGTTGGCATCAGAAGGCTGGAGACTAAAAGCCAAAAGCAGGGGGAGACCCTGCCCAGCAGGCCCTGGAAGGTGCCTGGAGGGCTCCCACAGGAATAGCATGGGCAAGGGTTAGGGGAGGCCCAGGGACCCCACCACCTGACAAATGGGCTTTTATCCTTCCCTGAAAAAAGGAGGGTCCCCCTCCAACTACATTAAAATGAGCCCTCACGGAGAAGTGAGGTCTGCGAGCAAAGCCCCTGCCCTCGGAAGTTAAGTTTCCCCAAGTGTCACACTCACTCCCACCCATCAAGACAAAGTGGTGCCTTCTGGCTGGCAGGCTGTGCCCAGAGACCCAGGGCGGCACACCCTGACTTCACTGTGAAAACCACCAGACATTTGAGAAACTCCTGGGGCCTGAAAAAACGACCCTAGGGGACACTGAACTAATGTGAAGAACAAAAGAAAACTGAAATGAACTCTAATACCTTCAGAGAGATTTGAGCAGCTAATACATTCATAAACCAAGAACTGGATGCTATGAAAAAGGAACCACCTGAAACTAGAAAGTGTCTGTGGAAAGGAAAATAATTGCAAAAAATAAAAAATTCTCTTTTGAAGGCAAGCAGACAGAGTCAAGAAAAGCTTCCTTACCATCAATAACAAGACAAGAACATGGGAATATAAGACAAAAATAAGAAACAGAGAACTGTTCTAGGAAGTGTGGAAAGAAAATAAAAAACACCAGTATGTATAAGTGTGTGTGTCGGAGGAGTAGTAAAGAAATAACACCAAACATACCATGAAATTCTAGAACACCGGGAATAAAAGAAAAGGTCTTATAGGCATAGGTCCTTGTTCACGTAGGGTGGGGACACATTTACAAAGAAACAGAGCCAAAATAGCTCAGACTTCTCATTAGCACCACTGGTTGCTGGAAGACAGGGGAGCAATGGAATCCACATTCAACAATGAACTACCTTCCACCTTGAATTCTATATAAGCTAAACCAGCAATCAGATGAGGGTAGAACAGGTATTGTCAGATCTGTACAAGAATTCAGAACGTTTATACTTCACACACACTCTTTAAAAGTTATGCTAGAATTGTGCTCTAACAAAATGAGGGAGTGAAAAAAAAAAAAACCAGACAAAAGATGAGGATCCCAAGAAACGCCAGGCCCAAACCAGGGGTGCAGTCAAGGGCCGTCCATGATGGCAGCAGGCAGCATGCAGCAGGACAGGGGCTGCAGGTCCAGGCTAGAGTCAAAAGACAGAATCCCAGGCCCTCACGGACAAAGTGGCTTAGGGAATACCTGCTGAAAGGAGAGCTGAGAACAAACTGGATATGATAAAAGGCAAGGAAGAGCTCCAGGAAAAACAAAGAGATATACCAGAAAATAAGGTAATCACTGGTCATTATTGACTTTGAAACTTTAAAAAATAAATTTTACTTTTTAAAAATTTTTGATTTTAGAGAGAGGGAAAGGGAGAAAGAAGGAAAGGGAGAGAAACATCAATGTGAGAGAGAAGCATCAATCAGCTGCCTTCTGTATGTGCCCTGACTGGGAATTGAACCAGCAACCATTCGCTTTATGGGATGAAGCTCAACCAACTGAACCACACCGGCCAGGACGACTCTGAAATATTTTAATAGCACAATGAAGTAACACTATTTATTGTTTTCATCTTTTCGAATCAACCTTAGCCAAAAACGAGATGATTCACATTCTATTCTCTAACTCAAGATTAAGTGTTCTCAATCTTTAAAATACAAAAGCATAGATTTCAGGAATTGGGAGATATGCGGAAGGATAAAAGTAGGGATGCTGATACCCTTTTCTTACAGAAAAAGGAGACAAGAGACACTGGTGACAGAACAACATACACGTATGTTGAAGTTACAAAGGAGCTAAAAATAGTGGCAGACTATAAAAGCAGGAGGGGAAGGCGCACAAAGGTGGGAAATTGCTCTTTTGTCACTGCAGAACGTCAGCAGACAATGTCTGAAACTGTCTCATCAGTCCTGGGGTGAGGATAGCAGTTGATAGTAGTAGTTTTTGGATTTTCCCATATTTCCAAATAAAAATAGACAGAGCAATTCAAAACCCAAACCTCAGGACCCACGTCTATAATACAAACCCCCGAACATAAGCCAGTAGAACAGACCACCACCTGGCCACAAGATTGGTATATTGCCGGTGTCGGGGTGGGAGGGCGCAGAGAGGCAGCAAGACTTAAGAATGATGAAAACTGTAGGCAACTGGGGAACACTGAGAGGGGTTTTGCACTGTCCAAGCAGGAGAGTGGGAGGGGACTTGTTACAGTACCAGGGGCGTGGGGAAGCCTAGGGGGCCGGAGCAGTCTGGGCCTGGGAGTCCCACCCGACAGGCAAGAGATCCCTTCCACACTGGGCCCCTCACTAAGGAGAAACTACTGAGAAAAGAATCAAAATTAAGCAAGATAGTGACAATACAAAAAAGGAAGAGAAGGTACAGATAAAAACACATGGGGATTTAGTGAAGGCTCCAGCCAGCACAATCAGGCAGTAAAATGAAATAAAAGGCAGATTGGAAAGGAAGCAGTAAAACTATCTCTATTTGCAACGACATGATCTTGCACATGGAAAACCCTAAGGAATCCATGGAAAAACTGTTGGAACTAATAAACGAGTTAAGCAACATTGCAGGGCACAAGGTCAATACGCAAAAGTCAACTATTTCTATGCAAGCATCAATGAGAACATGGAAGAAAGAAAACAAGACAATTTACAATAGCATCAAAAAGAATAAAATATTTAGGAATAAATGTGACAAAAAAAGAGCAAAGTTTATTCCCTAAAAACTACAAAGCATTATTTGAAGAAATTAAAGAAGATCTAAGTAAATGAAAAACTGTCCCATGTTCATCAGTTGGAAGACTTAATATTGTTAAGAAAGCAATACTCTTCAAATTGATCTATAGGTTCAATACAATCTGACTTTTTGCAGAAATGACAAGCTGATCCTAAAATTCATGGAAATCCAAGGAATGCAGAACAGCCAGAATTTGCTGTAAAGCTACAGTAATCAAAACAGTGTGGTACTGCAATAAGTACAGATATATTGATGGACTAGAATTGAGAACCTAGAAATAAATTTCCCCATTACAGTCAACCAGTTTGTAACATGGGTGTCCTCAATGGAGGACAGATATCTTTTCAGCAAATGGTGCTAGATCAAGTGGGCATCACATGCAAAAAAAATTAAGTTGGGCCCCTTCCTTACACCAGACACAAAAGTTAATCTCAAATAAATCATACACCTAATATGAAAGCCAAAACTATAAAACTCTTATAGAAAACAAAAGTGTAAATCTTCATGACCTTGAATTAGGTGATGCTTTCTTAGATATGACACCCAAAGCACAAGAAACAAGAGAAAAATAGATAACTTATACATCAAAATGAGAAACTTTTGTACTTCAAAGAACATCAAGAAAATGAAAAGACAACCCACAGGATGAGAAAAACATCTGCAAGTCATGCATTTGATAAGGGATGTGTATTTAGAATATATAAAACAATCTTTACAACTCAATAACAGAACCCAGTTGAAAAATGGACAAAGGACTTGAACAAGCAATTCTCCAAACAAGACATATAAATGGCTCATAGAAACATGAAAAGCTGTTCAACATCATTAGCCATCAGGGAAATGAAGATCCAAACCACAATGAGATACGACTTCATACCCACTAGCATGGTTTGTTCAGAAAAAGACAGACGAAAACGAATGTTGGCAAGGATGTGGGAAAATTCAAACTTTCATATACTGCCAATGAGAATATAAAATGGTGCAGCTGTTTTGGAAAAGTCTGGTAATTAGTTCCTCAAAAGGTTAAACACAGTTAGCATTTAACCCAGAAAGCCCATTCCTAGGCATATACCCAAGAGAAATGAAAACATATGTCCACACAATTTATATGTGTATGTTTATGGCAGTACTATTCTTAACAGTTAAAAGGTAGAAATTACCCAAATGTCTATCAACTGATGAATGGTTGTGGTATATCCCTATAATAGAAAATTATTTGCAATAAAAAGGAAGAAAATCCCTACTCCTGCTACAAAATGGATGGACCTTGAAAACATTGTAAGTGAAAGAAGCACTCTGTAAAGGACCACATAGTGTCTGATCAAATGACATGAATCATCCAGAATAGCAAGTCCACGGACGCAGAAAGTAGATTAGTGGTTGCCTAGGGCTAAGAGAGATGGGAGACTGGGAAAGTGATGGCTGAGGGAAGCAGGGTTTTTGTGGGGAACGCAATAAAAAGGTTCTCAAATTCGACAGTGATGACTGCACAACCTTGTGAAGAGACTAAAAGCCACTGAATTATATACTTTAAAAGGATGAAGTATATGATGTGTGAATTACAGCTCAGTAAAGTTACTTTTAAAAAGTATGCTAGGGAGCCGGACCGGGAAACCCCAGAGAACAGGACCCTATGTTTTTTAACACGGCACAAAAACAACGGAGTGGCAGCTCTCTGAAGTTAGAAAGTTCTGAATCACACCTCCTCCTAAGCCAGGACAACTGAATTCATAAAGAAAATGAGCAACAGATGAGTATCAAGGCCAAATCCTCTCAAAGTAACTATCAGAAAAAAGAGAGTAAGGAAAATAGCATCCCTGTCAGCATGAGTGCATTATGAGACATGCCTTCAAATGACCAAAACTGTAATGTTACATCCTGTTTCAAACCAAGCTAAAGGCATGAAAAACAATGTAAGACATCTCGGGAAGTAAGATAAGGGAAAAACTAGAAATAAAAGAAAGATGAAGAATGAGAAATGAAGACTACTCTAGAAGAAACATAAGAATGAATAAACACCACAAATAATGCCGTAAGAAGTGAAAAAGAAGAAAATTTTAGAGAGCAAAAGGAAAACACAAAAAAATTTCAAGAGAAAGTACAAATAGTGAAGGTGGGCAGGAAACGCATCACGTGCGGCCCTCCCACCCGCTCGCCTCTGGTGCACTGTGATTCCAATTTGCACCTGAGCAGTTTCTGCAGGCCAGTCACCCCCACATCCCGAGGGTCCCTGAGACCTGCCTCCCCTGGCAGTGTGAGGTTGAGGGCAGGAGGTGGTCCGGGGGCTGGAGGCCATTGGCCACGTCAACTACCTGGATAGACTGTCCAGAGCCTGGATGAAGTTATCTGTCCCTGAGCTGTCCTTCTCGGGCCTCTCCATCAGTGACATGGTAGCAAAGACCACGTCACTGGCCAGGAACTTATGCTTGAAACCAAAATGAATGCTGAAAGTCTGCACGCGCATGTCCTTCATTCTGCAACAGGAGGAAGCAATGTGGCTGTCACATGGGAGTGTCCTCACGTGTGGATGGGCTCTCACCACTAGGCCAGGACAGCAGAATGTGCTGCTGTTGCTCCCCCCCAACACACAATGGCAGTACGGCTATTTTGGTCACAGAATGGAGGGGGTTAGAAAGCCTGACATAGAGCCCTGTAACCTAGGGCACTGAGCGCCTTGTCTAAAGCTGCTCAGCTGGTAGGGGCAGAACAATAACTAGCTGTCGGGCCAGGTTGTGTGTGGTCCTCTCCCATGCCCCAGGATCAGCCAGGCACAGCTCCTCCAGCTGTTCCAGAGAACTTGGTTGGAAAGAGCTGGCCCGAACCTGGGCTCTCTCCAGGCCCGTTTCCTGTGTGGAACGCACAGTGAGGGACGCACTGGCTTGACCTCAAACATCCACACCTCTGCCCCAGGATTTGAGGATTCTATATCTTCATCTTTGGGGCATTTTACAAAGCGCTGTTTTTAACCCAAAGAGAACTCAAAACTTCAGGAAAGACTCCACAGGTCATGGTCATTTGTGCATTCCTGGTTTTTGCACTATTTTAGGAATGCGGTGAAAGCTGAAGCTTTAAGGAAGCTTAATACTGGAAAACATGTGCTTACCCAAATTTATTTGCAGATTCTTCAATCATCTCCCGCAAGTTCTCCTTCAAGGAGCTGTCCATAGACTGAAACTTCTGCTTCACCTGTTTCAGGGGGAGACTAGAAAGACAGTAAGCATTAGCACATGAGCAACCTGGCTTCAAATAGAGAATGCTAAAACACCAAAGGGATGGAGAGAGCCCCATAGGGGGTCCCACTGTTTGTAAACAAGGGACATCCCGTGTGGGCCTTCAGATGACATTATGGGAATTCAGAGAGAGGAATTTATGGCACAAACAGGCAGCAGCTAAATATTTCCAAGTCAGTGACAATGAAGGGGAGGGGCTTTTCCCTTGGGGGCTGCAGATGGGGGACTCCAGGCCAAGGCGGTCACTCACCCCATGTCCGCGAGGAACTCCTGGAGCCGCTTCTGCCCGTGCACAGACCAGAGCCTGAACCGGGCTGCAGTGTAGCACGTGTTGCACAGGCTGTCGTGGAGGGACCAGTGCTGATAGAGCACCAGGCGGAGGCTGGCCCGCAGTCAAGGAGGCTGCAGTGACCTGGGGTTCCACCCACCCTGTGACGGCCCTCTTCTGGTGCTCCAACAGATGGCCTGCTCCACTCACCAGGGCACGACCAGTTACCACCTGGGTAAACTGGAGCTCTTTGACCTTTTTAGCGTACTCTGACCCACACAGAAAGCTTGTGAGGTGGTGGGTGTACACCATTATCTCTGTGTGACAGAAAGGGAAACTAGATAAAGGGGTTCTGAGAGCCTGTATACTGTGGTCAGAGAGCCCCTGTGGCTCCCTGTGTCTTCCATCTGACCCTGCCCTCTGTCCCACCCTACCCCTACTGGGACCCTCTTGGCAAGCTCCCACCCTCACCCCTCTTCCTCAATACGCCCCTCGCTGCTCATGAAGTCAGTAATGAGGCTGTGTACGAGGACAGGCCCATCTCCAAGGCCTCTCCTCCCTCACTGGAGGGTCTCAGGCAGGATGCCAGGCTGGCCCTGCCTGCATCTGAGTGCCACCGCTCCTGCCAACACACCTGCCCTGACCAGCCTCTGTGTCTTCTTCGCTGCCCCTCCAGAGGGCTAAGCTTCATGGCCACCATCCTCTCTGCTCACACCCCAGGCAAGTCCCGGTCCCTGTTGCCACATGTGTGGACCCAGCTCCTGGTGGGCTCCTGCACAGTGTGGTCCCTCTCCCAGGAACTTGGATGCCCCACACCCAGCACCTCTTCCTACATCTCCCATATGACCTGTCCAAACCCATTTTATTCACCCCCAGCCAACCCAGCACAAGGAAACGGAGGCAGTCCTTGTCCTTACTCTATCCACTGCCAAAGCAGCAACCTGAGCATGCCTCACGCTCACCACTGTGGTCTGACCTAAGCCACCATCCAGTCTCCTTTCCTCAAATAGGCAGTCCAGGGACCTTTGAAATACCAAGAACCAAACTCAGTCACTGCCGGGCTCACAGCACCCCCTGCTCTGGCCTCTCCAACTCCTGAACCCTGCCTCTCTCCCTAGTCCCTTCCTCAAGCTCACCTGAGGGTCTTTGAATGCCAACGACCTCTGCCCAGACCACTTTCCCTCCCACAGAGCATAGCTGAGTCTCAGCCTGAGCAGTGGCCTCTCCACTTTCCGAGCAACACGGTCCCATTGCTCTTTGATTACTCCACCAAAACCCTACATGATTTCATGAAATGCCACACTCTGCGATCACATGCTGGCTGACTTTTTTCCTGACTTGACAGGAGTCTGCAAATGTCACTGAACTGCCTACAACACACAGGCAGTCCCACATGCCCTCACTCACATATATCTAGCTCCAGGCCTAGAACGAGCTCTAAAAAGATACGTGATGTTTCTAAAAAGAGCTGTGGTGTCTAGGAGCAACAGCCACACAGAAAAGGTGAGGCAGAACCTGTTCCCCAGTACCTGGTGCTCTGCCCGGTCCGGGGATACATGGGGCCCCTCTTCTTGAAGCTCTTATCCTGTCTGCTGCCCATCCTGGGGACATGGCAGCCACAGCTGCACAACCTGCAGCTCTGCAGCCTGCAAGCACGCCACACACAGGGTACGTGAGCTGGGGTGTGCAGAGGTGACAAATAGCACACAACAGAACGACAGAGCAAAGTGTCTGAGGGCAGGGGCGCTGCCTGCACCCCGAAGGCATGAGCCACAAGGATACTCATACTCGAAGGAGACGCGCATGCAGTCCACGGAGAGGGCATTCTCCTCGTCCTCGTCCCGGTGGTTGTGCCGGGACACGTGGCGCTGCAGGATGCCAACGTCCGTCACGTACTTCATCCTGGGAAGGAAGCACCGCTGGCTTGGGTGGGCTCTCTACTCTCCTCACATGCAGCCTGCCACAGCTTCCCCCTCTCCTTCAGGGCTTCCCCTCACAGGCTCAGGGGTCAGCCCACCAGTCAGGTTGTTCCTCACCACCTCTGCGTAGAAACCATCACGGCAAAGGAGGTAGCAGGGATAGGCAGCAGGGGGAGCTGAGCAGACAGAACTGGAAGAGGTGAGCTCTGGCCTCCTGTACCCCCCCACCCCCCACTCTCCTCTGGGCATCAGCTGCACTGCCGTTACTTATTTGAGGCCTCCTGAGAGTGGGCACTGCAGAAGGCCACAGCCCTGCCCACTAGTTACAATCAAGTGGACACATCCCCGTGAGTGACAGTGATCCACAGCAAAGGGTATGGACCAGGCACAGGAAGTGCTTATGAGCACAGTAGGAAAGGGTAGACCCAAGTCCAGGTGGCCACTGAGCAGGATGGTGACAGCGTGGCCTCTCCAGAGGGGAGGTCACAGGCCAGGGAGGATGCCTGGTGCTGTACACGCCCTATGCTAGCCTTGGGGGGGAGGAGGGAGGCCCATCAGGGCGGCAGGCTGGGCCAAAATGACAGATCCAGGAAGTGCCCCAGGCCTGTGAAACTCAGGACCTTCCCACTCCCTGGGCCACACTACAGGACCTGGGCAGGTGGAAGAGGCATAAAATAGGGGGCGTGGGGACCTCTACAAACCACAAGGAGGCTGTGCCAGGGGCGATGCCAGGTGACAGACTCGGGTCCCCTGGGAAAAGGTTAGCATCTTGGGGCTGAGATCTCTTTGATTCCTTTGGAGTCCCCACCTGACAGCCACCAGAGGAGTGGGGATGAGACAGGGCTCTGGCACCCTACCCCTCTCTGGCACCTGCATTCTGGGGTGGCCTTTCAGCTTATCTATCCGACTCCAATGGCAAGCACCAAAGTCTGCCCACCAAGGGGCAAAAGTTCTATGCCAGCCATCCCAGCATCCTTCTCGAGCCTTCCCTGTGAGATCACACCCACCTTCCCTGGCAGGACCCCTGGGGCCCTCACCCCCTCCCGTCCCACATTTGTTGTGCATGGGCCACACCTCTATACTCGACCATGCCCAAAGCACCTCGCACAAACAGCACTCAGAGCTGGACTCTGGGCTCCCTCCTCTCACCTCTGGCTCCACCTGCTGGGCTCCCCAAGGGTGGACAAACGTCCACAATAAGGCCACGTGCTACTCTGACAGAGTTCCCAGCACCAAGCCCTTCCTTGGTGACGAGGACCCAGGCCCAAGGCCAGCCCATCCTCAGTGGGGCCCCACAGTGGTGCTGCCACCCGTCTCCCCAGCGCAGACTCAGGGGCTGCGGCCAGGCCGTGTACACTGTCGCGGCACAGGCCGACCTGACCGGCACAAGGGAGTGTGTCCTTACTGGGTGATCTTGTCCTGTACCCACTGGTCCGTTAGTCCAACGATGGCCCACCTGGAAGGGGAGGACGACGAAGCAGTGAACAGAGAGGGGCAGGCAGGAGTGTCCTGGCATTGTGACCGCGCTCACAATGGCCCACCGTCAGACAGGCAGTCCCCCTCTTCAGGGAGGACAGATGACGGGGGAGACTGAGGGCTCTGGTTCGGTGTCTCCACTGCGGGAACTCTTGGTGCACAAGGAGGGAGATCAAGGACAAGGACACGGGGAACTGCTCTCCATACCCCGGCTGGCCCGCAGGACTGTGGCAGACACCCGTGCTCGGCCCTCTGGCGCCTTGCTCTGCCTCTCTGAGCCCCTCAGGTTACCCCTTTCTGCAATACCCTTGTCACATCCACAGTTCCCTGTCCTTACAGAGTAAAATGGTGAGACGTAGAGTGACAGCATTTATGCCCCTTAATAACCTTCCAAGTTTTCTCCAAGCTTATCTTTTGTAGATAAGATAACAGAGATCTAGGCTGGCCTGACCTTCCTGGGGTCACAGACAGCTCACAGCAGCAGGGACCAAGACCCCAGGTAAGTGCCATCTGCTGGTCCCAGGCAGCGGCCTTCAAGACTCCAGGCCCAAAGCTAAAAACTAAGGACATGGGCACAATGAGGCAGGAGAGGCCCTGGGGGTGGGACGCCAGTCACTGGAGCACCCACCCAATCTCTCAGTGCAGCATGCACTCACCTCACAGGGACCTGGGCTGTCATCCCTGAGACCAACCCCACCTCCTGATTTTTCCACTCGTGTGCTAAGAGCTCCTGCTTGAAGCAAACTCAGAGGTGGCAGGACAATTTTTCCTGAGTCAGATTTCACCACATGCCAGGGTCGCAAGGATGCCGAGCATGGGCTGCCCGTTCAAATCTCACGCTCCTTCTGTAACCTGAATTTCCTGGGCAGCAAGGCTCAGTGGTAGGGTGGGAAGGGAGAAGCTGTACACAGGCCCCGCTGTCCAACCCTCTGCACTGGCCATGCTTCATCCACATCTGACCCAAGAGCCTCACAGTTAGAAAGAAAACCAGGGCCACGCACACTCCCAGAAAGGGAGCTGCATTTGATGTTCCGAGCAGGGACAAGGGAGGTGCACATGGTAACATCCTCCTCCAGACCCTGCCCTCACTGTGGGAGGACAGAGCTGCTAGGAGAAGGAAGCCACGCGTGGCACTGACCTTGACTAAAGTCTACATACCACAGCATGTCATTCAGATCCTTGGACATCATCCATGCCAGGTCAAACATCACCATGGCCGACTGCAAGAAAAAGAGAAGCCTGAGTCCAGGGGTAGCCGCACCCATGGAGGGGGCATCCACTGGGGCCAGGCCAGGCCTGAGCTGCCCAGGGCCCAGCTGAAGCTCTGCAGGTCAAGGGTCTGCCCAACCACGGTGTGTGAGTGGATTCTAGGCTAAACTGAGGAAGACAGAGTCACTCGAGTGACCTGAACTATCTCCTCTGCTAACTAAAGTCATTACTATGCACACACTTCATCCAGCCAGGGAGGGCAGCCAGGAGCAGCATCTGCTGGGGCCTCCATACATTTCGTTGGGTCCCTTGGTGTTACCCAAGGGAGGCACTGAATTCGGGAGGCTAGGGACCTTATCGTCCTCATGACCCTTTGTCCACATGCTCTTCCAGGCTGGCTGGCAGCCTCTAACACACTTCGGGGAAGGCCAGGTGAGGCAGGGCCTTGGTTCCGGTTACCTGGATGTTAAAGAGGGAGGGGGCCTTAGGACCCCTTGGGAGGCAGGTCTTTCTAACATGACTGTCCGTGGATGGAAGCACATAGCTCCCTGAGAGCACAGGCCCTGTGTTTTGGTAAGAGGCAATGAAGGAGGCTCAGTGTCCGACTAGAAGACACTAAAGTCTCCTAAGCTGTGAGAGACTGGGCCTCTTTCTAGGGAGAGGATTTCTAAGGGAACATCCACATATCTGGTGGAACCCGGGCACCCGCTGCCCCATCTGCACCTTCTCAGAGTGAGTATTGCCCAGCTACCAACAGCTTAGACTTCTCCATTGGCCACGGCAAAGCAGAGGGGGCAAAACGACGATTCTTTGAAGGACAATGGGACCTTGACAAAAAAGGGACGTTGGAAAGGTGTTCAGAGTTCAAGGCCCCAGAGCCAAATGCCAAGACCACATCAGGCATGTTCTACTGGGAACTTATTTTCTAGGTCTCCTGAAGGCCCTGAGCTCTGCTCAACACTACTGGACCAATAGAGTAGCTTCTCTATAGGAAATTCTGTTCCATAACACACACAGAGGGGCCTTTATAAGTCTCCAGTTTTATCTTCTTGCACAGAGGCTAATACAGACTAGTTCTATATTTTTAATTATGAGTAAAAATAATCACTGATGTTTTGGGGGCACATATTGGGTTCGAGAGGTCATCCTAACAACTGCCCCTGAAATGAAGATTGTTCTCTCTCTTTAATGGAGGAGGAGGAATTTAAAGCTCAGGGAGGTTATACCACTCCCCAAGGTCACACAGCAGGAAACTGTAGGGCTCAGATTCAAACCAGACTTTTATAGCTCTAAAACCTATGCTCATTCCTCGTGTTTCAGGACACTGATCCCACCCTAGTCGGAACTCTGTAGTGAATTCTACCTATCCATACTTACCGATGTCCCGTGATACTCATATTGCTCGTAGTCAAAGAGGATGTCTCTTCTGTAACAAAATAAAGTGCAACATAAAACGTGGGTCTTCACCAGGAAGTTCAGGAAGCTGAAGATGTGGGAAAAATGCTAAAATTTGACAGCACTCAAAGAAATGCAACTAAAGTCACGGTGTCTTTGTTTTCACTCATTGACTCTTCCTCGGAGTGTGTGGGCACAAGGCTGGGAAGGGAGCGGTATAAACACTAACCGCCTGTGGCAGCGGAAGATGTACAACGGCACAGTCCCAGAACCCCACTTCTGAGGAATTAGCCCAAGACAGCCGTTCAAAGGGACGAGCAAAACCAAACTCGCTATGTGCACGAGGCTGTTCCCGCAGTCTTCCTTGTCACGGCAGAATACCGAAGTAACACACAGTTCAAAAAGGAGAATGCCCAGGTAAGTACTGTGTGGCTATGAAAGGCTGTGTGGAACTATCTAAAAGGGTATGTTAGGTGGGAAAAAAGCAAAATTAGGTGCCTATTATGATTATGTAAAATATGTGCAAGTATAAATAACCCAGGAAGATCAATCCAAAGCCAGAATCTCTTCCCATTAGTGAAAACAGATTATATCCTCTTTTCTTACACTTCCCAAAATAGTTTTACATTGTCCTTCCGCAAGGAACAGCAGGGCACAGCAGCCTGACCTTGAACAACTGGATCCAGCAAGGAATTCCCAGCCCAGGGGCATTGCTGCATGTTCACTTCAAACTAGAATAACCTATCTGATATTTTTATTTCAGAGCACTTCAGTTTTTAAATTTGCAATATGAAAAGGAACTACGGATAACCTCGTTTTCTTTTCATACTTTTGTTCCTATGAAAAGTTTTACACAATTGGCATCTAACTCATTTGTAAAAATTTGTAAATAAAAGTTACCTACATCTGGAAAACAATAAAAAGAAAAGAACCAGGGCTGTCATCCTTAACAGATGGCATGTATTTGGGAGACCTTTGGGCCTGGTTCTGTCACTCATGGGACCAGGACCACTACAAAAGGACTCAGAGTTCTCCAATCAGGGATCACACATTCACTAGAGGCACCACTGGCCCAGCGGTTCTATACTAAACAAATTATCCTCCAATGGAAAAAAAATGCATGCAGCACCCAGGGCAAAAACAGGTGTCAGTGACACCACAGACCCACAGGGACAGCGGGGTGCTACTTGAAGTACGCACTCACCTCCGGGCTTCCCACTCTCTTCGCTCCCTCCTTTTCATGGTTTGTGCTACTATCTCCTGATACAGGAACAAAGAAAAGAAAAGGGTAAGCAAATGAGCAAGGAATTTATCCCCACAGCCCGAGAAGGTTCCGATTTGACAGAAGCCACTGGGCCCAGATCTAAAACATGGGTCATTCCCAGGCCCCGAGCACAGCCTGCTCCTGCCGAAGGGAGATAAAGCGGGGATGGCTGGGGTGCCGCTGGCCCATCAGCACTGAAGACGCTGACAAGGGTGGGTGTTTCTGCAGTGTCCGCTCCGGCCACACTCTGACTGCCTCAGCTTTCCATCACCCCCACCACCACGTGATCTGGGATAAGTGCACAGCCACCTCATACCGGCTTCCCCACCAGGTTAATAGAGCTAATGTCTCTTACATCCCACCACGTGTCAGTGACTATTCTAATTTTACAACCACAACCTCATTTAGTTCTCACAACCAAGGCATGAGGTAATGTGGCAGTTTTAAACGTCACGGTCCTGAGACTTCTGCTTCTAGGAAGATGTGATAAAACATGTTTTTCCCTGTACATCTACTAACTATACCTAAAAATCCTGACGTTATGTATAATACAAAATAAGACTCTGAAAGGTGGAGAGAAAGGCTCACCAGCTAGGGACCCCAGAGCCCCAGGACCTAAGAAATGACACACTGACAAATTCCCTGGGTTTTATTTTTGGCTCATATATCCCAAACTTGGAGCCAAAGAAGCTGGTAACCTAATAACATCAAGTACAGGCAAAACAAAACAAAATAGAACCCCCACAAAAGCCAAAGTATCAGGAAGAAACAGCCTTAAAATACAAAATACTTTTAGACAATAACTGCTCTACACCAGCCAACACTACCAAAAACACTGTGGCCTCACCCCCATCTACCCCAGTAAATGCCAAGACACACCCTTCGAACACCTCGCTCCCACCTGTAACACCTCCACTGTTCTATCTGTAACATTTCCCAATATCCCCACTGAGGTGGCGCCAGAGAAGGCCACGTAGGGAGCCTAGACTTTCCTTGCCCAGCACTACCGTGGAGCCACTCCCCTCAGGGGTTAATGGAGGCCCAGTGGGGAACCTAACTTCCACTTCCGCCCGGCTGTGAAGAGTCCACGCCACCCGCCTCCTCCTTTGCGAGAGTGGTGTCAGAGAGAGTAGGTAAAACAAAATGTCCATATAAGACCCAGAGTCTCATAACATAACACGAAAGTGTCCAAGTTTCAATTGAAAAATCACTCATCATGTGAAGAACAGGAAAACACAAACTGAATACAAAAAAGGAAATCCATAGATGCCAACACCAAAATGACGGAAATGTTAGACTTATCTGACAAAGACTTTAAAGCAGCCATCACATGAACGCTTCAACAAGCAGCCACAAACATACTTGAAACAACAGCCACCTCTGCCACTGCCGCTGACTCCAGCAGCTTCTTCACCAGAGTCCTTGAACTCTCTGGCTTTCTTTTTAACCTGCTGCATCGAATCACTGGTGTGCCCCACCACGTCAGATGCAGCCATGGCCGTCAGCTCTGAGATCACCACCAAAGACTTAAAGGAGAAGGAAGGTTTGGAAGAAGCAGAGGATAGAAGAGACACACCTGCTAATAGGAACGCTCATGAGGAAATTGGGGCGCAAAAGGCCGACAATACAGTAGATGAAGAAGAGAAAGAAGGGGGAAAAGAGTAGAGAGGAGGAAGAGGAAGGTGTTGGTCAGGAAGAGGATGAAGATGAGGTGGCTGAGGCAGCTAAAGGTAAAAAAGCAGCTAAAGATGATGAGGGTGGCAACGCTGACACCAAAAAGCAGAAGACTGATGAGGATGAATGCACAGCAAAAAATGAAAAGTTAAACTTAAAAAACAACAACAAAAAAGGCTGCCGTGACCTATTCACCCTCCGCTTCTCCTCTCAGAATCAAAGGTGGTCGCCTTGGAGCAGAGTCCCATCCACCCTCACCGCCAGCAGCACAGACTCTCCACCACCTAATGCAACCACAACATGAATTTGCAATGCGGAAGGCAAAAAAAGAACCAAAATTCCCAGGGCCCGGCTTTTTTTCCTTAAAATTACTTTTTAAAAATTTTTGGATTTTTTTTGCCCTGGCTGGTGTAGCTCAGTGGATTGAGCGCGAGCTGGGAACCAAGCAGTCCCGGTTCGATTCCCAGTCGGGGCACATGCCTGGGTTGCGGGCCAGGTCCCCAGTGGGGGCCACGTGAGAGGCAACCATACATTGCTGTTTCTCTCCCTCTCTGTCTCCCTCCCTTCCCCTCTCTCTAAAAATAAATAAATAAAATCTTTAAAAAAAATTTTGGATTTTTAATTCACATTTTATTTTTTCATACATATGTATTGTTAGGGATCAGCCATTTTTAATAAACTCAGGATGACCAAACCAGCCTTTGGCATGTTCTGTCTTACTTCTGACTTCACCTGTGGTGGTGACCAAATTCATTACAGTCTCAAAGGCAACAAAAACCTTGTAAAAAAAAATCTTATTCTGAGCATTCCAGTAAGTTCTTTTGCTTTACTTAGCTGTACTATAAGTAGTTGGTTTGTACAATATGGTTAAAAAGGCCAAAGATAAGAGGTTTCTTTTTTTCCTTTTTTCGCCTATGAAGTTGCTGTTTATTTATTTTTGGCCAATAGACAAAAGCTCTAGCGTAATCTGGCATCTCGTCAAGACCACTGATTCTCTCCTATGTGCTAAACCTGCTGCTCAGTTTTCATTTACCCACATCCCCCATCAAAAGTGTCCACAGCCACCTTCATATACCAGCAAGCCATTCCCTGTCTAGGCCCTTACCTTCCTGTATTTTTCCTCATAATATCTCATCCTGAAAACATGCTCTGCTTACGCTCACTTACACATTCCTTATCTGTCCCCGCCCACTGGAAAGGAAGTTTCATGAACGCAGAACTTTGTTTGCCCCTTGGTATCCCAGAGCCTCACCAGTATGGGGCACAGGGTAAGTGAAAATGATACTTGGGGCCCTATGAAAAGCAGCTCATCAATGATTAAAAGAACACTATAAAAAAGAAGCATTCAGAGGACAAATAGGGGCTCATAGAAATCAAAGATTCAAAGATAAAGACCAAAGGTCTGCCAGAAAGTAGAACAGATAAAAAGCTGGGAAAGAGGAAGAAAAATCTCAGAGTGGATCTGAGAGTCCCCATCAGATCACTCAAAACTTGAGAGAAAGGAGCGGGCAAAGGGAGGAAAGCAAGGCGAGACATTCCTACCTTTGCAGGACACACCCTCCCCAGATGCAGTGTCCCAAATATGGCTCATAAGGGCTCTGCTAAAGCATGGTATTAAGAGATGCCAGGCCTCGGATGAAGGGAAGACCCTAGAACATTCCAGAAGCAATTTCGGCCTGCACACCAAGGATCAGGAGCCAGAGACCATCAGCTCTTCGGCACTAAGTGCTAGAATAAGCACGGCCCCCGGATTAGAGGAACAACTGCCTCCCACCTGGAATTCTACACCTCACGGAAGCCACTAGCACTGGCCAGGCCCCAGATCCAGTCTAGTAAGTGGCTCAGACCCAAGGTTCATGAGGCACAAGCCACGCATGCCTTTGCACACAGGTGCTTCCCCTGCAGGGACCATCTGGGACCAAGCCTGGCCGATGGCCACAAACCCATGCTGCTACTCCATGGTGACTGCACAGGAAGCAGTTCTGGGAGGCGGTGGGGAAGGGAGGTGACGCTTAGGCAATTTATCGTTTCTCTGTACCACTTTTTATAAATGGTTGCTGTCCACATGTACATCCAGAACACAGCACTCACACCTGCTGCCTCCCATCTAAGTCTGGGCCCAGCAGGCTCCGGACCGACCCCTGACCTCTGGGAGAGACTTAAGTTTCTTAAGACTGGTGAGAAGCCCAAACGCACCTCTTCTAACCCTTCTAACCGTGTGCGCTTTTCAGAAGGCTCTGACCCGTCATCCTTTTCATTTTCCGAATGCTCTTCATCCTCCTCTTCATCCCTGAAGATGTCATCATAGGCAGGAACCTCAAGGTCATCATCTTGTTTAATGAGTAGTTTGATCTAAGAATAAAACAAAGAGCAAACAAGTCTCTTCTCTCTCTTGACAAAAAACTGTTCATCATGTTCATCTCTTGAAGAATCTTATTTCCTAATCGGTTGACTCATAATGTTTCTACACATACAAATAGCCACCTGTTTGTAATTTCAAACTTTCCTGGTACTTAAAACTTTCAGGTATTTAAAAATGTTCATTTCCACTAAGTGAGGGGCTGGAGTTGCACCACACTGCATGCAGAAATTACAAAACCTTGAGAACTACCCACAGCCACTAAGTCTGGGAAAAATCTCTCTTCCTCTTAGGCCACACACCAAGCCAACAAAATGAACATCCCCAACTCGGACTGACAGAGGACACGAAGATGGGCAACTCCAAAGTGAGTAAAACACCTGCCTCTAAAAGCCGCTCCAGGCAGGCTGACTTCTCTGGGAGAAGCCTTTCATGTGGGAATTCCGAGGCTGACACTTCATCAACGTGGGTGGGAGATCAACTCTGAGAAAGGTTAGGCAGCTGCTGTGCGCCAGGCTCCCTGCTTGCTGCTCAGGAGTTCAAAGAGCAAGTGCAGCAGAAACATTTTAGGCTAACAGTGGCCTTTCCCACCACTGTATTGCTGGTCCTCATGCCACCCCTTGGATGGGCAGGGCAGATGTCTCTGAGGTCCCTTGATATTTAATGAGGCTGGGCTGTGTCTGAGTTCTAAGGGCAGACTCGGTGCAGGGTTCTCATCCCTATACCTTTCCAGTCAAACAAATCCTACAAATGCATTCTGAGCAACTCCAAGGGTTAGATGTCACATTTCTCATCAAAGATGCACAAAACCAGGTTCTTGTCTTGCTAGGACACCGGGTACAATGCTGTCATTGGCATACAAGGGAACAGACAGATAGATGGGAGAATGCAGGAGACGGATGGGCCCCAAAGGCCTAGTTACCTGGGTCTCATTGTACACATTCACAACGTTGACTGGCCTATGGGTGTCACACACAAAAAATACAGCGTCTTCATCGGGTTGGAGGATATCCAATAGGTCTGCATTAGCTCCACAGTTAATGAGAATAAAATAACGGAACTGGAAAAAAAAAAGAGATCATGAAGTTAAGTACATCAAGAGGGTCCCTTTACCTTCAGCATACTAGGCCTCTGAGTCCTGCTGCTGAGACACATCAAACCCCTGACACTTGGCAAGGCCTGATGGCAAGGGGCTCCAAATAGGGCCACAGCTGGTCTGTGCTAAGTGCTTTGACATACTCCATATACTATTTCATTTCCATAACAACACTGTGAGGCAGGTCCTATGGTTGTCTCCACTTCCCCGTAGAGCATGCGGAGGCTCAGCACACCTGGGTCTCATGCATTTGGGACCCAGAATTTGATGAGGGTCAGACCAAGGCTTCAAAGGTGTAACTTGGGCCTCTCCTTATCTCAATCACTCTCCTGTGATGAACTGCCTCCCCATGCTAATAGTATTCTGTAGGTTTAAAATTTTAGCAAATCTTGGGCAGCCCATACTTAATGAATACCTAAATATTAAGTTTTTATTACAACCCATCACTATAGAAAACCCTTTCC
The DNA here is from genome assembly GCA_004026765.1 of Micronycteris hirsuta. Classification (NCBI taxonomy): domain Eukaryota; kingdom Metazoa; phylum Chordata; class Mammalia; order Chiroptera; family Phyllostomidae; genus Micronycteris; species Micronycteris hirsuta. The sequence goes on along the minus strand of PVJI01000298.1, from coordinate 25,431 downwards.
TTATAAACACAGAACTGGCTGAGGTCCCTCCCATGAGGACAGGAGCTCCAAGTCAGGATTTACCTCTGCCAGACAGTCCTAGATACGGCCAGAGCCTGCACACTCCAGTCTCCCATCCCGTGGGGTCCCGGATGTCCCAACTCTCATTATAGCCCCATGCAGAGGTGAGAGGAATTCTGACTTCTATTGTTTAAATTATGTTCTGGATTACAAGCTGGAAACTAGAACACATCTTCTTGGAGAGATAAGGTAAAATAGTAGTCTAATCTAAAATATCAATAATTTTTAACTAGGCTCTATCTAAAACAAACTGCTAAATTTCAATTACCTTATATGAAAGATCTGCATATTCATTATTTTTTTGTTGTTGTTCTTGACTTGAGGGTAAGTCACCCAGACATAAAGCTTGTTTTTCTCTTCCACATTGCCTAATATATTTGATACTAAAATCATAAATTGTAATTGAGTTAAAAGAAAAAGCCTAATTATTCCAAAGTATATTTTGCATACCTGTTCTTTATGTTCAAGAAATGCAGTTTCAAGTTCTTGCCACCCAGAAACAGGAACCAGAGTATACTGTACGTGGTCACACTGGAACAGGGCCTGGAGAGAGAGTATTTCAAGGCCTATTATATTTGGAATGTGTTTAACTTACCTTGAAATGCACTTAAAAAAAAAAAAAAGATGGGTTGAGAGACAAATCACATGTGATAAAGTAAGGTTGGTAAAATATTAATGGGAAAAACTAGGTGATGGGGATGTGAGTGTTTACTATACTGTTTTGTAAGCTTTGTTGAATTTTTGAAAATTACCAAAGAAAAACATTGGGAGAAAAGCTGATCCTATTTCTAGGGTTTGTTGGGGTTTTTTTTAAGATTTTATCTATTTATTCCTAGAGAGAGGGGAAGGGAGGGAGAAAGAGAAGGAGAGAAACATCAACTGGTTGCTTCTGGTAGGCGCCCAGACCCGGGCGCAGATACTGCAACCCAGCCATGTGCCCTGATGGGGAATGGAATGGGCGACCTTTCACTTTGCAAGAGGACACCAACCAAGCCACACTGGTCAGAGCTTTGTAGGTCTGCTTGGAAGTAGTTCCTGAAGCAAGGGCCTGATCAAAGCTCACATAAACATCCATTGCACCATATTCAAAACTGAACCAATGACCTTCCATAGTAGACTATCCTGCATTTCCAGTATTGCTTCTGGTACCACTATGTCCTAGGTTGTCACAGATTCTTCTGTCTCAAACCGCACGTTTCAGAAGCCACTACAGGTCTACAGGTCTCTCTAACGCAGTCATTTTTTGCCTAGTTTATGCAAAACTACTACCTACTCTCCCTGACTTTTGCCTAATCCTTTTCTAACCCACCCAATACTGGCCCACCAGGGAAGCAACCTCGAAAAAGTCCCTCTCCCCAGCTTTCAGTTGTTGCTCCAGGCCCCACCCAACCAGGGAAGGGGTTCCTTCCCTTGCTTCTCACCTCCCTCCCCGTTCCCC
>PVJI01000298.1:0-23833 GCA_004026765.1 Micronycteris hirsuta | reverse complement strand
CCTTTCATCCCTTCCCCGCGAAAAGCCTCGGGGCCCAAGAAAGGGGGTCACCTCGTTCTGGACCACCTCGTAGAACTCTTTGCGGAAATCGGACACGAACATGACCACGGCGGCCAGACACTCAGAGTTCACACTTAGAAGTCACCTAGAGCCCCGGCTGGGGTCAAGACTCCCGCCAAATCAGGGTTCTTCCAATTGGCCCAGGGGCCAACCAATAGCTACTTAGTACCTGCCTTCCTTCCTTTATGATTGGTTCATATTGCCGCAGCTGTAAGGCTCCGCCATTCACCGCTGGAAAATTCTGTCCCTCCCCCAAGGCGCATCATCAACAAGCCGGTCGAAAACAGTTTGCCACTCTGACTCTTATTTACCCAGAAACCCCACGTTCTGTGGACATCTTTACTTTGGGTAGAGAAGCCTATTACTCCCCAACTGGAACTCCAGGAAAAATTAAATACATTTATACATCGAACGAAGGCGTCAGTTCCTGAATTCAATAGACTCTTGGTCTATTTCGAAGGCGGATGCGTAGCTTACTTCCGCTCGAGTCCTCCAAGGCTGCAGCAAAGACCAGGTCTAGTGCATCCTGGGTAGTGTAGTCAGTAAGGAAAATGGGCCCTAGTAAATTCGCCTAGAGGGGGATATTATCCAGATGTAATTTTAAATAATTTTTTAAATTCCTCTAAAGCGGACACAAGTTGGAAAAGGTACTTCAGTGTTCATTCCGGGAAAGCTTTAAACCCAGGCTCCTTTGCCTGACTTCTTCTCTTTTGCCACCGAGCCGAGTCCTCGGCACCTCCCCCCCGGATCTCAAGTCCGGCACTTCCGGTGAGCCTCCCAGGACTTCCAAACTGAGGCGGCAGCGGTTTTGAGGGCAGCAAGTTGGCCGTGCCTGGTCTCGACGTTCCCTGGATCTAGCGGCATCTGCGTGTCAAAGGAGCCATCATGGTGAGCGCGTCGGGGCAGGGCTCCGGAGCTGGGGCCGGGGTTTGGACCCGGCGGGGCGGACGTGGCGGCTGAGGAGATGCCGAGTCACCCGGGCCTGAGTCAGGCCCGTCGGCGCGTCCGGGGAGCATCAGGCCAGAGCCGTACCCCTGGCCACGAACGGTCGTGGGTCACCCCCGCCACTTGGAGACGTGGTTCGCTTCTCTTCTCAGTTGGACTGGAGCTCCTTCCATGTTTATCTCCCCCCACGGGTTTCACAAGTGGTAGACACGTATCAGGCTTCCATAAACACCAAATTAATTGAAAGGGGTGAGGAGCAGAATCGGGGGCGCCTCAGGAAGACTGCATGGAGGAGGGGGACGTCCCTGTGAGCGGGAACACTCCGCTCTTGCCCCGGTTCCTTGATTAGCCCAGTACCTCCTGGTTCTGCCGGGGTAGTAATCATGCCTTTGGCTATTTAAGCGATTCAGTAAAGATAACAGTAGTGGCTAATGTTTGCTGGCGCTTTTCCTTTTACACGGCTCTTTAAAAAAAAAAACAAACAAAAAAAACACCTGCAGTCCGTGCCACCCTTGGAGGCACGGCTGATAATTATCGTTTTCACCATGAGAAAACTAAGGTTCAAAGAGGTAGATAGTTTAGGTCCCGAAAATGGGGAGTGGGAATTTGAAACCAAGCCCGTCTGGCTGCGAAGCTCAGTCTAATTACTGCTGTACGCAGCGTTGCGTCGGTGTCGCCTGTTCATTTTTGTAAAAACAAGGAATGATTATTAGACCTTATCCTAAGTGTGTCGGTGACGAATCATACTTGTATTCTCAAGTTTATCCACTTAACACGTAGAATACGGGGTACGTGGTAGGCAATACGCTAGGCACGGGGCTTCTAAAGGAAAGTAGCGTTTGGGGTGGGAGGGGCAGAAAGTCAGGTGTCTGGGGGGTTGAGGGCGGATTGGTAGGGGCAGTAAGTGCTTTGCCTGTTTTCCTCTTTCCTGCTGCAAAGAGAAGAAATGGTTTAGATGGGGTGGTGTAGCGAGAGGGGCTCAGGAAGGCCCCCACTCATCTTCGTTCTTTCATCCAGAAACACTTTCATTTGTTCGGCTTCTGGCCAAGGTGGTGCTGAACAGAGTTCTGTTGATTAAAAGGAGGGAGTCAAAGGTTTGGAAACTGCTGGAACACCGGGAGTGAAGAACCCTCTGAGACTTGAAGCAGGAGTGTGCTGTAGTTGCGTTTTAAGAAGATGGCTCATGCCACTTGCTACTTTTGGAAGTGCTAGTAAACTCTCATCGGTAGATGGCTTTCCTTCTACTTAATGTATATGTGGAATCAAGTCAAGAAATATTTGTCTATTTTGAGGGTTTTTTAAAAACTTGTGGTGAAAAACCCAATTTTTAAGTGTACAGTTGAATGATGTTCACTTGAGCTCTCTCACCTTGCAAAACTGAAACTATGTACCCACTAAACATTCCTCCATCTCCCCATCCCTCAGCCCCCCAAAACCAACGTTCTACTTTTTGTCTCTCTGAATTTGGCCACTCTAGGGAACTCAATAAGGGGAATCATCCAGTTTTTGTGTTCGGCTTATTTCACGTAGTATAATGTCCTCAAGGTTTATCCATGTTGTAACGTACTCAGAATTTCCGTCCTTTTTAGGGCTGAACAATATTCCATTGTGTGTATACACCACATTTCCTTTATCCACTCATCCATCAATGGATGTTTCTGTCGTTTCTACCTCTTCACTATTGTGAACAGCACTGCTGTGAACGTGGGTGTGCAAATCTCTTCAAGACCCCACTTTCGATTCTTTTGGCTGTAGACCCTGTTGTACTATTATATTCCTTTTTTCTTTTTGGAAGGGTCATAATAATTACAATACTTTGAGAAGATCCCAGGTTGCTGCGTAACATGTTTTCTAAGCTTCATCATAAGCCAGAGCTTCAAGAGTTGGGATCTTACCTTCTTGGTGGCACCATGTCTCTGGAGGGAAGGAGTGCCAGGGTGTAGCACAACCTGAGGGTACACTGGAGGGGCGCCGGCCCTGACCCTGGGCAGAGCAGGAATGTTTCCCCGGAGGAAGGAAAGGGGGAGAGATGAGAACGCTGGATGCCACTCTTCCCCCAGTCTGAAATGCCGCTCCCTGTTTCTCTGCTTGGCTCCCACTCCGGGCATTCCAGTCTCTAGGGTGCCTTCCTGACCACTCATTGAAAATTGCATTCCCAGGAGCCCTCTGTCCTTTAACCTCTTTTGTCCTCAGAGCATTTATCACCTCCTGACATGCAGGCGTTTTCTCTTGCATGTTTCCCGTGTCTTGAATGTCAGCTCTTCCAGGGCAGTGGTTGTACCTGTTCTGTTAGTAAACAGACATCACTGGAGTGATGTTCCCTAGTGCTTAGATCAGAGCCTGGGAGATAGTGGGCACTCAATAAATAGATTTTTTTTTTAAATTAATAAGAGGAAAAGTGTACCAGGCAGAGGAATCAGACCAGGCTGGGGGTGTGGGGAGGAGATGGCAAGTGTAGGAGATTGTGCAGCCTTCGGTAACCAGTCCCAGAGGTGTGTGGAATCACAGTGTGTATGTATGGGGGGAGAGGGGGCATGGCTGAAAGAGATTAAGAACAGGCTTAATGTGCCCAGTTATTTTAGTAAGATCATACCACCTAAAAATGGTGGAGACTAGAGCAGGGGACAGACTGAGCATGGCACAAAGGGTGGAAACAGATTTGCGACTCACTGTGCTACCAGAAAGGGCTTTGGGCAGGCCGCTGTGGTCCTCCAGGGGTTCGCTGCATCTTGTTCTTTGACGGTGTTTAGCAGCCTCAACTACCCTGATCTGTTTTGGCTTTTGATGAGACGAAATGTACCTTTGTTCTGTTCTAACTCTGGCATCTCTTTTCTCCTTCTAGTTCTCTTTCAACATGTTCGACCACCCGATTCCCCGGGTCTTCCAGAACCGCTTCTCCACGCAGTACCGCTGCTTCTCTGTATCCATGCTAGCAGGGCCTAATGACAGGTCAGATGTGGAGAAAGGCGGGAAGAGTATGTGCTTGTTTTTACTTTGAATAGTAGTTTTTCCTGCCCTCAACCCACAGTGCTTATAATCTTCAACAGTCCTTATTTTGCATGTGTAACAGAAGCTACTTACAGTGAAAATATTGCTTGACCCAGATTTGCTGGGCTGGGGTGGGGGTGGGGGGGGGGTCCAAATTATGATAAGATTTATGGCTAGTAGCCATTTGGTTCCCCAGAATAAATTACAGCAAGTGAAATTCTTTTTGAAAGATCATTATTAAATTCGGGCTACCATATAAGTACTTTTTAATACTTTTTAAAGATGTAACAGAAAGCTGTATTTTGGTTTTTATTCTGTCCTTTTTATTTTCTAATATTTTAAAAATGTTCTTTCCACAGTAATTATGCCGCCCTCAGCCCTCGATCAACTCAGTAAGTATTTTCTACATGACTTGAGAATTGAAGTAATATAAAGATTGGTGTTGATCTGGCCAGGAATTGTCCCAGGAATATCCATGCTGGGCTGTGAGGGCTAAGGCCACAGATGCCTCTGTGAGGTGGCCCTGGGGGCCATGAGTATTCAGATCCAGATCCCTCCCCTGGGAGGGGATCTCCCCCAACCCCATGTCTCTGGTCCCATCAGTGCTAAAGGAAGACACGGGCACCAGTGCTTATCACACTGCCTGGGCAACGGATGCTGTTGGCTGGGCTTAGTAGGTGTTCTCTTAGAGGACGATGGTTGGCTCCCAAGAGGATGCTGTGTGGCAGGGCTCTCTTCTCCTCCCCAAGCATCTTTCCTCAGCCCAGGACCTTATTTCTACCCCTTCCACTCTAGTACATCTGCGGCCTGTCAAAACCAGAGTCTTCTGCCCCAGAGGCTGTCCCTCTTACTGGCTCCTGCCTCTGTCCCTGACCTTGAGAGCAATTTGGAGTCCTCATGCCCTGGCCCTACACCGCCTGGACATAGGAAACCCTGACCACAGGCACAGCCATTGCCTTTTAAGAGTCAGTGGTTTTTCTGGTGTGAATTGCTCCCATCTGGAGCAGGAGATATGGAGGCCACTAGCAGGAGGGCCCATACTTGGTGTTCAGTACACCTAGAAAAAGGGTGCCAACTCCGGTGTCACTCTGGCTTGGACTTTGCACCTTGCACAGCCTGGCTTTAGACGAGTGACTTGGCCTATCTGAACTTCAGTGACCTTATCTTTAAAAGGGGACATACAGCGCCTGTCCATCAGAGCTGCTGTGTGGCAGGAGTACCTCCTCCTAGATGATGCCCTGGGGTGTGTTTATAAACAGCCTGAACCCATGTAACACCTGCCAGAAGGCATGAGGAGGTAGCCTTTAGCCATCAGGGCTTCACGATGCCAACAGCAGCAGTGGCCACACCCAGTCGAAGCCTTTAATCCTGGCTTCAGCTCAGCCAGTGGGTGGATAGAGTTGAGGGGTTCCCATCCCTCAGACCGGTCCCTGTAATAACAGGAGGGGTGAAGACCCCCAGAGAGCCTGCCTTTCCAGTTGAGCCAACCCAGGAGTTGAACACCAGTGTGACCCTTTGCACAAGACTCAGGGGTTGGGACAGTGGGATTTAGATCAGTGTTCAAACCTTTTAAATCACGGGAGAACCTGTCCAAATGAAATCTTACAAAATTTATAAAAAGGGTCGCTGCTTGGGCTAGAGTAAGTGAGCGAGTACAGACTGCTTGAGAGCCCCAAGGCATTTCTGTGAATCATAAAATGCACTTTGAAAACCAATAGACTGAGGAACATAGGGTTTTCTTCCAACCACAAGGATTCTGAACCCTAGGCTGGAGCCTGATCCAATTCACCCTGTCTGACCTTATTTCCTTCCTGTGGCTCTGCAGCTAGGGGGTGCCCTAGGGCCAGAAAGCCTGGCTTTTGGGCCCTTGTCCACCTACTATCAGCATTCAAGTCACCCTTTGTGATGGGGAAACACCCAAGCCCACCACTGCTTCTGCAGCCAGGAGCCACTTCTGGAGGCTGTCCTCTGCTACCTGTGGGGTCATGCCCAAGCTTGTTACTTGGTCTGCTTTACCAGAATTTTTAGGAGGATCCCAAACGGAGTCTGCCATACCTCCCTGACTGCTGAATGAAACTTCTGTTGCCATATTTGCCTAAATCAACAGACCAAAGTGGGCTTCTGTGGGTTTAAGCCCCAGAGTTGGCCAGTAGCCTGGGTTGAGTACCAGTGTCACCACTTCTGGGCCATGGATCCTGGGCATGTTGCTGAACCTGCGTGCTTTAGTTCTCTGTCGATAAAAGGGATAATGGGAAGACTGAGTGAGGGCCTGTCACTATGTCAATCTATCCCAGTCCTAGACTGCCCTGGGTCCTGCTCCCCATTGCAAGCTCCTTTTTGTGTCCCCTACACTTCTGGGTCAGCATGCCAGCAGTTCCGTTTGCTACCTATGGCCCTCTTGGCCTCACCCTCTAAGGAAATGTACTATGTCATGACCCTGCTAAGAGTCCACACTGCTGACTGGTGTCAGTCAGCCTACCTGGTGTCCCACCTAGCCTCCCCTCTCGATGGCGTCATACCCTGTCCCTGTGCCCCAGTCTCACCTAATTGTCAGCCATTCCTGAACTGGCTGGGCTCCCCTGGGCCCCCCTGCCCTCCATGCCATTGCTCAGGCTGCTTACTCCACCTGGAATTCCCTTCCTGGCCTTCCCACCGTGACTCGACTGGAGGACATCCTCGAGGAGCCCTGTTCCTCCTGCCCCACCCTTCCCGCAGCACCACTGCATCTGGGTGCACTTGTTTTTTTCTCAGCTTGCTCACTAAAAACCTTTGGAAGTGGCAATTTTGTCTAGCACATGAATGGCACTTAAATTATTTGCAAATGAGTGAACATGCCACCTTTTAAAATTGGAATTTCAGGAAATCACAAGTGTAAGCTGCTGCTGAGAACCTGAGTCACTGAACTTTTCTGAGTTCTGGGCCAGGTTCTGTGATCTCACAGGGAATGTGGGTGCTGGTAAGTGGGCAGACACAGAAGGACCAAGCACCACGAGTGTCGGAGTGCCTGCTCTGGCGGGGCAAGGCTGTGTGTATCCACGGTGGGTGCCCAGGAGGCTGCTTTCTAGGGGACCATGTTGGGGGAACAGGATTTCTCTCCCTTGCAAAAGCCTCGTCACATGGCCTTTCTTGTTTTCAGGCCGACTCAACATCACCTACCCCATGCTGTTCAAACTGACCAACAAGAACTCGGACCGCATGACACACTGCGGGGTGCTGGAATTTGTGGCTGATGAGGGCATCTGCTACCTCCCACACTGGGTGAGTGGGGCCATCCTGGTCTCTGGAGCGTCTGTGAGCCTGTCTTGGGGCTAGAGCCTCAGGCAGGGACCATTCCCCCGTTCCCCCCAAGCAGGTATAAATGTCTTTTCCTCAGAATAAGAGTGAGGAAGGGCATTCTGAATAGCCTTTTCTTTGACAGTTATTCAACTTGTATAGACACCATTAGCCATGCCATTTACCTGCAATCTCCTGGTTAAGGCTTTTTAAAGATAATGTAGCAGGAGCATTTTTTAAATGGTGTAAGTACAGAATTTTAGATTTTTATACATTTTCTCCCCACTTTTAGTAGTTTCCCTCAGTTCTGTTGCAACGAGTATGTGTTTACTGCCTCGCCTATAACTGAATCTTTTTTGAAGTACATACTTTGTTGCCATAGAAATAACCCCTCTCTAGAGCACTTGCACTTTCGTCCTTCTGGAGTGCTAGGCAGGGCCAGCCTCTCCCCACGGGAGGCTTCCACTCCATCACACCTGCTGCCTGGCCTCTCTTATGGTGTCTCCCAGTCTCAATCCCACTGGATCGCTTACATCTCAGAGCCCAGACCCAACTCGCTTTCTTGCTCACTTTCCCTCCCCAGCACATCATTCTCCTTGTATCTAGAGGTCCCCCTCCTGGGTTGGAGGCCTTCTTCGGCTCATCCAGTAGAGCATTGTGGGTGGCTGAAGTATTGGGCAGTGACAACTTCCTGAGGCCACTCTGGATCTGCAGAGACCCCCTCTGTGGCCCCTCTCTAGAGGTGAGAGAGGAGGGATGATACACTGGACCTCAAAGGTTCTCTCTCCAACCCATAGACTCGGTGGCCCCTTGTCTAGGTTCTTAGACCACTTTGGACCAGGAAACTAATTGAATCCTTTTTTTTTTTTTTTTTTTTGAGAAACATCACATCTCTGGGATACCTGTTTATATAGCAGGGAGCTGCTGGCTTACCTCTTCCTGAGGGGCCTTCCGGCTCTCAGCAAGAGTAGGTGGTTGCCTGGGGTTTCTCAGCTGCTACTGCTGAGTCAGACCCTGTGAATAAGCATTCTGTTGACTGATTGGCAGGCTCCATCCCACCTTAGGCTCCTGGGCTTCTTCAGGGTGAGTCAGTCCAGAATAGGTTCCCAAGGAAGAGGCCACCTGAATGTCACCCTTCAGCCTGCCCAGTGTATGGTTCGGTGACAGTCCTGCTGGCCATTTGATTTCCAGGAGCCTCATGTATCCTTCTTTTTCATTTAGATGATGCAGAATTTGCTGTTGGAAGAAGGGGGCCTGGTTCAGGTGGAAAGTGTCAACCTTCAAGTGGCCACATACTCCAAGTTTCAGCCTCAGAGTCCTGACTTCCTGGACATCACCAACCCTAAAGCAGTGTATCCTTTTGAGATGAGATGAGAAGGGTTCTGAACAAAAGAGGGGTGTACTGGCAGTCGGTAAAACACAGCGCTTTTGAATGCGTGCCTACTTTGGGGAGCACATACTTACTGTGGTTGGAGAATAAGGACGTTCAGCCAGCACATCTGCCACGACTCGTGCACCTGGGCCTGACAAGTGCGCTAGACGCTCTATGGGTCTCTTCTGTGTTCTCTCTGTATATTTTCTCATGGGTAGGGTGGAACCCTTCCTTTGGGTGGACCATGACACCTAGCACAAAGCCCAGTATGTCCTGGTAGAAGGGGGCCAACTGGTCTGCCTCTCAGCCCCCAACCCCTGCGAGGCACTGGTTGAACTTGCCACTCAGCCTCCCCTTTTACCCAAGCTTAGGGCTTTTCATTCCAAACCAATGGGGAGAGCAGTGATTTAGTAAATTTTCTCTCAGAACAGGAAAGCAAAGGTTTTAGGTTCTAGTGATTTTTTTTTTTTTTTGGTAGGTTCTCCTCTAAATGTAAGCCGTATGTGTGTCTTTATAATTTAAGGAGTGACCAGTGTGGGTAAGTGGTGAGCTGTGTATGCACTACAATAGATTGGATCCCCCAGTTTGGCTTGTTGAGATTATGGTATAGAGTAGCCACTCCATCACCTATTTGTTTTTAAAAATGCATGTTTGAAAAAAACACAGATAAGTCAATAGTAAAAGAAAAGCTGCCCCCACTCTCCCTCCCCCTACCCCCTCGGACACTCTCCCCAGGCAGGAGCTCAGGAGCAGCTTGCTTCCAGCCATGTCCTACATACGGGTGGGTCACATCGAGCTGTCCACTGACTGTGTCTGTGGAGTAGCGTGTTGAGCCCCCTGCAGCCAGATCCTGGACATGCAAGGATGCTGGGCTCTGCTCACAATAGTCAGTGGTGGAGGCTTCCCATCCTGCAGGTAGGACAGTGTCCTGTGGTAAAGTCTCATTACCTTGGCCTTCAGAGCTTTGCTTGGGGATGCTTGTCTGGCTGTCAGTGTCAAGGAGTAGGGCCTGCCTCTGTGATTGTAGCCCCTCGTGATTTTCTCTGAATTTTTATGAGTTGCGTTCTTAATGGATTGCCTTCAGAAGCATTTTCTCTCGTAGTTAACTTGTTAGTCTGCAGAGAAAGGGCATAACTTTCATCATCAGAGTCAACCCAGTGCCCCCTGATTGAGCTGACAGTCTGGGTAAATGCAGTCAGCATAGAGCAGAGAATGTGGAAGGTACACAGAGCAGCGATGCGGGAGCCATTCTCATCCTCACAGGCCTAGAGGATTGGATTTGACAGCTTGGGGTCATCACGGGGAGTCAAGGACAGGGCACTCCTGCAGTGTGCATTTCAAATAAGGAATGAAGGCGACAGTCTACACAAGGCCCTTTTTACAAAGTTGCTGTCACCATGAAAGGCTGCATGACCAAGAAAAGTGAACCGAGACAGCTTGGCTTTCTCCCTCAGACTCTTAAGATCCTCTCTGGGATGTGCCATGTCGCAGTGGCAGATTCTGGAGCCACAGTTTATGTTTATGCCTTGACAGTGTGTCTGCAGATTAGAAAACGCATTGAGAAACTTTGCCTGTCTGACCACTGGGGATGTGATTGCCATCAACTACAATGAGAAGGTGAGTGTGTCGGCTGCAGGGCCTGGAGAGAAAGAAGCATCCATCTGTTGGACCTGGTGTTTGTCAACTAATTGCTGCCTGCTGTTTGCTTTTTAGAGACCTTTACTAATCATTCAGCAACTGTGTTTTGATGATTGATTGATTACACTTATAGGTGAATGAGCTTAATGTCATCATGGTGGTAAGCCTGCCAATTGTGCCTCTGTTAGAAAGGTCTACATTGCTCCTAAAATCTGAGATGAGTCTTTGCGAGGCTGTCAGGACACAGAAACGATCCAGTCTGAGTCCTTTGTGATTTCCTCCCCTGGAAGTATATAGGCCCTCCTGGAGCTTTCCATGCAGTGCGCTTCTGGTACTGTGGGCCACCTGGAAGCAGAGCCTGGATCACCTAGTGATAGTGCCACCTGAGGTCACCTCTCCTCACGGGAGCCCACATCCTTTTCCTCTTTTCTCTTAGGTGCTTTGGGCTTGTCCATCTTGACACAGGTTTTTCAGGTCTGAATACCACTTTCGTTTATCCATGATTCCATTCTTGTTAAGTGTCTGCATCTAGACAATTTAGCTAGAAAGTAAAATATTTCATCCTCCGTTTCTCATTCATTTCATGCATAGTGACAGATGATTTCCCACAAATTCAAGACAGCATCCACTTACTCATTATCTGTGGCAGCTTGTTTGAGGAAGGTGTAGTAGTCGTTAGTCCTATTGATAGGGCATCCTAACGGGCATGGAGCAGTGATGTGGGTATCCCTCGTCCACTGTGCCAGTCACCATGATTGACCCTCATAGAGTTGCTGTCAGAGCGGACTGCCTAGTGCGCAGGAGTGACCATGACCCTGGCATGCCTTTCTCTGAGGTCAGTTTTTAGCTTCTTCACACACTCTCCCATCCCCTGGGGACTGGGGCCCTCATGGCCATGAACAGGCGCTTGTGGTTCAGCCAGTGCCTTCCTCCAGGGTGGAGAAGACAGTCACTCCCCTGATGTCAGAGTAGAGATCCAGCGTGTTCTCCAGCAGCTCCTTCTGTTCGCAGCATCTGATCCTGAGAATCCTTACTTTTTAAGTTTCGGGGTTTTGAATCATACTTTTTGCTAAAACTAAGTAATCCTGTTGCCTTTAGTTTTGTGGGGAACACTTTAGGTATCGTCTACTTTAACTGAATTTATAAGCTTTCATAGTTAATTACAGGTAGTCTCGATGTTATTGTTCTTAATATTAAGGTAGTTATGCTAAGTGTAACTAAGCTGACTATATTTTTTGACTGGAAGGGAAAAATGAACTACGTAGTATATGGAAGCATGGAAGACTAGATACTCTAAGGGGCCCTTTGGTAGAACCCAGTTAAATCGGTTCCGTGACTGGTTCTTTCATTTATTTTCTTTTTGCTGCATTGTATTTCACTGGTGACTAACTTATTTATATATGACTAAATTTTGGCTGTATGTTACTCTTAGCAGTGTTGGAGCAAACACCCTTAGAATTTTCTCTTTGTGTATTAAGCTAATTATTTACTTAGAATAAATCCCTGTCCCAGCCAGGCAGCTCAGTCGGTTGGAGTGTCGTCCCACATACCAAAATGTTGTGGCGTCAGGGCACATACCAAAGTCGCAGGTTCACTTTCTGTTTGGGGCACATATGGGAGACAGCCTGTCGATATTTTTCCCTCTTCTCTCTCTTGCTCTCCCCACCCCCCTCAGTTTCTAAAATTAGTAAAACATATCCTTGGGTGAGGATTAAGAAAAAATAAATTCCTAAGAGTGTACTTTCTGGGATATAAGTGTCTTTTGCAATTTGATTCATAGTTCCCTTGCCTGATTTGAACCACTTTTGGGAAATAGCTTCTGTTGAGTGATGGGCAAGCATTAAGGCAGTCCACCCCCATGGGCTCATTGTCACAGCAAGAGGTGTGGCTGAGGAGGGTGTCTTGAAGGTGAGTGATGTGTCTGCAAGCACCTGGTAGGGAGCTGCAGTGACATGAATGATGTACAACTCCCAGGGCGGCCGTGAAACTATCCAGCTGATTTCTATGTTCTTCCCACAGATCTATGAACTACGGGTGATGGAGACCAAGCCTGACAAGGCCGTGTCCATCATCGAGTGTGACATGAATGTGAGTGGCTTTGCTGCTTACAGTGCATTCAGACCTGGGGGAAATGAGTATTTGGTAGCCCCTGCAGGCCAATGCCCCAGAAGGATGTCACTGTCACATTGTCCCAGGGACTGTTTGGGTGAGAGGAGGAAAATGCTGCCAGAACATCATGAGGAGGCCGCTGACCTTGTGATCCTTCTCAGGGCCAGTGGAGGTGGCAGAGTTGCCTGTAGTTCTGAGATGGCTAAATCCACGGGCATCTCAGACCTACCAAGGACTGGATCTTCTTAAAAGCTAAGGAAGCTCTCAATTTAAAAACAAACAAACAAACAAAAAAACAACTAAGGAAGTCTACTCCACTCCTGAGTAGGAAGGAACTGTTGGGACACACAACAGCCTACTGGCTTCCCAGAGAATGATGCTGAGGGGGAAAAGCCAATCCCAAATGGTTCACACTGATTCCATTTTTATAACATTTTGAAATGACAACACTTCAGAAAGGGAGGACAGAATAGTGGTTGCAAGGGGCTCTGGGTGGTGGAGAGGGCCACCAGCAAAGGTGTGGGTGCAGGTGCAGAAGTATAACTTGAAGGGGTTATGCTGTTCAATATCTTGACTGTGGGCAAGGGTGTATGGAACTACACTGGTGATAAATTATGAGAACTTGCAAAGTGAGTTCTTATAAAACAGGAATTCCGAATAGTGTAGATGTCAATATCCTGGTGGTGATACTGTCCTATAACTTTACAAAAATGTCACCATTGGGAAAACTGGGAAAAGTATACAGGGCATCTTTCTGTTTATTTCTTACAACTGCACATAAATCTTATCGTTGTCTCAGTTACAAACAGACAAGCTAGGGAAGTCTGAGTGCCCCCATGTCTCACAATTTTACTTTCATCTTGGGAACACAGGTGGATTTTGATGCTCCACTGGGCTACAAAGAACCCGAAAGACAAGTCCAGCATGAGGAGTCAACTGTAAGTTGTTTCTCTCCCCACCTTCCCCACAATCCTGGCAGGTTTGGTGTCCTCTTTGGTAATCGGGTTTGGGAGTGTGCCCTGGTCTGTCTGTCCTGACTGCTGGCCCATGTTTGGCCTCTACTGGTGCATTGCAGCCACATTCCCTGTTTTTCTTCCAGCCCTGCTCCCAGGAGATGTCCCAACTGTTTGGGTGCAGAGACAACAATAAAAATGAGGGCCCCAAGGGAAAAGTTGGGGTGTCCCTGCTGGGAAGCTTATCTCCCATTTTTCTGTCCTTGGCAGGAAGGGGAAGCTGACCATAGTGGCTATGCCGGAGAGCTGGGCTTCCGAGTGAGTACCAGGCCACGTGTTTTACTCCCTGTGCTACTGCCCTGCCATCTGCTCCTCCCAGCCACTCTGTGTAACGCTCCAGGGACCTCAGCAGGGATTGGGCCTCTGGGTATCTGTACACACATGTATCTGCCACTTCGTCAGTTACGTGGCACTTGACATCCACTTTCTTACTGAATCCTTCTAACAAATCTATAAGGCAGCCACAACTTTCTCTTCTTTTTAACCTACCAAAAAGTTAAAATAGTATAGTGGACACACATAGACCCTTCACTTAGATTCACCAACGTGACCGCGTTCGCTTTATCTCTAAGAACACGTCCTCTTTTTCCTGCACTGTTTGAAAGTATGTTGTAATATTACCCTTCAGCACTGCCACCAGCCAGTCTCCCTGGGAAAAAAGTGGAGATGACCAGTGTGAGGGCACCGGCATGCTAGGAGGCAGTGGAGGAGGCAGGATTGGAAAGCTGAGCTTGGGGCAGTTGCAGCAAGGTCCATAGTCCACCACAGGGCCCCAAACTGGGTGGCCCTGCAAAGGCCAGGGCCAGACCTTTCAGCTTGTCATTGGCTACTGGTTGCCTCTGGAGGATGGCTGCTCTTGGGCCAGGGGGCTCCCTTCAGCTCACAGCAGTCAAGGGGCTGGGTAGAGAGCTCCCAGCTGCCCATACTGAGGGACTGGGTGACATCCCCCTGCAGCGGTCTCAGCAAAGGCATGCATGTGCTCACTCTCGGGGCTCAGTGCACCCACACTCTCCTGTTTGCCTGTCTAGGCCTTCTCCGGCTCCGGGAATAGACTGGATGGGAAGAAAAAAGGTGTAGAGCCCAGCCCCTCCCCAATCAAGCCTGGAGACATTAAAAGGTGGGTTTGCCCTGTCTCTGCACCAGCCCAGTGCTTTATCACCATCTAGGGAGGGTCTGTGCCAGACTTCTGGGGTGGGCAGGCGCACTCCAGCTCTGGAGACAGCCTGAATCAAAGAGATTAGCTGGATAGATGAATCCCTTCTACCCCCGCACCCAGCCTCTCCTTTGGGGACTAGTAATCTATTTTTCTGTTTTATGGCTTCATCCAGTCACAGTACTTCCCTCAAGTTGCTGCCTCAGTGAGATGTGTTTCTATTGTTTGATCCAGGGACTCAGAGCAGATTCACTGCCTGGTGGCTGTCACAGTGATGGCAGGGATGAAATATACCATCTGTCTACTATGTGTTAGAGCAGAAGGAGAAAGCTAAAAATATTTTTTTACCCACTCTCTGAAGCAGTGAAATGAGTTTATTGCAAGTGTACCCCTTTTAGGGTGATCCATGAGGCTGGAGGACAGATTTAATGAGGGCTTTCCAAGCCTCCGGGTGACCCCTTACTGCAGGCCAGGCCCAGGTCTGAAGGCCCCTGACCCAGTTGCCTGCTGGTTCTCTCCTGGAGGGCTGGCCCAAGGCCAGGGTGCGTGTGATACAGCCACATACCCCAGAATGAGAATCGCCAGGAGGACACTAAACGTCTCTTTGACTTGCCTTCCTCTTTGATTGTGAAAAGAGAATGTGAATCCTTTTCTCCTGGAACTGAAATTTCTCATCTTCTGTCTTCTTTACAGAGGAATTCCCAATTATGAATTTAAACTTGGTAAAATTACTTTCATCAGAAATTCACGTCCACTGATCAAAAAGGTTGAAGAGGTGAGTATACTTCATAGGTAATGAGTTTTATTTTCTAGTGATGACTGACTAGCAATACAAACACATAAAAGATATCTGCTGTTTCTGAGGGTTCAGAAAAAAGCCACCTTTTTGCTGGTTGGAGAAGAGCTTACTGAGGAATTCAACTTCTAGGAAATAACAGCTGTGTATAAATACAGGAAGCTGCTCACCACAGCAGTTTAAAGTACTGCAAACCTAGGAATGACATCCGGTGGTAGAAGACCGCCTCTCCCAAGTGATGAAATTCTCTGTAGGTTTTAGAATGTACTGGATTAGAAATTAATTGACTTGAAACTTGGGAATTAAGTATAAAAATAATGTGCCCTGGCTGGTGTAGCCCAGTGGATTGAGCATGGGCTGGGAACCAGAGGGTCCCGGTTCGATTCCCCGTCAGGGCACATGCCTGGGTTGCGGGCCGGGTCCCCAGTGGCGGCCATGTGGGAGGCAACCATACATTGCTGTTTCTCTCCCTCTCTGTCTCTCTCCCTTCCCCTCTTTCTAAAATAAATAAATAAAATCTTTAAAAAAAAAAAAAAAGTATGAAAATAATGTATGTAAGCATATACAGAAAAGTGACTAGAAATGTTATTTTTGGGTACTGAAGTTATAAGTGATTTTTCTTTTGGAGATGTATTTTTTACATTGAAAATCTGGTACTTCTTCAAAAGGATATACATTCAACCTGAGAACAAAGGCTGTGATAGACATAGTTGTGATTGTGTGGTTGTGTTTTCAATTTAATTTACTTTGATTTGTATTTATATTTCAAAGACATTTCTTACAAATAATGTGGAAGTAAGGAAAATAGGTGGATGGTACAATACATGAGTAACAGAAGAAAGCATTTTCTATAAACCTCCAAGAAGTTTCTGAAAATAGTATTTTATCTTCACACAGGATGAAGCTGGGGGCAGATTTGTCGCTTTCTCCGGAGAGGGGCAGTCATTGCGGAAAAAGGGAAGAAAGCCGTAAGCTGGGACTGTCAGCTGGTTGGAAAATAAAATAACCGATTGCAGCATAACGACTTTTAGTTACTGGCTCTCACGGGCGACTAGCGCAGAGAACGCTGTCACTTTAGCTTTGTTTAGAGTTACCTAAGAATTGTCGAGTTTAACCTGGAAGTGGAACAGCAGGACTTTGTGTACTTGAATTGGGGGAAGAGAAAGCTGTCTATGAGGTCCCAAAGGCGGCCTCCTCGCCACTCCTTGCTCTCAGCCCCTGGGAGCACGCCCACTGCCTCAGCAGTAGAGTCCCCCGTTCCTGATAAAAATCAATGGAAGGGATTGAATTGCTCTAACTTGTGGTGTTCTTTCTCTTTTTTTGTTTATCCTTTCTTTTGTGCGGGTCTGTAGCTCATTGCTGTTGGCCTAGAGAAAAGTGGTTTAAATAGATACGTGCTCTATAAATAGTGGTTATTCCGTTACTCTGGCTGCAGTTTAAGTATTTATTTTACATATTGTTTTTTCCCAGAAGAGCCATTCCTAAGAAGGAAAAACTGATCTGAAAGCATTTCTGCTTTTAGATTTCATTTGGAAATAACTGGTTCCTTAATGAATATGGCAGGAGAAACCTTCATGGTAAAGCACAAATGTGAATATTAGAATAAATAAAAGCTAAAGATAACAGTCCTCTTTTTCCTTCCCTATCCCCCACTCCCAGTTTAAAGTACTAAGTTATCCAAGGTTCTGCTGGCCTGTCCATATTTTGTATTGGTCTCAGATCTTCACTTTCTATAAAGTGAGATCTTTTGACATGTTAATCCAGTTACATTAATCTTTTTTGTCCCTTGAAAATAATTCTAAATCCAGAATTTCAAATAAAAACAGGGAATGACTAAAACCTGGATTGCCTCTAAATGTTTGATTAAGTGCCAAAATGAATTGATGGTGGGACCACTGACCAGGAGTTGGAGGAAGGCCTGCTTGCAGGTGCCCCTCATTCCACCCTGCTGTTAGAAAAGAGCCGCTCTGGGGGGCTTCTCCTGGACAATGTAGGGAGGAATGAGGCTGTCTGACCCCTGGGGTGGGGATGGTCAGGCCCCACAGGGTCTCCACCTTGTACCAGGTCTCCTCCTGCTCGTAGGCAGAGGGGCCCTCTGGACAGGGCTCCCCCCAGCACTCAGAAGAGGAGAGGATGCACCACTCCAGGACTCGTGTAAATAAGCACTGAAGATTGTCATGATGAACAGGACGGGGTGGGCCCTCTGACCCAAAACAACACCACTGGTGATGAATGTGGAGTGCTACTGTGACCTATCTGACCCTTTACTTAAGGGGGCACAGCTTCCCCAACAGACGTGGAAGCCCGTGCTAGGTAGGCAGCCTCTACTGTCAGGGTCTCATTGCCTGACACATTGTCATTTATGCACAATAAAGAAAGAAGCTGGCTTTGGGTTTTTGTCTTAACTAAGCCTCACCTACTGTATATGCAATGAAATCACTACTGTTCTCTTGCTGGAGACACTTTCCTGCCTGGGACAGGGGCGGACCCCAGTTGACGGATCCGATGACACAATGGACTCACCTGGAACAAAAGTGCTAGTCATTACTGCTGTACCCTGGCCTGCAGCCTTATTGTCACACACTTCTCCAAGCTTGGTCTGTGAGCCAACATGGCAGGACTCCTGATAAAATTGCAACTTCCTGGGCCACTTGCAGGGCATCTGACCGTCTGTCCTACAGGGGGCCCAGCAACAGCCCAGCACATGATTAGCTTTGCAGAAGTCACAGAACCATTGCATTGCTATCACAGGGCTTCCTGTGTCGGTAAAGCTTTCGCTGCTAATCATACAAGCCGCCTCTGGACTCTATCTCATGCTGCTCACAGCCTCCATTCCTTGCTCAGAAAGCCCTTCTTGCCCCCACTTCCATCCTGGGTTCCCTTGGGAGGTCATCCCGCACCCTAGATACCCAACCCTGAACACATCATCCCCAGCCAACCCCGACTATTTTGTGAGTTCATCTCTGCCCTCGGGTGGACGCTACAGCAGTAGTCTTCGCAGGTTCGCGACAGTTGCTGCACAGTGTGTGATTACGACAATAAATCCAATCTTTGAGATTTATGAAAATAATAGCCGCTGAAAAGAACGGGCCCGCGTGGTTTCAGAAACAGCCAACTTAATGTGGCTGTGCAGACCGAAACGCCTGCCCAGCAGCGGGCAGACATCCTCTCTCCACACAATGTCTGCGCTGGCTTCGGGCCGAGCTTTCTCACCCCGCCGGCAAGCCCCCAGTCCACCGGGGCTCCGCCTCTCGCGTGCGCCACCTTCCCTGTCTGTTATTGGCTGCCCCACTCAGATGTCCTGTTTATTGGTGCGTCTCAAAGAGGTGGCGAGGATTTAAATCGTCATATCTGAGTTCCCCGGTTTCTCACGTGGTGCCAGCCTCATCAATCTTCATTGGCTAGCGGGCGGAGGAGTTGAGAGATCGGTACTCGCCTTTGACATGGCCGAAGGCGCCAGCTGGCGGGTAAGTGTGGTGGGCTGCAGGGACCTTGTCGGACTGTGTGACCGGCTTAACTGAGCTCTCTCCCGGGACGGGTTCAGGGTGGGCAGCACAGCGGCTTCCGCCTTAGGTGCACCTCTCACTGCAGCCACCGCGCCCCTGCGAAGCCTATCGAGCCGAGTGGAGGCTCTGTCGCAGCGCTGGGCACTTCCTGTACCACTACTACGTTCACGGCGAGCGGCCAGCCTGCGAGCAATGGCGACGCGACCTGGACAGCTGCCGCGAATGGGAGGAGCGCCGGAGCGCCGAGGCCCAGGTGCGCCCGGGATGCCGGGGGTGGCGCTCAGCTGCCTGGGCGGATGGTCTGGGCTCTCTAGTGCACGGGCCATCCCGCCCACGTTCCAGGTTCCGGGACTCTGGAAAAGAGCACTGCCGGGGACCTCCCTCTTTTTGTGTTTTCTTACTTTCGAGAAATAACAAAAATTAGTCTATCAACTGGGTGTTCAGACACTGAAGGAAAAGAGAGGAGGGTTCTCTAACAGTGATAGGGCTGTCAGGTTACTTGCAAAGGTGTTGATGTTGCTGAGTCCTGAAAGACCAGGAACCACCAGCCTTAGCAGCCCTCTTACAGCCTCAGGGGGTCAAGCTGAGGTACAAGGTCCAGGTGCTTGGAGCTGAAGGAGGGTGGGCTGTAGAAGGGTAGGGCATGAGGCTGGGGAGGTACCAGACACCCGGTGGGCCTTCAGGGGTGTCCAACCTGCGGCCCGCCGGCCTCGTGAGGCTCAGGATGGCTATGAATGCGGCCCAACACAAAATCGTAAATTACTTAAAACATGATGAGAATGTTTTTTGTGATTACATGTTGTAGTGTATTTAATGTGTGGCCCAAGACAACTTTTCTTCTTCTAGGGTGGCCCAAAGATGCCAAAAGGTTGGACATCCTTAGATTCTAGCCTAAATAGGTGCTGGGAAGCATGATTTGATTTGTACCTTTAAAGTATCAGTCTGGCTGCCAGGGTGGGAGAGTACATTATGGAGGGCAGAGATCGGTAAGGAGGTGGTTTTAGTTGTCCATGCATTCAGCGGGTATTTATCCTGTTGGGCACTCTTAGGGATACAGGAGTGATGAGAACAGAGCACCTGCCCTCCTAGCACCTACATCCTAGTCTAGAGTACAATGGTGTCTTGGAGCCGTCGTGGGTGGGGAGATGGAGAGAAGCTGTGAGGGTGCATGGGGAGGTGCCTGGGGAAGGGGAGCCTGAAGGACTGGTGACTGCTTCAATGTTGTTAAGTGTATCTTATTATTGAAAGAAACAAAATGACGTGGAGACCAAGCTACTGTATAAAAGAAAATGTGACCAGTCCATAGTAAGTCGAAGTCCAAAAAAATGGAAAAAGGTAACTTACAGCTTGTATGGCAAGAGATTTAGTAATATTTATATATAAGTACGAGCTCTTCTGTATCAGGAAGAACAATGGGGATGATTTTAGAATAGAAAATTAGGCAAAGGACACAAAGAAAGCATTCATTCAAAAAGAAGGCCCCATGGCCTGGCATAGAAGTTGAAAGGAGAGTGGGTGGTTTCCACCTAGCCGATGTCAGAAGTGTCCCCAGGGGGTTGGGGAGGCAGGAGTCCTTGTGCAGCATTGGTGGCGTCCGGTGTTCTGATTGTCTAAAGTCAAATGCACACCTTTTGACCCGTTTTACTTCTAGAAGTTTATCCTAGGGAAGTAATTGGGTAACAGAGCACAGTGAAAAGTTCAAAATGGCCACTTTGTCACTGTTTGTGATAGTGCAGAAACCGAAAGTGTCCTGAAGTACACCAGCAGACATGTGACCAGATAACTTCCTCCACACAGTGGAGTATTACATGGCCAGTAAAGAAGAGAGAGTAACATGTCCTGGTTAAAAACAATAGCTACTAACATACCCTATCATAGAAAGATGCCTCGGTGAAAAAGGCAGAAAATATACACTAGCCAACAGAAGATTATTCCCTCTTTAGGAAAACGTGTAATAGCTCTAAAATTTAGGCCTAAAAGTGTGTTGGGGAAGCTGCTAACTTCACCTCAGGGATGAAGGTGTGGGAGTGTTTCATATTCTACTTGGGGTTTCTGATCACTTTTTAAACAAGAGCAAAAACATCTATTTGAGACGAATAGAGCACAAGCAGAAAACTGTGAAATTAACGTGTAAGGAGGCCAGCATAGCTCCTGGCACCTAACCAGGGGCCCTGTCACAGTCGTGATGCACTGCCCTGTGTTTATTTTGGGGAGAGTAGCATCTGTGATCTGGATTCTTCCTCGTCCATCCAGGGCTCCCTGGGCATGTGCATCTTGCCTGGTCTTCCTTCCTCTGGCCACTCTTTCAGACCCGTCTCTTCTTCCAGCTCAGCTCCCAAGTAGCCTTAGCAGCTGAATCTTATCAGGTCAACCAAAGGCATCAAGCCCTGAGGCCTGGGAGAAGATAATTGTGAAATTTCCTCAGATTATGGTAATATACACAGTACAGTTGACGATTGAACAACATGGGTTTAAACTGCATGGGCCCACTTATTACGGATTTTTTTAGTGGACTCACACGGTTCAAACCTGTGTTGTTCAGAGGTCAACTGTATATTCCACCCACAACTGGGAATCTGTGTGTGCAGATGGCCAACTGAAGGTATACTCAGATTTTCAACTGTGTGGCGGGTTGGCACCCCTCCCCGTGTTGTTCAAGGCTCAATTGTCGTTCTCACAGTAGCACAGGAGAAAGTATGATCTAGCTATGTGCATGCTAATATGGAACAATCGCCAGGGTGCCTTAGATGGAAGCAGAGTTTCGAAGGGGTGTGTCTCATACATTCTGTCTGTGTTTGGGAGGTGGCTGATGAGGGAGGTACCAGGGCATGTGGGGTGTGAAGTGACCAGGGTCTCCCTCGCACAGCGGTCCCTCTGTGAGAGCGAGCGTAGGAGAGTCCAGGCTGCACGAAAGCACACCCTGGTCTGGACCCCGAGGCAGAGCCCCCCTGCAGACTGGCATCTCCCTCTGCCGCAGGAAGAGAAAGACAAGTGACAAGCACCCCTGCACAGCTTCCTCTGGTCTATTTTAAGTGGGGCTGTTGTACGACCCTGAGGACTCTGACTGGCCCAGATGTTCTAGAAGGTACCTGGGAGCTTCGGCCTGGCTTGGAACATGGAGCGCCACGTCCCCAGGGATACTTGCCCAGCCCTCACCTGCATTCAGGGTGTCCCCCTGCCATGCTCTGGAAGACAGTTTTGCCCACTGCACAGCTTCCAGGAGGCCAAGGACCACTGCAGATTGCTGTGAGCAGGCAGGCTGGGCTGTCTCGTGCTCCTCACTCCCACCTCCCAGGGGCAGTAGCACAGCAGATGGTCATCCTGAGGTCTAGAATTCTCAGGTAAACTCTTGAGTGGTAGCTGTGACCCCTGTGGACATGAAGAGGGGTCAGAATGAGTGTGCTGCCATGAACACCTCACCTGGCCCTGGTTTGGTGAGGACCAAGCATGGCCAGCACTGTGCTCACACTTGGCTGTGGCCCACTCGCTCAGGTCCTCTGCAGACACAGGTGGGGCGTACCTCTGGACCAGCATGCCATACCTCCTAGGCTCACAGGAGGTGAGATTCTGGTTTTTAAGAACTGCACACAGCTAAGAACATACCACCTTGCATAAAGTGTTCATGGATTCTTGGCTGAAGAAACTCAAACCTGGAATTTTGGTCCGCTTAATATTTTCCCTGGTCATTTTTAGAAAACATGGAGTATGTCAAAGGCCATTTTACACATTAGATTTCAAAGAGAAGCTGGAATTTATATCAACAGTTTAGTTGTTGGAACTGTTAAACTTCGCGTCTGCTGTTGTACTCAGACGGTGTCGCAGTGAGGTCATTAAGGTGGGCCATCATCCAACATGGCTGGAGAGGGACAGCCATGTGAGGACACAGCAAAAAGGAAGCCATCTGGAGGCCAGAGAGGCCTTCAGAGAAACCAACCCTGCTGGTACCACAACCTTGGGAGTTCTAGCTTCCAGAACTGTGAGGAATGTCTTTTTCGGCCCTGCAGGCTGGCACTGTGTTCTGGCAACCGCAGCCCGCTAATACGGTTACCATCCCAGACTAACATGCTCAAGCAAGAGTCCTCGGCCCCAGGTATCCCGTCCTCCCGCGGGGCACACAGCTTTGCTCATTAGTGTGTCCCTGGCCTGCTCCACCCTCTTCAGCCTCCCTCCCCAGCTTAAAATGCGAAGCTGGCCCAGCTGATGCTGATGTGAGCAAGCTTATGTGTTCTGCCTGCACCGCCTGTGAAGCGCTGCCTCTCCTCTGCCCACCTGTGCAGACAGCACAGCCCTCGCAGCCTGCACGTCCTTCACCTCTGTCTCTTGGGATCATTTTGTGCCTCCTGCTGGAGGCATCTGCCCCACAGAACTGGAATCTTCCTTTTTACTGGGGAGGCAATGGTCAAGACTTGGTCATCCTCTCCCCGGTACCTGACGAGGAAGGACAGTACCTCTCACCCCTGTCCATCCTCAGATGAATTAATTTTGCCTCTAACATAAGACAGACAGACACTTGGTTACACTTATGTTTATTCTCAGTATGCCTCATACTGTGACAAGTGGACTTGAGCCCTGGTCGTTCTGGCTCTGAAGGACAGGCAGAGTGTTCAGATGGCTGCCTGCAGCTCTACCTCTTGTATTCTACCTGTGTGTATACCTTGGTGATGTCATGGTACCTGCCTTCAGGGGGCTGGTAGTTGGAGATTGGTGGTGTGTAAGTTGGCCCTTCTCTCTCAAAGGGGAACAGACTGGGGTCCCGTTTGATGGCCTCCGCATGCAGCTCCTGGGACGTGAGTTTCAGCTCTTGCAGAGCTTCCTGCTGGGCCTCAAGCATGGACTTGATGGCTTCCCTCTCCATCTCATGCTCTTGCTGCTTGTACAGGGACCACTTCTTCAGAAGCAAAGCTCTCCGCTCAGCCTCCTCAAAGGAGAGCTCTACCTGGGGCCGCTGTCTGGGAACAGACAAATCCAAAGGTGTGAGCT